>CM073777.1:33716859-34283875 GCA_037158775.1 Hetaerina titia
ACTGTTCTATCGGTTTGCTCATTTATGGAAATACGAGATCTTTTGTTGACATTTTCCCCAATTACCATCCAGGGAAGGAGATGGGTAAATTTGTGAAATATCGACAAATGACCTTTTATTTTTTTATTGGGCGAACTAGCAGTAGAACTATGATTCCTTTTAATAATAAATCTACCTAATTGAAATTAGTGTGATACAGTTTTAATTTAGGGAAGTATTGGCAATTAATTGAAGTATGTGGTCAACTTAGTTACATTTCGAGTAACAAAAACCTCAAGCCAATCATACTTGAAGTATTCTGACCAGAAAGGGATTTTAGTTGGTATGTTTCTCTCCGTTTTTCAAATATATTACCGTATAAGCTGAACATCAACATAATATTGGACCGAATTGAATTCATTCTATTATTATAGTGTATTCTATAATTAGAATGAAATCGAGATATCTTACATGCCAATATATATCAGTGTGCTTCTAGGTTTAGAGTTTATCTTTGTGATTCAATCACAATCAGGCCTGATTTCCGTTCAAGTTGTCCCAACTAAAACATTCTCATTAACGCGAGAGTCGACGCCGAACACTTCGTCACCAACTTCATGAATCTCGGTCGGCCGTCGATAAGCGCGTCGCTTGATAATTCCATTGTGTATCTGAGGGCGTCCCCATGTGCATGGTGAAAAAAAGAGAAAATTAACGTCTTCTCCCTCATCCTTCCAAGGCATCCCCGTTTTTATGAATGGCTCCGGGAGTGAACGGGTCTTTCATTCAATAGGAGGGGAATTTCATTTTATTTTCTTCCTTTTTCTCTTAACGTATCGTTAGCGCTCCTCCGTTCCCTCGACCATTTCCCCGATGTGAGCGGTCGTGAGTCTCCCTCTCTCACACACACACACATATACTGAAACTACTCGGATCCACCCAGGAATAATAAAGTTTCCTCCCCTCTCCACCTTGCGCGAAACCTTCACGATTTCCCGTTCCTTAGCTTCTTCCATCCCCGGCCCACACACACACAAACCATTCTCTTGCTCTCTCTCTCTCCTTCCTCTTCAACACTCCACGCTCCCTGCTTGTCTCTCTCATCCCCGCAGCTTCCGCACCATCCTCCGCACGACCCCTAAAATACCCCCGCCCCTCTCACCTCTTCCTTAGCTCCGTCCTCCGCCACCGGCAGGCCTGACGAACTAACGGGGGAGGAGTTGGCTGCAGGAGGGGATCCAAGGGGGTGAGGTAGGGAGTGTTGGAGGGGGGAGGCCTCGTGAGGGGCTAGCCAAGTTGGGTATCGGTTGCCATGACAACCGCCGGTAGTCCTATCCGCGCCTCGTCCTCAATCCACTCCCTCCTCACCCCATTCCCCTTAACCTTTTCCTCTCACCCCATCCCTCCTCCTCTCCACCCTCCACGGGCTCACCTCAAACCCATTATCGTGTGGAGGGGGAATGGATTGCGGGGGTGTGAGGGAGCCCCGGCGTTTGCTCTTGCAGTCGTGGAATATATATCATTTCGGAGGTTTGGCCGGGAGAGACGCCTTCCCCTCGCAACCGCTCACCCATTTTCTTTTTTTATTATTTTTCGCTTTTCTTTTTTGCTTCGTCCCTTCAATGCCTTCCATCCGCCTCGTCTCCCCTACCCTTAACCCTACACACCCTTCTTCCCCACCCTCTTATCCCCGCTGGAATCCAAATTCCTCCAATGTCGCCCGCGAGAATTCGATCGCACTACTACTGTTTTGTCCTATTATAGGGGGCGCTGGCGTATGCTGCGCCGGTTAATCCGGCCACAAATCAAATGCATGAGTCCCGTAGTCGGCAGCGTTAGTATTTTTCTTTTATCATGCGACGGTGACCCGTTCACACCCGCAATATCCCGTTTTTTCCATTTCCTTCCAGTCTATTCGTGCTGCGGGACCTTGATTGAATATCCTCTGGGGTCAATTATCCTCAGCGTCGGATATATTAGGATATGCTCAATTAATTGTTTTCCTTCTTTGACGGATAATGGATACTTCATTTAATATTATTAGTGGTGGAATATCGGCTCAGGATAGGTTTATAATGCATCCGGGAAATTCACACTACTGTACTCCCAAGGCGTACGTAATGTGACACCAAGTATCCTTAAGAGCCACGCTATATAATGTAATAATTCATTATTTGGCTCTGATTACTTTCTGCTTTCCTTTATTCTGTGCAAAACGCCTATTTTTTCCTCCCTCGTTCTACCTCGTCTACCCAAAATTCTTCCTTCATCTGTTTTAAATTTCAAGATTCCATTGCATTTCTCTTTATCTACGCTTGAATTTCTCCAAACAACGTTTTCTCTTCCCCGTACCAATCCCATAACTTCATCGTTTCTCTTTCTTTTCCTCTTATACGCTTCTCTATTCTTCTCCGCAGCCACATCTAAAAGGACTCCAAACTACGCTTATCCGCACGTCGCGACAATCATGTTTCTGAATCATAAGTTATAATCTAACATCTATTTTTCGTTACAACGTAGGCCTGTAGTCTGTGAATCTCATCTGAGTATGCATTTAATTAGGATGTAAAAGATTAAGATGTGATAGTTGTTAGAGCGCTTTGCTACACTTTGGAGGACCCGGGCTCAATTTCTAGTGACCTTGTATGACGCTCACAGGTACAATGAAGTTTTTACATGCTTTTCTTAACATGTCTTTGTTGGGAAACCGCAGGTAAGGTGGGGGAAAGGCCCCAAGGTACCCTGATGGGTGATTTTAAATAAAATAGGGTTCAGTTCGGAGTGGATTTTTCCCCTCATACATCAGCCTTTAGGTAAATTGAAATGATTTTCATGTTTAAAGTACAAATTGATGGTGCACAAACTAATTCGTATCACAGATAAATGCAATTCTTCCATAAACCTATTGAGAGTACATTCCCAAGAACTTGACGTCTTCGCATTTTATAGGGTCTTGAACGATGTACTGTTTCTTTGTTAAATAGTAAATACTCACTTTATGTTGTCACGGGGGCAATAAACTCGCCAACGTCTGTGTGTTAATCTGGTATGCAGAAGTGAATCTTAAGCAGCAGCGTTACTGTTGTCCCAAAACGTTCAAAGAATGCGGGAAATGCCGCGACAGTAACTTTTACGAAAGTCGGTAAAGGCCTTTGGTGTCTCAGTAACATAACTGGCTTAAGTACTCGACCAGGTATCAAGTAATCCGGGTTCGAATTTCGGTGGAGGCGAACGATTTTTACACTTAAAAAATGTTACGTTTTATTAAAAAATATTGTTAAATACAAATTATAAGGGAACCTATTTGTCAATTACAACGCCGCGGTACTTATTAAATGAAGAAATAGCATTAAAAACTTTAATTCGAATTTGCTGCAATATTCCCAAATTTATCGACAGGGGACTATCACCACTCGACTTTCGTATGAAACCTAATAAAATGCATAAGCTTTAACCTTTAAGTCTCAACAGATATTTCATTAACGTTTTAATTTATCAAGCTTGTTCTTCATTACTGCATCACTCGAAGCAATAAATTGCTCAGGTGATCAGGTATAATTAACGTGGAAAAATGTAATTAAGACGTATGCTTCCAGAAAAAAGTATACATATTCATAAATCCACTCTCGGTGGCATATGGTGTTCATACACTTGAATGACACTGTTAATGATGTTATGCAAAACAACCGCGTTCATTAGCCAAATAATAACTTAAAGAATAGATCGTTTAACGCGCTAGGCAATTCATTTACTACATTTTGTCATCGTCGCATCATATATAGAAAGTTATTTATACGGAGATGGCAACGTCATTTATTTTTAGTTAGGTAGTGGGGCCAAGAATTAATAATCATTTTCAGGATTAGAATACTATAAGTTGGAAATAATGCTGACAAATGATCGAAAATAAGAATATCTTGAAAGTAGAATAGTTTCAACAAGGTCCTCAATATTAGTGAAACAAGCGCCAGATATCGTAGATATGTAGCAATCGATGTAAAAAATGAGGACATCGAGGACATATGATGACACATCGCTCTTACATTCAGATTAATTGCTTGGAAAATATTTGATTCGTGAGATTATTACTCAGTTTTGTAAATATTACTGAAGAAGAATCTTTTGAGAGCTGCTCAGTTCACCTTTAAAGGTTGGAGCAGCTTAGTGGCAACCGCTAAGCTAGATGAAGCGAAGGATTTTGTACCAGCCAAGAGATGGTAGAGAATAACGGAGTAACTGTGAAATGTGTCCGAAAGAGTGGGAACAACGCACTGAAGGCAATTCTGCGGAACCAATCCGTCGGACCAATAGGGACCAATCATTCGCGTGTCATTGACTAGGCAGCCGTGGGCTTACTGGGTGGAACTGCTTCCACTAGCCCTAATCTTTATCTTTCACCACAGATACTAACAGTATTGAGGGATATTTATCCATCTATGGACAACTTTCATTATTTCGGAACAAGGACTGCTAACAATATAAACGTCACGTAGCCTTCCCGATATATCATAGAGCATGATAGGTATATTTTGTATTCGGATGAGAAATGTGGCAATTATAGGATCTATAAAAATGCGAGAAGTTTACAGTGTAATAATCTGTCGATGTGGAACGGGGATCAAACCTGAATCCCTCGATTACCGGTCGAGCACTGTGATCAATTAAATTACCGAAGTGTCTTCTTCACTGAACATTTCTAGAGCCATTTAAAGAAACAAGACTTTCTTATGTTTTTCTAAAATTCAAATATAATAACTATATGAAGCAAAACATAAACGGGATTTTCTCTCATAAACACATAAATTAAAACAAAAAAACCCATAGTTGAGTGATTATACCAATGAAGCACGGAGCGATTCTTCTTTTTTCAGGTCATAAGTAATTTTTATCCGAAAGTATTCCTTTTTGGCCAATTAAGTTAACGATATCGCATACCAGAAAAAATAATGAAACAATATGTGAAAAAATGATAAAAATCGTATTTTCGCAATATCTTCTGTGGGCTAAGGGACTCTGGACTATACGCGTGCTTCTTAGAATCTATGCGCCTCTGGACTATATACGCGACTATGAGCGTCGTTTAATACTCTTGGGTGAAACTAAAAATTTGCATCTTCTCCCCTATCTTTTATGAAAACATGCTCTTTCTCTCCGATAATATATTTTTAAACTTTGCCGCCACACCGAGTGCCATAGGGGATTAAAAAAAATATTATTACATAACCTGCAAAGCTGCTGTTAATTCATGGAAGAAAAACTAAAAATAAAAGATCTCTCGTTTCAAAAAATAAACTTCGAGTAAATATGGCGCGGGTGAATGATAAATGTCAGTTGTTTTAAAACTCTGTCGTCTCTTTACACATGACAATGTAAACCTGTACAATTGTACCTGAAAATATTGAGCTGAACCAGCAAGTGCCGATGAAAAAACATCCAAAAGTAAAGATGTAGGAGATGAAAAGGAGTAGTGGGTGTTATTTTTCCTCCTCCTGGAGCACTCGGGAACCGGTGTGACATTAATTAATTCGAAGTCCAGCTTCCCCCGCGCAGTCCAGCCTCCCCCTCCGCTTTCATTTGACTGCCATTGAGCCTGAACACTCTCGCAAATACGGAAACATTTTACCACGTGGTTCCGAACGGTGTGTGAAAAATAATACTGATCATTATTTATTCTCAACTGATATATTTCACCAATGGTATTAACCTGGGGAAAAAAACAAGAAAAGGTCATTTTTATCAAATGTACTGCGTCATATAAATGTCTGTGATCATTGACTGCGATTCACACGTTGTTTTTATGACACGTTCTTGCTGTTTTATCTCACGGCAGGATATATATTTTTCTTGGAAACAGGTTAATATTCTTACAAAAATGACAGAGAACGGTCGCAAAGTATTACGTAACTTAATTTTACTCGATTTACTCGATACTTTTCGTTGCGAAATTATTTTCTTACATTTTTAACCACTCTATTCAGTTTTCAAAGAATTTTTGTACTATATGTAATGTATATTTACTATATGTAAACCTGTATACATAATGTGCATTTTTGTTTTTCGATAATATTATTGGAAACAAACATAGATAAAAACGGAAATAATTTACGAAGGTAAATTGTAGCATCAATATTTCTCTATTTGTTAGAGTAGAAGCAATTGGGAATTGAAAAAAATAATTAATATATCCAGTACTTTTTGTCTTAGAAGACATGGGTACTTTATCGACGAAGTAGTAGTAATAAACTTTGCTCAGCCTACAGAGTTTTTATTGTCATGGACATTGATATATACTCAGAAAAATTATGATGCTATAATATTTACTTATTGTTGTATCCTGGAGATTATAAAATTAATTAAAATTATTTATATATTAGAAAAAATCCATGTAAATTATGTTGGTTGCAGTTCAAATTAGAAATTAAACTCGTGTCAACATAATTAGAATGAATATTTCGGCAGCGTTCTCTATGATAATAAAATAAGACCTTCTGTTGATATCAAATAATAATAACATAGACAATTTAAAATTAAGTTTCATGGAGATCATGAGTGGAGATAATTTGACAAATATTTATCAATCAAAATTTTACCAAAAATATATCAAAAAAAGTTTGCTTTCTCTGCATCCATTGCGCTCCATTATTGCGAGGATTACATGGAAAGTTTACCCTAGGGAAAGGAATACGCTAGTGGAGAATGTTTTTGATAAAAAGTATTTGAAATGAAAATGGCAAGGAAAACGTAGTCACTAGAATTTATTTTTCACAATGTTATGAGTAGAGAGAAGTAAGTTTAACATCGAAGGTATCACAGAGTAATACTTAGTAGCAAAAAAAGTAATACTTATTCATATGGATCCCTAGATATGGTGAGCAGTGCTGTTTAGCCTGGAAGCCATGTCAGTTGGAAAAAAAAGAGGGTGGTGTGCATTAGTTGATGTCGAGATGTGTATTGGGAGGACCTAGAGAAAGTGAGTTGGAGTGAAAGTGAGTGAGGGAGAAAAAACCAAATGGAAACGTGTCAGAATTGGCATGGCAGACGTGTAAGTTATTGGAGAAAAGGCAGGAAAAGTCGGCTGTGGATTATATTGAGTAGTCGTAGCAATTTGATGAATCAGATGGGGGGAAAGTCTTCAGTTGCCAAGAAAAATTCAAGAGATCCTGAGGCGTAAAAAGAGGTGGTTTTATGTGCCATAAGGAAAGAATGACATCGATTTTGAAGGCTTTCTTTATTGATTCCGCGACAGTTGATGGCATCTTAGTATATGAAAAAAGTTAGCTTTGAAGGCAAAGGAGCAATTGGCTTAACGTCATAATGGATAAGATTCAGTTACCGTTTCTCGTAAATCCCTTGGGTAAAATAAAAGAAAGAATAGCCTGTGGTACATGATAGATAAAAGGGAAAGATAACCCTGAAGTACACATCAAATATAACACATGAAATTACGAAATTTTAATCAATTCAGGGGTTGAAATATCTGTATTTTATTCATGAAGGAACATTAATGAATCGGTTAATGAAATATGAAGCATAAAATTTTGCTTTGTATACATTGACCAAAGAAAGACATCCTCTTTTTATTTAAATAAATTCTGAGTTCAGTGGGAAATTTATCAAAGAATGATGGTATTAAGAGATTATGGTTATTATTTTAGGAAAATATCTTAACATATTTTTCCATGCCCTCATTACAGAACCAAATAGAACTAGAAAAATTAGTACTACATGGAAGGAACCACATATGACGATTTTGTGTAAAATTACTCTAGCATATACTTGTTTAGAAAAGTTTCAATCATACTTTCGATGATGGTTTTGTTAACTTTTTAACAAATTTCTTAAAAAGGTAATTAAAAAAACTCGTTATTCGGATCACTATTTAGGAAATTCCAGAACTGGAATAAGAAAAACGCAGTAATATTAAAAAAGAATTCATTTTTATGATACCTATGCCTTGATTATATGCCAGAAAATTCACAAAACTCTGCATTTCGTGGATATATACGCATTGCCCTTAAGTGTGATTCGCGCCTTTGCTAATCTGTGATACTAATGCAGTTCCCTTTTGCGTGGAATTTGAATGGATCGAAAAATTATGACCGCATTCCAAATGGTCCCTGGGATTCATACTTCCTTATCCTCCGTTCTTCTGGCGCCAATGTTGTTTCTTCTCACTTTTTTTAATTTGGCGACCCTGTTTATCCGCACAATCTTCGTATGTTTGTTCGATCACTCAACGCGGCACACGCTCTCCCTCTCTTCCCATTCCAACCTCCAGCACCCTCCTCCATTACACGCATCCACCCTTCTTCAACTCCCATTCTCCCCGAAGTCCCATAAGGAGCTCAGGACACGCACGCGTGCGGATCCAGCTCGTTCCCTACCGCCTGGTCCTCGCGCAGGCAAACTCGACAGACCCTGGATTCCTCCCCTGAGAGGGAAAAAGGGAAGGACGTAAAAAGGATCTCCTGACGGAGAAACTGGGGTTGGTGAGGTTTTTCCTTTTTTATTTTATAAGGGTTGAAGGGTAAAGGAGAGATGGACGGCAAGAGAATGCGAGGGAAGAGGGAACGATGAAAGGGACCAAAGGGGAGGGGGGGTATCTCGGGTGCGTACGGGTGGGAAGTGCAAGCCAGAATAACTTCATCTCCCCACGGGAGCCTTAAGGGTTGTATCACCATGTTACAAGTCTGCGACTCACCCATTTTACAAGTTTATCCATTTTTAAAATTCTCCCCGTCGTACCTCTTGGGAATCTTGAAAGAAAATTAGTCAGAGTCGTCACAGTCTCACAAATACCTATTAGGCCGAAGATTTACGAGTGCCATTGGTGACTAGTGTTAGCCCCATTGTAATGAAATAAATACCTGAAAGATATTGGTGTACCTTTCAATAAATATTGGAATTTTATTCATGTTTGTTTAAAATAAATTAATCATGTATTAACTAAGATGAATTGATTAGTTTTTGACGTTATTACACTGACTGATAGGCGCAGATAAAGATATCCATTGAATATTTTTGTCTCTCTCAGGTGTATGTTTTAGTTTGTGGTGTAAGTTTAAAACAGTGTATGAGGAAAAGTCTCCTCAAGTCGTATTTTTCGCTTTAATATCGTCTATTTCAACGGTCTGTCATCGCAATGCAATATTCACTTTGTAACTTTCCTTCGAGATTAAAATAATACGATATTGAAAGGAGATTTTTGGTTCAGGTTTAGTATTTAATATTTAGGCTTGAATAAAAAAGGTTCTCAGTCCAATATTAAACTTTGTGGTCAATGTGTGCTCATAGTAAGAACTACTAAACTATCATAATAAATAACATACTTCCTTACTAAAATTCTAGATACCATTCGTAACCATACAAGCGTATTCACTGCATTTGTAGCGGCGTTCATTCTCATCCCACTAATTCGAGTTTATATTTAACCCCGAGTCACGTGAAATCCTTTTGTATTACCTTTCTATTCTGCCAGTTATCAGTGTAGCCTGAGCGTTTGAACTGTAGTCATGACACTGACGACAGTTTCTAAGTATCTTAAGTTTTTCTTCCAGGAGCATCTATTTCTTAAATATGCGTATTATTCATATTGCGGAATGTGGTGGGAAGAAATGCAATATTGTCATCCTCCGGGTATTTTAGGAATGCAAATTTGCGCTATGTTAAACACCTAAAATCAAATCATATATAGACGTATTTTTATGAGTATTTTATAAGTTCTATTCTTTTATTAGGCATTCATTTATTAGTTTAATTAAAATTGGCAATTTTCCATAAAAATAAATTTTACAGGTAACATGTAACTACATCACCTTCTGGTGAGAAGAATAAAATTCCACCAAAAGATGATGTAGTTACATTGAAACCGGTCGTATTAATAAAATTTATTTTTGTGGAAAATTGCCAGTTTTAATTAATCATGATATTCCACCATATCACGCCTGAAACGTCTCTTTTTATTCATTTATTAGGCTTTATATTGAGATATGCTAAAAATTGCACAGGCAAAATTATCTTTATATGTAATGTAATTTATGTAATAGCCTAATTACGTACCATGAATTTACAGCCTGTAGAGTATCCCGCTACCCGATTCATTTTAAAAATATATCTGGACAATTAAGGGAATATGATCGCAATCGTGGCAGCAAATTAATGGAGATTAATTTTCCGCAATCCAAATTCATACTCAACGTCTTGAACATTTCCATATTCTCATGGCAGCTCATTTCACGACAATTTTTCATAAGTTTCGAGATGAACTTGGGGAAAGGGATGTATCCAAAAACAACCTTATATTTTTTGTCTGGTCTGAAAAGTTCCACCCGGAAGAAGTTTCACATTTCTCTTTCCCTTTGTGTTTATTTTTTTTCAAATTTATTTTGATTTTTCTTCCCTCCGTCTCTGATCGCTCCTTCTCGTCCGGTACTGGGAGCCTCCCCCGCTCCTCTCCAGTGAACGTTGATTTCATCCTCCGGACGCCCTAATTGCGTCGGAGAAAATTCTATTCCGGGTTCTCTTCACAGCCAGAGACTGCAGGCGTGAAGTTTGAAGCTGAGGTGGGGAATCGGTGGAGAGATGTAAAGACTTTTCTTAGAGTGGGTGCGCGATAAATTTTTGTGGACGGGTAAGCGTTGGAGTAGGGGGTGGATTATACCCTTCAGTTCTCCCACATTCCCTCCACCTTCCAGGAGACTTGTGTGTAGAATCTTTAAGACCAAACCTTTCAAGAGAATTTAGTTCCGTTCACATATCCATCTCTCCCCTCTTCCCTACTCTCTTAACTTTCTAGCAAAGTGTGTTATTCAAACTTAATTACTCACCAAATTGCGAGATGCAATCTTACTCCCCCAACCATGCACCACAGTTCCTTCTCCTCCCTCGTGATACCCCGTCAACGTTCCTTGTAAATCCCAGCTCCCCCTCGGCCCTCTCACCCCAACAAACCCTTAGGGTTCCCGGGCACTCTACCAGATTACTTCAAAGTTGTGGTGTCATAATTCCGCGTAAAGGGCTTCCTGAGAGCTGCAGACCTTGGCAGTATTTTTATATGTTCAAGGTGCACGGATCACATCTCAAGCATAAAGAAATAAATGTTTCGCGTTTAGACGTTCTCACTCATCCCCTCCCCATTCCGTTCTAAATTAAATGATGACCTCGGTTATTTCATTGAGAAGACGAGTCACTCTGGATTTTATCGTCTGGAAAAAGGGAGTTTGAGAGGTTTTCAACAAAAACAAAGCAGAGCGTCTCGGAGCATTGAAATTATAAAATTGTATTTCCTCTCTTTGACATTGGACGTAAACGTAACTTATTGGAAGATAATGCTTCTTGGGACGGTTCTACCGGTAAGCTGCGTAAACAACGGCAAACGGTTTTCTGATGCAAATTTTTATTTCTGTGGGTCGACAGGCTATTTTGATATTTGCTTTCCACTCGATCTTTGGGTGGTATAGTGAAATTCTATAACATTTGCACTATTCTATGCGAATATCATGTTATAATTTAGAGCATGAAACTGAGATCAGTGATGGAGGTGGGTAATAAGGACTTGATTTGACTACGTTATGATGCTTAGTTCTTCAAATTCCATAGACGAATCCTGCGTTTTCCTATTTCTGAGTTATTTTAATAGGCCTTATGCGATATACAAAGGGTAGGAGTAAAGGTTTGGTATTGGATCATCGTAGAAATCTTCCTCGAATATTTCTTTGGCTCTCATTGCATTAATTGTTTTGTGTACCTACCTTCCATTAGATCTTTGTTAATATTTGAATGTCCTATCAGTAGTGAGTTGATTCGTATGCCTGAAGTGAAAGAAGTCAAGTTTTGGAAGGATTTATCAATGCTCTCCATAAAACTTTTATATTTAATATCCCATTGCAATCATATTTTGTTTTCTTGTCAACAGAACTGCAAACGAACAGTCATTTCCTAGGAGCCGTTGTTTTGGTGATAATATTTTTTCTTTGGCGCCTGTCTTTTACGATGCTTTTTTCAGTAATAATGTTATTATTTTTCGCCAATATGATGTTCTTTCTCACCTAATATCTCTCTAATTTATTTGCATCTCCCCACCTGATTTATTTCAAATTTATACCAAATTCATAAATCTAAAACTACCTTATAAAATGTTTTATGATTATTTTTCTAAAATTCAGATCTTTTCTGAGCTAGAAGCACTCGCTGTAATATTTTCAACAAATAAATTCCTACCCTAATGGTCAAATTTGCTAACACTTCTTGCATAAGCATCATGATATACTTTATTCTCAGTGCGGTGCCTATGCAAGCAAACTCATCAGGCATATTAAATTTACAAAATAATAATAGCCTCTGATGATGAATGAATATATATTTTGTCATTAGAATCACCATCATCAGTACTAATATTTAGCATTGCTTAAACAAAGCCGCTCTTTCGATTTGGCTGTTTTCTAACACTTAGATTTCTTCATAATTCATCTCTAGCTTACTACCCATTCAACCTTACATCTATTCAGTACCCCGCAAGCCGCCGCCGCGTGACGGGGGTTACAAGAAATCACCACTTGTGCCTGTGGAAAGTACCTAATTGGAGGTTATTCCTCGGTAAGTTTCTGTTCACTTATTTCCAGTCATCATTAAATTCTGCAGACCGTGTCCTCAATGCATTTTTGTCTAATTTACACCTTCATAATTTTTAAGCCGCTTGATAATTTTCTTTCTGAAACATTCTCCATGATACTTCTACAATAATTCCATTTGATTATCCTAATCTAATCCTAAATACACATGTATTCTTCGTATCACGGACACACCATTTCTCTTATATGTATGCAACGCCTATTAACTTATAAACATTGCGGGATGCGTATATGCTAGGATATTTTCCCCTCAGCTGAAAGAAAATTCCACACTCCTGGGTACCTGCTTCCTATCGTACCATGTATGTACATGTCTATTCCCCAGAAGAAAAGGCATTTTAACAAGGCCCTAGTCAATCGGTAGGACTATTCATCAATTATTATTACCAGTAATCCATCCATTGAGGTAGATTTTAGGCGGACACAAGCTACACAACGGTAGAGTGACGATTACTTTCCTCCATCAAAAACCACAAATAATCACACTACCTTACAATACGCCTCTCTTCAATTCCGAATACTAGCTTCCTCCCTTCGTTCCGTCTAACATCCCAATCCTATTCCTGCCCTTACCTCGTTTGCATAACATTGTCCTCTCTATCACAATCTACAACATAACATTACTAATCAAAACCCTCTGGATACATCTTTCCTGCCTCTTTTTGATTTCTTGCAAAAATCCCCTATCCTCCCTCACCATGCCTAGCACTTTTTCTTTTGTTTTCTTTAAAGTCCAATTTACTTTTTCCGTCCTTCACTACACACATTTCAAAAGCCTCCAATCTACGCCTATCATCCTGCTTCAATGACCATGTCCCTGGGCCGTAAAAATCCACGCTCCATTTCAAAATTTTGACAAGCCCTACACCACGTTCCTCTTATCAATTCCCTTCACTTTTTGAAAGCTTCTTTGTCAAACTTAATTTTTCCTTTTATGTTCCTACTACTTTGACATTTTTGGACCAAAATATTTTCGAGATAGATGAACTGTTCCACCACCTCTAGTTAAAGACTCTAATTTCGGTAAGTTTGTGAACTCTTATAATCGTCGCTGCTCCTGTCTTTTAGTATACGTTTCAAGACGTTGATCAAATGCAAAAATTCTTTCCGCAACTTCTCAAGTTTATTTTTCCTAACTCTAATCGTCGATGGCTGCAATTACGGTTGTAAACTGCATTCACAGGAGCATTTATCATGTTGCATTACAGTCAAGTACTCGGTATTATTGTGGGTGCAATTAAACGCATGATTTTGTCACTTTTGTCAGAACTTATGAGTTGCCATATCCTTTAGGTAACAATTACAATCATTTATATGAATTTTTCATTGTAACTATTTCGTTCATTACAAACCAAGCCCATGACATGTTTTTTGAGAATAAATGCGAAAAAATTCTTAAACTGTCTCTGAAGATAGATATTTGCTTGTATTTTGAGTGAAATTGGGAATTTTTAGTCTCATCATCTTTCACCAAATATCTTGCAGCAGAGGAAAATATTACAATTCATTTCAATTGTAAATGAAATGTATTGAAATAAATAATAGACCAAAATGCGATCGAATAGTTATGCCGTTGCCAAAAGTTTAAATGTATAGAATGGTAGACATGTAAATAAAACGACATTGTCACTGTATAATTTTTTGCCTTTAGTAATGCTGAAATAATCTATTAATTAAACAATTAGGAATGATTTGAATGGATGAAGTAGGTATGGTTTTGATTATGTGAGAAACTGTAAGGATTCAGCTCTAAAACATAGTAATGAAACCCTCCATGGGAAAACTTTGAAATGAGCATAAAATGTAGTTAAAGGCTCCTAAAATGTAAACCTACGCCCAAATGAAAATATTGTGTCCGATTGAGATACAAATACTTAATTTTTCAATGTGTGTACGTATAAAATTAACGCCGTTTCGACGTAAAACGTCTTTATCACGTAAGTTTCGTACATAGATATAGAGTTAAACAAATTTCATCTCGCCTGATGTTTTCTGAATGGAATCAGATATAAGATCTTTCTCTCGTATTGATACCTTCAGAAGTCTCGCGTATATAGTCCGGATAGGCTTTGTTGGCGGGGTCAATTATAATGATCACTACTCTTCTCAGGTGTCGCCGATGAAGAGGTCAGGACAGTCGCCGATGAAGAGGTCCTTTAGCGAAGGTTTGTGTCTCACCTGGATTTCCATTTATCTAAAATGATAAAATGCTCAGAATTTAGACGTCCGCTTGCTCTCCCTGATGGGATAGAAAGAGTGAGAGGGAAGTGTTTCTCGACCCTAACATTTTTCTTGGGATTTATATAATATATATATACCCTCTTTTACTCTCTCTCTTCTTCGGCCCCCGGGGATAATGCGACCAGTTTTTTATTCAAGACGGTGGACTGCTTTATTTTTCCCTAAACCGGAGGCATAACCCATCCGCGGCGTTCCACGTTTACCCCCCATTCCCCATCAGAGAGATGGGGGACGAGCCCCTCCCATTCCTGCGAGCCTCTTGCAGGAAAAAACGTGCCACGCGAGTGGTATCCATTTGTATCTTCGGTGGTGGTCCTGTCAAAAAATTTTCCTTTCCCTGCAGACTGAGGGAATATTTGTCGCCCTATGGAGATTGGAAGATTGTATATACTCGATAGACGTTATTCTTTAAGAACGGCTGAAAAATTCCTAGTTGTGATTCCATTGTAAAGAGAAAGTAGGAGGAGATGAGGAGAAAGATAATCGGGATGATACGGTCGCTAATGTACTGGCTTCCCAATCAGAAGGTCTCAGTTTGAATCCTTGAATTGAAGGATGTTTTTCAGAGATAGCTCGATCCCTACTTGAGGTGCTTTGTAGAGAGAACCTTGAATGCGTACGCCGTCAATCAGGATGGGACGTTGAACTCTGAACCCTTAGCACCTTCTATTAAGAGTATGTTTATGCCGACGCCGGGTTTCTCGCCACTCCTCCTCCGTTCCCGTCCATCCCAAAAGGCACTAATTATCTCAGTCCTCCATCGCCTCCCCTAAAATTACTGCTAGAAGATGAGAAACCATTTAATGACATTATGAAAACACTCGATTGGATGATTTTTGTCTGTATCTTGGCAGATACGGTTTTAAAATAGTATTTTATTGTAATTTCCGATAGGATAAGGTGTGTTGGCAGGAAGTAAATCACTTTACAACTCATCTCAAACGATTAATTCACTCAAATTATACACATATACTATAAGAATAATATTTTTGTTGTAAAATAGAGTAAATGTACAGTGCTATTTGCTTTTCTCATTAATCTACTCTCAGTATTTCAAATTTTTACTGAAAATCTGTTTAAAGCGAGATAATTTTTTATTAAAATAAAAAAGTAGTTAAACCCTACTTAAAAATGTCTAAGGAATAACAACATGTCAAGAAATGCATCAACATTTATCACACCAACAGCAAAGCAGTTTCTTTTTTTTAATAGAGATTTTTCTTCACACTAATTCCCAGGGCTTGCAAAATTAACTCGTTTTGAGAGTTAAGGTCTGTGTTTGTACCCTTTACGGTTTCCTGTAAAGTTTTCTTACTATACATTAACATCCACATGATGCCTTCTAAACCCCCGCACGCGTATGTGGCATGATATTATTCCACCCCAAGAATTCAGTATTAATATTACGTTTTCCCAAAGTATTCTGCGCCACGGAACATGCACTAAGTTATCTAAGTGTACAATAATAATCCACACATGTGAGACGAACTGATACCAACTAAAAGGACAATAAAATAGAAAAAGAGATAGATAAGATAACGATAACATTCAATGTCACTTTTTAAGCTATAATTTTTCCTTAGAACTGTCGTTCGTAGTTGTTCTAACCCGTTTTTGTTTGCGCAAAATGTATCATTTTAAATATGCCGGTTCTTTCCTTAATTCAAACAGTAGCTCTGCAATTATGGGGTAAATCCCTTCTGATTGTCTGTGATTCTAGAGGACATATTATTCAGCTGATATGGGACGATTTTTGGAATACTAAAGAATTAAACCGGTTGAAAGTCCCCTAAAAAAATACAACCGATCTTAGTTAAATATTTCTGGGGCCCATGAAAATCGAATGTCATAGAAGACGTCATACTTCTCCATTCTTGATCCACTCTATCAAGTTGATTCACTTCTAGTTTCCGTTTCTCGGTGATAAAACCCTGTAAGTGGGCTCTAGTTCAATGACCTTGATGTGGGTGAATGCCCTGAGGCCAGATTATAGAGGCAATTATCAGTAGAGGAGGATCAGAGATCTCTGTCCATGAGCTCAATAAAATTGGTGCGCTATAAAACAGGGAGGGGCAAGAATGTCAAGAAAAGGAGGCCCAGGTCATGCCAATCAACAGCCTGGGTTCATATTCATAAGCTTCAGAAAAGGTTATTGAAACAATTATAACAAATCCGTTATTGCTTTACGTTAGATGACACAGGCCTACAAAAAAAATATTTTTTTGGTGCCGGGAATCTTTGTGTTGATTTTAACTATATTTGTAGAGCTGAATCCAAATATGAAATCCGTTTTTATTTAACAGCTCTACTTTTTTAGATATGGCACATCTTACAATTAGTTGTTTTAATATTTGATATATTCCGGAAAATAATTTTCAAAGTTAAATAAATCTATAAGTATACATGGGAGTATTTGGTAAAAAAAATAGGAAAAATATTACAGAATTTGTGAAACGTGCATACTTGGGATATTTTGGTGTTAAGCTTGGTGACCAAGATGGCAGATGGGCACCGCATTTTGTGTGTAAAACATGTACTGAACATCTGCGGCAATGGACAACAGGACAAAGGAAAAGTCTAAAATTTGGTGTGCCAATGGTGTGGAGAGAACCTGTGAACCATATTGACGACTGTTATTTTTGCATAGTTAATGTTTCGGAAATTAATCGAAAAAATCGCCACAAGTGGACATATCCAGATTTGCCTTCAGCTAGACGCCCGGTACCCCATTCAGAAGAAATACCGATCCCAATATTTCAGACGTTACCAGATATATCTAAGGAAGAATTTGAGTTATTTGAAAACATTTCTCATTCTATTGACGATAGTGGCAGTGACTACGAGGGGGTATCAACAATTCCTAAACTATTTAATCAAGATGAACTAAGCGATCTTGCTAGAGAACTGAACTTATCGAAGGAAGCATCCGAACTACTAGCATCAAGACTGCATGAAAAGAATTTACTGCAACCCGGTACAAAAATAAGTTTTTATCGCACAAGGGAAAAGGATATGCTACCCTTCTTTACTCAAGAAGACAATCTTACATTTTGTATACACGTTAAGGGTCTTTTGGAAAAAATGGCACTACTATCACAATATGATGCTAGTGATTGGCGTTTGTTTATTGATAGCTCCAAGCGTAGTTTAAAATGTGTACTTCTTCACAATGGTAACAGGTTTGGCGCAATACCAATCGCTCATTCAACTAAAATGAAAGAAGAATACGATACAATAGCATTGGTCTTGCAGAAGATAAAATACCAGGAACATCGCTGGGTGATTTGTGTAGATTTAAAAATGGTGAACTTTCTTCTTGGGCAGCAAAGTGGCTATAAATAAATCAAGTCTTTATATTTAGTGGGTTTTAATATTAATATAATATTCCCATATCATCATGTAGAAGATTTTTTTACGTAAGTAACAACATATCTATATCTTGAAAACTATAGCTGATAGGACAAAACTAGTGTCATAATTGGATTCAGCACCCCAATTGTTCTTTAAATCAACATTAAAAGCTCCGGCACCAAAACCACTGTTGGCCTTTGTGATTATTCGGTGAGTCCAAATTTAACCCCCGATTAATAAATTGAGGTCAGGATAGATGGCCGATTTAATGTTTTCAATATAATTTTTTACAATTACTTCAGATCATGAAGGTATATGGTAATTGTGATATTAAATCTAATGCAATATTTTTCCTGTCTTCGTAGTTGACTAAAAATTCTTCAGCTTTTCAAAATATTTTTTCTTTTCTTATCTTTATTACTCTCAAAGTTGTTAGGCTTTTAACTCTGAATGAATGGCTTTAGAATGATTTGATTTTCCATGCAAACATGTCATTTACTTTTCTCAGATAAATATTTTAGGCAATATCTACTAAATAATGTAAGGTCTATCTTATGTTCCATACATGTTTCCTTTTTCCTTTTCGTAGGTTTTACAGCAATTAAAACCGTTTTGGTGATCACTTGTACTAAGACCACATTCTCAAAAGTCCACATAAATCTATCCATTTCCACTGAAATATGATTGGAAATACTATTTACTACTGAACAAAAGCCCCTGGATTCAATTCCGGTGTAATGGCATTCTAAATGCCATTTTAAAAAGTAGAAGTGATGAAACTTCGTAATCATTAAAACATTCGATAAAAACTGAAAGACGCCACACTTCCTTCGTAAACTTATTAATTAAAATAATAAAAACGTCACAAAATCAACACCTAAAATGTAACAGGAATTCATAGAGGCTCAAGAGGCAAATGTCGGATTTAAACTAATGCATTTTATAATTTGCACGGTACCATTCAATGTATCGAGAAAATAATCCAAGCCCTGCTTTACATTTGCAGGTCAGGCTACTGCGACAGGGTAAATATATGTGCGAGGTGTGTTCAAAAATTAACGGAAGTTTTAATGTTTCGGACAATATTATTTATTTATTTTTATACATAGATGTTGTCACCTTCAAAGTAGTCCCCATTGGAGATTATGCACTTGTGCCAGTGCTTCTTCCAATCCCCGAATCACTTCTAAAACTCGATCTTTGAGATAGCCTTTAGTTCTTTCAGCGATGAGCTTTTAATGCCATCTACGGCTGTAAAACGATGGCCCTTCAAGATTCCTTTATTTTTTGGAAATAGAAAAAAGTCACATATGGCCATATCTGGCGAATATGGAGGCTGAAACATCGTTACAGTATTGTTTTTGGCCAAAAATTCACGACCAAGCAATGAAGTGTTAGCTGGTGCATTATCGTGGTGCAAAAACCATTTTGGAACGAACTTTGCTGCCACGCGTTTCATACCCAAAAAAATTGGAAAAAATGTCATCACATGATCCAATCGATTTGCATGCCAACATCATCCTCTCTAATTGGGATTCGGCGATGGTTCATAACCATTTCTTTCACTTTTTCCACGCTTTCATCGATTGTTGATGTGCTGAGGCGTCCAGGGCGTTCGTCATCTTCAAGGTCTTCATGGCCTTCTTGGAAACGCTTATTCCACTCGTAAACTCTTGAATTACTCATAGTAGACTCACCACAATATTTCACACACCTTTATTACATTTTTACGCAAAATTTGATACAAATTCTTTGATCCATTTCTTTTAACAAACGAAAGTCGCCGAGCTCATAAAACACGTCTAACCTTAGTGATTGCCACAGACAAAGTCCACAATGAAAACAGCTGAATGTTTTATCATACTTTAGGGGCCTTTATATCAACATAATAAAAAAATTTTGACAATCAGACTCTCCAATCCCGCGAAATGAAAAAATTCCCGTTAATTAATGAACACACCTCGTAGGGTCGAACTGATGGATCTTTTTCTTACGACAAATGTGAATAGGTCATTCTTCGCCTCAAGCCATCCCAAGGGCGCACTGCAGGGTTAGTTCTGTGTAACTCATGATTATTAGAATAATTTCAGGCGTCACTTTGTGGAAGCAATTAATTTCGGAAAAGAAATACTTAGTTATTCTACATATATTTTATTAAACACGACATGATGATCAACTGATGAAGACTTTGTAAGTCGAAACTGTGGTCGTGTGTAATAAAATCTATGTGGAATAACTATTTCTTTTCCGTTAACTCAAGATTATTAGCTTCCTCTATTTTTTAACTTTCCAGTCGTTAGAAACATTATGTTTGTAATGTTCTAAGTTGCTGGCAACGGATTATACGAAGAAAAAAATGTTCTCCAAATTGATATGCGCTGTCAATTTCCATCATGCTTTCATCTTGGATTCACCTACCAAAGTAACGCGGATCGTGCATCATTCCCTTTCTTTTTAAATTATTATTATATTATATATATTAAATTATCATTGGTATTATAATCGTACTACTATAAATAATCTAGTGGTTGAAGGCTAGCGTGATTTTTTTCTTCTCCCAGCGGTTCGTCATCAAAGATTTTCGATTGTGTGGCATTTCCTGATGTCTAAGCATCAAGCGGGAATTCGCTAGTTCCTCGGGTTGCTTCCAGCCACGACACAAACATACGGGTACATTTAACTCAATACCCAATGCAGAATACCTCTTTAGACAAATAGGTCGCTTCTATTTCAGGAACGATTATCACACTCCCTAGCGGCGGCACGCGGGTTGCCTTGCAGATCTAGACGCATAATCCAGGGGCTTCGCCGCCGTCACGTGATGCGTCTCCCCGCCAAATTGGATTTAAGGGTTGGGGAGATGAGGGGAAGCTATGAAGTGTCTCATTCAATGCCCGAACTCATCTCTCGCCGTTCCCTCCCGACCACCCACCCCAGTCCCTCACACCCCGAGGCCGCTCCCGGGGGAATATGAGGCTCCCCCGGAGTAAATGGAGTACCGCCCCTATCCCCTCTCCCCCTCCCTCTCTCAAGACTACCCGTGCCTTCCCGCCGCGGGGTGAGGAACGACCCAAAAATGGGGCAAGGAGGAGGAGAGTGGCGTGTAAGTAGCGTGTAGGCGTGGGATGGGATGAGGAGGGATTTAAGTGTGAGGTGGGGTGGGGACGGGGGATGAGGCCGAAGGGTGGAGGTCGTGGGGGTAGGAATAGGGTCGTGAGTGCCCCCCCGCCGTTTTATAACCAGCCAAGGCCTCACACTAGGACGTCGGAGACGGCGGCGGCTCTTGGTTTGCCGTTTTGAGTAGGTCAGTGAAGGCTCGATGACCTCGATGACCTTCCAGTCGAACGCTCTTGAGGAGACGAGAGAAGGTTACCGAGGAGGGCGCAGGCGCGACTGGATGCCGGGATGGGGTTTGGCGCCTCTTTGGTGCGGAATGGACCGAAAGGACAGTGAATGACACGTTTATCCGGGCGTGCATGCCCTTTGCGTCCTTTGAGTGTAGGGCGGCCGTGATTCGAATAAACCAGAGAAGTTCAAATGTCATATTATATTGTGTATTGTATGTGTGTCTCGTATATGACCCGCGGCTTCTTTCTCCCCTTGTTGGTGCCAATATTATTCAAAATTTCCCTACGCAAAAAACCTCTCCTCCCACCTATCATCATCAATTACGTGTACGGTATAATTAATATATAATATACTAAATTTATATATTATGTCTATAATTTATATAATATATATATATATATAATTTATATAATATAATACATAAATTTATATATACTTAATCGGTTATCCCGTGGGAATTGTCTTCACTCATTATCATGGAAAATATGTTAAAATGGCATTCATTGAAAAATAGTTTGTATCTTAAAATTATGCAACTTGGTCTATCATTCGACTGCCCCTTCCGTCCCGTAGAGCATGTAGCTAAAGTTAACTTTACCTGCGTTAGTTTAAATAAAATGTATTTATTTTGGGTTACTGAAAATTTAACAAAAAATAATTTTGAAGATGGATGGCCATTGTGGAATCATCTCCTGCCACACACACAAACACTAGTGGAGGCTATCAGTCCTCCATGTAGATATATGAGTAGTAGGAATTACATTTTAAAAGTGATCGCAGTCTCTTCAGCATTTTGTTCAAGGTATCATACAATTGATATCAACCTCTAGAATTATTTCCAGAAATCATTCGATTGGCCCATATTCATGCAGACCCTGAGCCTCTTATCAGAACTTTTTAATGAATGAATATACAATAACTATATGCTGCGCAGCAGAAATCATATTATATGTGTGGAGGAGGATTTTAACATTTTGTTTAAAAAATTATGCTATCTATGCTTATTTGGTTTTCAAGATGAAAGAAAATTTGTAGAAAATTGATATGATAGAGAAATTGAGAAGAGATATTGTTAATTTTCTACTGCATCAAATAGAAGAGAATACAACGTTGAACGTTATGCTTGGATAATTATTACTATTATATGTTTGCAATATCTACTAACTCGATGGATAAAATTAATTGATATGGAATGACTACGCTTATCTTTTTGATAGTACATATATTTCCTCTAATTGAGTAAGTGAAGAAATGTGTTACTTATTGTGCAGGCTCTTTGTTTCACACAGCACTATAATAGGATCTAAAATATGTAACGCTTTTAACAGTTCACATTGCATAGTGTGTAGGTATATATTAACTTTTTTTTCTCTTATAGTACGCCGAATCACTGAATACAGTCGTTTCTAAACACTCGCCAACGATTGTATTTCTGCGTGGTGGATTATGTTATACTCGAAGAAGGGCACTGTTCATTCGGCATGCCTGTTATGATATTCTGCCCAAGATACAATGCTGTACTCCAGTACAATATGGCAACTAGGCAGGAATACAAAAATATAACATACAGCATGCGACTTAAGAAAACATTTCGTGTAACTCCTATTTATTTAATTCTGCTACAAGTTAGATTTAGAAATTCCCGAACTGCTTTTGTGTTCTCCTTAAAAAAGGCAAACATAAATTTTCCTTCCAAAATGGACGTTGAAATTGAATAAACTTTCTTTTTATTGAATATTCGCTAGAACCTTGTCGTGTTTTCATATGGAGACTTTTTTATTTGGTCTACAGCAAACTTCTTTGCAAAAAGGGGCTAGATGTAGAAAATGATGCTGTGATAAACTCATTAATGACTCTAGATTATTAGAGGAACTAAGTCGGGAGTTGGTCCGGTTATGAAGTTTTACAAGCAGATTGAAGCTTACGCAAAAATTGGGTTTAGCTCTCTTCAGATATGATTTCGAAAATTTATTAAAAATGTTAACAGCTCCATCGTACTATGGTAGGAGAAATAATGAAAGGTTAAATAGACCAAGTGTAGAACTAACAGACCTAAGATGTCGTCTTTATCAGGAACGATAAGGAGTAAAAATTTGACCGTACTAGGGAAATAGTATGTTGTTATGCAGATTTATATAGTGTTTTGTTATTATATAACCCTAAAATAAAGGCAATTATTCCAGTAAAGAGAAAGGATGGAGCAATTGAATGTGAAGGGTAGTTTGATATTGCCATTTTTTTAAATCACACTTTATTAAAATAGCATGACATGATGAATAATAAAAAGAAATCAATGAGATTATTGCAATTTGAGGGCTTCATTTAAGAAAAAAGGAGTTGTAATGAGACAAAAGTTCAGAAACTTTGTATGTGAGGACAAAAATAATAGTTTAAATTAAGTTAACGAAGATATTTAGATAGTAAAATTGGGAATTTGTTGGATTAAATATTTAAAGGTAAGTATATATTAAAGAGCGTGATACAAGAAAGTGTTAGGCAACCAAGGAAGATACCGGAAGAAATAGACATCCTGATGGTGTTGGAGGAAAGTGGGAAGTATTTGAATTTAAAATAAGGAACAACATAGGAAATTAATTGACAAATATCTTGTGCTGGATTATTTTGTCTTTTGTTGTTAACGACGACTGTCAGTATTCTAGGACTGCCCAAACCTTTTGCAAAATTATATACTTATATTCTGCCGGTTTATATAGGTTTTGGATGGACACAGTGAATACAATTTCTATTAACTAAAATCACAACCTGAAATTGGACATGGAATCGGACTGAGCCCTAATCAAACTTCATAAAATCAAAATACTATTCCATATGAAAGAAATCTATAATAATTCTGTTTTAAGTATAAAATTTATAATAATTTATCACCATTTGTAAACTTAAATTAACGGCTTCGAATTGAGTGTAAAATTGTCAACAATTACTACAGGGTAAATGCATACCTTATTCTCACGAAAAATGTGTTACGAATAGCGTAAGTTCTGTTTCCCTTTCCCCTCCATACTTATATTCGTAAATATTTGAAGCGAATCTATTAGTGTCTATGAAAAGCATTTTTTTTAATATTAGCTATTTGACGGACGAAAAACTGAGAATGGTATAAAATTATGCTTATAGTTTACAGTTATTTCAAAAATTGTTAAAATACGTTGTCAGCTGTAAAATCATAATGTGAGCTGGAGATGAAACATGTCTCTGCTGCCAATTAATAACCTAAAGAGGGTTTAAGGATTTATATTTTTCCTTAGCCACAAATATTTTACTATAATTTTTGCAGAGCTGGCCTATTTGGAGAGGCCCCATCACAAAAATGAAGGAGCTACATTTACTTTATTTTGTCTTCTTAGAATTTTGTAGAAATTATCTTAAAGATAACATCATAGGCATTAAGGTGACGCCAAATGTTTCGGATTTATACATGCCTTCATTAAGTTTTATGTTGATTGGAACGCTATTCCCCGAGTTACAAGTAATCTCTTGAAGTCGGTTCACCCAGTTTGAACCTATAAGTACCACTTGCAACATTTATAATCCGATAAAATATTTATGTGTGAAAGAAAACAATGTTACATATAAAAGCATAAAATGTCTCCTCATGTAAAAAATTTTAATTTTTTTTACAATTTCAGGAATAGAACGCAGAATTTCTTTTTCTTGCAAATGATTAAGACTACAGAATTCTCTTTTAAAAAATAATCCACTTATAGAGATAAAATAATACATGACATTTTTAAATAACACTCTTGCCACGATGTAATCGGATAATATCAAGGACCAATCATTTTAAAACTATTTTTTCAATATGTTAAAGTACATACACTATTATTTATTGACTTTTAGTGATGCGAGATTGAGACTTTATCGTCCCTTCTTCCATATAATCCCTATGCAAACATGAAAGACAATGACAAATACACAAGCCCTAAGAGGAAGAAAATCCACCTAGACAGAAATCAAACCATCGGCCTCTGGATTGCCAGGCGAGGGCGTTACCCCGCCGCCACCGGAGCTGGCATACCTGTATATATATGCAGCACCGAGTCTGTAGCAAATAATCCTTTGAATCATGCCAATCCCTCCATAGGCTTTGAAACACTCTAATCAGTCATTAGATTCTTAGCGTAACTTGATGCCTTGATATATTCTTTTGCAATCTGCGTAAACTGGTTTACAGAATTAGTCTGAAGGAAATCAAATGATCTTGAACTCCAATATGCATTTGCAATGATCAGTGTAACCCCTGTGCCATTATTAGTGTAATCGGTATATTAATACCAATGTAACCAGTATATTGATACCGGTTATATATTAAAACTTTCTCTGTGATGTGTCTGTGTCCTTATGATTCTTTCCGGTGAAATGATACTGATTTTAGGCTACAGATGCAAATGAAGTCGTGGCTTAATTCGCCTGAGGTACTTAAATTACCTGTTCTGGGGTTTAAAGAGGGTAGTTTTCAATTCCAAGTTCGCAAGTGATCACGCCTTTCAATGGTGGCACATTCTTCACCCTCGTCCCCTTGAGGCGGAAGGAGTTTCCCTACTCGACCAGGTAATCGCTCTCAATTCAGTACCACCCGGGGATCAAGGACCTTCTTCCCTCTTCCCGTCGAGCGAGAAGAGCCGGGAGGGAGGAAGGGATGGGACAGGAGAAGAATCCCCGATCTGTGCATGGGAGAGGGGCGGGACGTGACCTCCTGACGCTAGTGGAGTTCATGACCCCCAGCCACTTCCGCCCATCTCCCACCTTCTCTCCTGGACCGCGTGACCTATTGCTCTTTTTACGTCTCTCCTCGCTCCCACGTCGATGCGCCTCTCTCTCTATCTCTCAGGGGCGGGGCTGCAGGGGCTCAAATGCGTTTTGGGCACATCAATTCCTAAAACATAGCACTCTCAAGAAAAAATAAATATACATATACATATGCACACAGGCACACGTATTTACGTGCACAACTCTGAATATATATGTGTATGTGTATATATATATATATATATATATATATATATATATATATATATATATATATATATATATATATATATATAACTTTTGGACGGCAGAATGGAACACAGAATAAAACAGATAACACGTAAACTCTCACACTGTAGATGATTTTAGCTTTCGTCCTACTCCGAGGCCTTCTTCAGGTCAGACAGACAGGTCAGTAAGTCTGACCTGAAGAAGGCCTCGGAGTAGGCCGAAAGCTTAAATCATCTAGTGTGAGTGTCCTTTTACGTGTTATCTGTTTTATTCTGTGTTCTATTGTGCCGTCCAAAAGTTATATTGCTCTCGTGAGTAATTCCGCATCATATATACATACATATATATTAATATATATATATACATTTTTACATTTGTGATCTGCTCAAAACCGCCTTACCCACCTTTCCTGTGTTGGTCTTTTATGTGTTTTCCTATCCCCTTTCCTTATATGTCTATTTCTATGTGCGAAAATAATATTTGTTCGGCGTATGGCGGGATTTTCAAGTTTGAATATATATATATATATATATATATATATATATATATATATATATATATATATATATATATATATATATATTTCTTTAACCGGGACTTGAACACCGGACCTTCCATTTGCTTAGTCGGTAGCGTATCCAACCGGCAAGTGGAAGGTCCGGTGCTCAAGTCCCGGTTAAGGAAAAATTTTTGCATTTGTCATCTGCTCAAATCCGTCTTCCTGTGTTCGTCTTTTATGTGTTTTCCTATACACGACGATCTTTCGACGACGTCGTTTATCAATTTTATAGGATTGCCCAAAACCCTCTACAAAATAGACAACTTATATGGACTACCCTTGTATATATGTATATAAATAATACTTTGACAGCAACAAACAATATAAGAACACATTAAAGGAACACTCACACGTTATTTCTTGATAATTCCTACGGAATTGTACACCATATTCCTCGGAAGAAAAGTTAGGATATATATTCGCCATTCATTCACATGGATGTAGATGTAGGGAAAAGGATAGGAACACACAAAACATGAACAGAGGAATGGTAGGGGAAGTGGAATGGATCAAATCACCAGTGCAAGTTTCTTAGTCCGAGACTTGAATCGCGGTTCTTTCGACTTAGCAAGCCGATTTTTATGCCACTTGAGCTATCGAAGAAAACATTTTTACAATGTTTTTTTAGTTAATTACAATGAAATCTGGGTTATGAAATTACTTGCACGGTCTTTTTGGCCAGCAGTTGCAGGAATTGGGGAACTATTACACCCACCAAAGGAGAAATTTACAAGGATTCAAGAGAAAAGGATAGAATGAAAAGTATATATATATATATATATATATATATATATATATATATATATATATATATATATATATATATATATATATCTGCAGCTCTACCCAAGCTATGTGATTTTTCGGGTACCAGATCATCCTGGGAAACCATAACCGGTACAAAGAAAGGAACTGGCCCCCATACCCTGATGTGTGTATTTCACACGGCGTCGGGCATAGTACTGGGTGAACTCTGCCATCACCTACTAAACCGACCTTCGGGTTGATTACTGTGTTTGTGGTTTATCTATTGTGGTATATATGTATATATATACATTTTTTATACATATATATATACATATGAACACGAAAACCCGCAATATGGTGAACAAATTATACTCATTTAAATGGAATATTTGTTCGCGAATAATATTCAAAGGGATAGAAACGCTTATAAAGGATAAACACAGGAAATGTGGGGAAGGTGAAATCGTGCAGATCATAAGTGTAAAAATATTTCCTTGGTCGGGACTTGAACCGCGGATCTTTCGACTTGCAGGGTCGATGCTCTAGTTACTCAGAATCTGATAATGACGGCTGTGCCGTCTAAACGTCCAAACTACGTACATATTTTAGAGTCCTAACTTTGTGTTTCTATGTTTTAAAAAGCTATATACATACATACGTATATATATATATATATATATATATATATATATATATATATACACACACACACACACATACATACCCAGGAAGGGGAGAGGTAGGCGTGATGCCATTGCAGTAATGAGATCACTAATCGAGAGGAATATTGAATACAATCAGGACGTATTTGCCTGTTTCGTAGATTTCAAAAAAGCGTTTGATAGGGTGAATTGGAAGAAACTAATGCGTATATTGCAGAAAATAGGAATGGATTGGAGGGACAGGAGACTGATCCGCAACCTGTACATGTCTCAGACTGCTCAGGTGCGAGTGGGGAACGGAGAGTCCGGATGGGCAGTGTTAGGAAGAGGTGTAAGGCAGGGTTGCCCATTGTCACCGGTACTGTTCAACGTATATGTGGAGGAAATAATTAAAGAGGCATGAGAAGAACTGGAGATAGGAATGAAAGTCGGAGGGGAGTTCGTAAAAGCAGTTAGGTTTGCTGATGACCAGGCTTTAATTTGTCAGTTTCTCAACAGGCATACTGAGTGAATTGGAAATTCAGTGCAATAGATATGGAATGAGAATCAATATTAATAGGTCATGCAATTTTCCAGAAATAAAAAGCTAAAGCTAAACATTAAATTAGGAGGGGAAAATAGAGCAGGTAGAACAGCTTACGTCTCTCGGAAGTGCTTTGGCCAACACGGTCAAAGTAGTAGGGATGTAAGGAGAAGAATTGTGCTAGGCAAGTAGGCTTTCTCAAGGGGGAGGGAGTTGATGACGGGAAAGTTGCGTAGGGAGGTTAGGAAAAGACTCGTAAAAACTTTTAAATGGGGCGTAGGGCGTAGAAACGTGGTCACTGAAGCAGGAGGATCGATGCAGATTGAATGCTTTTGAAATGTAGGTTTGGAGAAGAATGGAGAAGGTAAAATGGACCCTAAGGAAAACAAATGAAGAAGTATTAGACATGTTGGGTGAGAGGAGGGGCTTGTTGAGAGAAATCCTATGGAGGAGGGAAAAATGCATGAAAGGCGTATTGGGCAGTAGTGGGATGTTGAAGAAGGTAATAGAGCGGAGAATGTTAGGTAAACGAGGAAAGGGCAGGAACAGGATTGGGATGTTGGACGGGATGAAGGGAGGAAGGAAGTACACAGAGATGAAGAGGGACCTGATGCCAAGTAGGTTGCTGGATTGGGTTTTGTTTGGAGTTAGACAATATAGTATTTATTTGATAGTTATAGCCATCCAAAAACCTACCTTAACCGGTAGATTACCTAATAATAATATACATACCCCTACCATAATGAGTGAATGACACACGCCGTCGGGCTTAGTACTGGGGAGCCTGGACTTTAATTGTGTGTATATATATGTATGTATGTGTGTGTATGCGCGTGTGGCATAGCATTTCCCTTGATACTATAAAGCTATTGGGTTGAGAGTGGGTGGTGAAGTGTGACGTGCTACCGCTTACCCTCTCTCCCGATGGAAAGAAAGCCACATTGGGATGGTGAACATAAAAAATATCGTAAATAATTGCCACGCTAATCAGGAAATATTGACCGTTGATTCACTCCCCTCGTTAGAGTCGTGGGACCAGTCGATATTGTACAACGGTGGTAGCTCTCTCTACGGACTGTTCCATTGTCCTCGCACTTCGTGTTGAAACCAAGCGGAGGGGAGAGGAGCAAACGTCCCTGCGCGCGATAGTAGCCGCAAAAATTCCTTTAGTTGGAGTGTGGGGTGTTGTTGAATGGTACCTGAAATGAAACTCCCATGTGCCAGAGCGTTATGCGACGAAAAAGTGAAAGAACGATGTTTCTTTGTCTTGGTCAGGCCCCACCTAGAGTATACTGCCAGTATATGGGATCCTCAAACTATAAATTTGGTTTCGGAATTAGATCGAGTTCAGCGGAAGGGGGCTAGATTTGTCAAACATTGTTATGACCAATGCAGCAGCGTATCCACTTCGCTAGACAATTTAGGTTGGGATTCTCTTACACAGCGGCGTTTACAATATAGATTAAACTTATTAAAAAAATTTAAAGATGGGCCATTTTCCGATGATATCAAGGATGTAATACGAACCCCAACGTATTACGGTCGGAGAGATCACGAATATAAGATTAGAGAGATAGACTGCAAGACTGACAGGTTTAAAATGTCATTTTTTCCAAGAACGATAAGGGACCAGAATGCTTGTAGCCGAAATTCCCCAGGAGTTAGTTCATCACAATAAGTATTAACGGACAGGTTAGGGACTGCGCGAGGATATGTATATTTATATACATATACATATATATATATATATATATATATATATGTGCGGGTTGCGGTGGTCTAGTGGGTAGAGCGTTGGACTACTGACCGGAGGGTCCCGGGTTCGATTCCTGGACAAGGCACTTTGGGCACCTGCAGCTCCACCCAAGCTAGTTGATTTTTCGGGTACCAGGTCTTCCTGGGAAACCATAACCGGCACAGGGAAAGGAACTGGTCCCCCTACCTTGATGTGTGAATATTCACACGCCGTCGGGCTTGGTACATGGGGGAGCTTCACCTACTAAACCGACCTTCGGGTTGATTACTGTGTTTATGGTTTATATATATATATATATATATATATATATATATATATATATATATATATATACAAACTTGAAAATCCCGCCATACGGCGCACAAATATTCATTCAAACAGAAATAGGTATATGGAAAGGGGATAGGAAATAGGAATCCCGGATAAGGAAATATTTTTACTTTCGTGATCTGCTCAAAAACCGCCTTCCCCACATGTCCTGTGTTCGCCTTTTATGTGTTTTCTGTTTGAATGAATATATATATATATATTCATATATGAATATATATATATATGAATATATATATATAATGTCATATGTGTGTATACATATGTGTATATGAAAATATATATGTATGTATGTGTATGTATATATATATATTTTCTTACAGGTTTCCCGCACCTTTCCTCACTTATTTGATAACCCCAACCCCCTCATCCCTTACTGGTGCCCACTCATGGTGCTACACCCCCTACCACACACCTTTTTGTTGGCTCGCAGGGTATTTATGTAGGTGTAGATTCTTTCAAAAGCGATTATATTTCGCCTGGAACTACTGCAAATACACGATCAACATTTACTCCTATGTTACTGTCTCCTGTGAAATAGTATGTTTTGTTTCTCGTAAATAACTCCCTGGGATAAAAATCAGTCCATTTTTGACCATTTGAAACTTGTGTACGTAGAAGTGTTTCATATTTCGTGATAAAAAGGAAAGACCTGCACACAGATACCGTAGATGCTTTCGTTGCTGAGTCACATAAATCCATGACCTTTCGTCTAGCGTGGGAGAACGCCGAATACCCAGATAACCGGCTTTTGTAATACCTCATTTAACTCTTATTTGTAATACAGCTTAAAAGCTTAATCTCTGGAAAAATAGGATGAGATTTAGGTGTGGATGGTAATAGGCTTTTGAGGCATGAATAATTGGCAAGAATCGGAAAAACAAATTGAATACAGAGGAAAGCAAACGAAGGTTTTAATAGAGTTTTGTGAGAGCGAAAGGCGGCGGGAGATATTGGAATGAAAAAATAATACCAGAAGAGGCAGGATATTCCGTTCTGTGTAAAAGGCCGATCAACAAGACATAAGAAGCAAATGGCTATCGACTTTTGTTTGAATGACGGCGTTAGGGGTCATCTGTAACGTAATGTAATGAAGGAAAATATTCGCCGGAAAAAACTTTCACCAAAGCCCACAATAGTGCATGATGGCTTTATTAAACGACACCAAGTACGCTAAAACACAATAGGCTGTTTTACTTGAGAATTCTTCTCAGTTATTTTTCTGCTATTAGTATTTTCAGTTAAATCTCTTGCAGGCAAAATTATTTGTTAGACAAGAGATGGAGTGAAAGTTACGATTAAAGATCCTTATGCAATTAATGCTTACTATTTTGCTGTAAAAAGAAACTATATTAGTTCAGTGCCTTGATAAGTTGATATCTTGTTTGCCGAAAACAATTATATAAAGAACACGAATTTTATGATTACGTACCCGTAAGGTCATTATATTTCTCTTTTAAGATTCCCCAGGCATAATGTAAACCTATTTTTCTTATTTGAGCTATGTCTAATATTCCTCGTAATGACTTCTTTTCGGTTACCTGACCTACATCACCTAGGTTATTGAACTCGTTGGCAAAAATGTTCGTACACCCAGCAAATAAATCCCGGCAATGTCCTCACTAGTATATCCGCACACGTGTTCAAACAAACGTTCGATGATATCCCTTGGTCTCCGTCATTTTAACCCACGGTCCCGAAAACTTCGTTGATGAAAGGTCAATGGTGCTTCATTTGCTCGGAATGAAATTTCTTAGTTAGGACACGGAAGACAGTTTTTTTTTACGCGTGGGGTATTTTTTCTATTCCTTGGGGACAATAATTCATGGTGAATAGATAAAACAGTAGCCAGCACACTGCATGAGTGGTCTGAACTAAGAAACGCCTTCATTTCGAAGCGTGGGTCACAGTCTTCGCAATACACGTACGTCATTAGCTGAATCTTGCTCCTGTGATTTTTCGCGCGACGCTTCTCCAGAAATAATGAGTGCATCCCAACCCTCGCAGAACCGTGAAATACGCGACGTAACAATTCTTTTTTTTAAGAAATGTATGTATGTTTATTCGAGGCGCGGGCATGGAGAATGATCCGGGGCAAAGGGCGGCCGTGGTGTAGGAAGCGGCAGCATTACATATTTATAAACACCGGTTGGGGTCCATAACGATGCTCCAGTGCTGAACAATGTTCGGTCTCTGACCCCGATTCCGTCATTGTGGGGAATAAACACGGAAATCAATAATCACCCACCATTCGTCTTTTTCGCTTCACACTTGAGCGGGCTGTTGCAATAACGCCGTCCTCGTTCATCCGCTATGTATATTCAACGCGGATTTCGCCTGTGGCAAAGTTACGCAAATGATGGAGGGAGAATCGGGGAGTATTTTTTCTAAACATATAGTTATCTGTAGAATATATATATATATATATATATATATATATATATATATATATATATATATTCATTCACAAGAAAATAGATATTAGGAAAAGGGATAGGAACACATATAGAGAACGAACACAGGAGAGGGGGGGAAGGCGGAATCGAGCAGACTACAAGCGCAAAAATATTTCCTTGACCGGGGCTTGAACATCAGATCTTTTCACTTGCCGGGCCGATGCTCTAACCACTTGAGCTATGATTCAATTAATTTGTATTCGGTCCAGTTCATACGTTACACAGCAAGTGTTTACATTGTACATAATATCAGCTTATAGATTTTGGTTACAGAATATTTTTCCCACATAAATATATGTATAAATATATTCATACACATGTATACACATAAACATAAAAAAATCATATACACACATACATATATGGACATACATGTACCTTCATACCTGTATATCTGTCTATACAATTGTGATCATATGCAATACTGTTGAAGAAAATAATGAGGCAAGGTTCACGAGACATACATTATTTCTGGTGAGGGTTATCGATTAGTTTGAAACGCATTCTGTGAAGCAAATTTTCAACCACTGGCAAAGTGTGTCCGGCACCGGGGGCAGCCATATGCGTTCCACCAATGCTTGCATACCTTTTGCGGAAATTTTTTCCCTGTTCTTAATTGCATGAACTCCACGATTAAAGTAGTCATAATTCGATTTTTGAAGCTCGGAAAGAGCCCGAGGAAACGTAATTTACACTGAGATCTGCGGGTCTTTTATGTAACCAAATACCCCGATTTTTTGGCCAAGAGATGGCGTTAGGGAGCTGTTTCACTCACCAAAGGAGAAATAGACAACTCAAGAGGAAAAGACAGTAGGTTAGTAGCCATACAACATCGTAAAGGATAGGAACAGTTCGTTTCGTGGCACGCATAGCCAGAAGAAGAATATATCACAATAGCATACATAAAAGACCTGCAGAATAAGTTACATAAAAGACCCACTGATCTCAGTGTAAATTACGTTTCCTTGACAGCCATGAAGGTTTGACGTTCACAAGGAAGTAAATCGTCACAAAGTACTAAATCTCCACCATTAGGAAGAAATAGGAATATACTTCACATCTATTTTCACGTTTACTTTGATGGAGCTCATTTCATATAAAAAAATCTCACGTGATATCTTTCTGTTACCAACGTGTGCATGGTTTGTTATTTTCTGATAGTGCTGCTGATATTATTCGATGATCTTCTCCCACAATGGTAGAACTAGTTTTATTTTTTTACTTCCGTAAGAGCAATGACTTGGAGTTCCATTAATTCGTCATTTTAATGTCGGGGTTACCTACAGCGTTGCCGCAGGCGAATTAAATGTGTCAACTCTGCAACGGCTGCCGCTGTAGTTATATTGGCTTCAAATTAACGAAATTTGTACCGAATATACATTGCACATTTAGCTGAAAATGTTTTTTCCAATTAACTTTTTGAGCATTTTATTATGTAAATAAAAATATAATCACTCTTAATTGAAAAGTTTTAGGATTGTCGAGGGGCAATATTTCCGGTCGCGGGAGTTCTGCAGGGGTTCCCTGCGCATTCGCGAGGCATTATCTCCTCAAGTCCAGGGCAAAATCGGAGGAAAATTTGTTTGGTTCAAGGCCTGTTTTCATGCCTGAAAGCCCAATGCAGTGGCATCACACTCAAAGCTTTTTTAACTTAGCCTTCCGGTTTTGACATGAGGGTAAAGCTTTAGTCCCACCTCGGCCGTGTGTGAAATCTCCAGCAGTTTCAACCCCGGCAAGTCTGAAGTGAAGTGGAAGATTTCCGGGACACCGGTATACCGTATCGACGCAGTATATTTATGGTCGGTGATACCATAAAGGAAAAAATCATTTCCGTGATGAAAAAATAAATTAATCTTCTCATTTATAAAAAATATTAAATAAATGCAACGTTAATCTTGAAAATTCACAAAACGATGATAAGATAAACATTATATAACGTAGTTACAGCAAGCATATAGGAAGGTTAAGGATCCCAGCTACGATTATAGACGCTGTCTCTATAATGTGCTTAGGAACACTGCTTTATTAATTACAATAATATTCGCAAAATTTGATTGCCTTCGTAATTCAGCTCCTGTTTGTTCCCTTTGGGAATGATTTATATTATAATTGCGTTCATTTAATGTGCATTTGGTTTAAATAATATTTCGTATTTCTTTGTAAGGAATTAATTATTGAGATAGTAATAATAGAGTTTGCTTCTGCGTTGGATTAGTCAATACGTTTTTCCGCTCGTGGTATATTTTTCACCAGCCCACACCTAAGCCATACAATATTCTTCGAAATTTAGTGCAACTGGAAGGAAATTTAATAATAAATACTGTTTGGAAGTCGATTTTTTGATTTATAAAGTATACTTAAGAGAGTAAGAAATATTTCCAAGTATATTATTTAGTTACTCAGTTATATTTATATGTTTTTATTTAGAACCTTTAAAAAATATTTTACTCTTACTTGTTTAAATATTTACTAAGTAAGCAGGCGGTTCTTATACAAGTATACTTTGTAATTTCTCTTGGCTTGATTTAATGTTTATTTTACAGTCATTAATCCATCACTTTTATGCTAAATTATTAAATTGTTTCTAAAAATCTTCTCAAATTAGATTAGAAGTTAACCAGGAATAAGGTAAGGAATGTACACGTATACTATATATTTGATTTAAAACTCCCTTTATACTCCATGCACAGCCCGGAATAATCTCTTTTGATATAGGCATTAGAATTCCATATAAAAAATAGATACTCTACATATACATGTAGAGTATATACGAAGTATACTGAAGTACTTCGTCATTTGAGAAAGTGATTCATTGAGCTCCTCAATACATTGGCAATCGAAATTGACCGACGGTAACGCCGATAAAAGAAATCCCTTTTCCCGAAATATTTAGTGACCACCACAGAATATATCATCACTTACGACAAATTGAACTCGGTAATAAAACATTATAGCGAGTGGAAAGGATTACAGATTGCACAAATGGCTGTTGACCTGACACCCTATGCCACGTGCTCTAAAGACGGCTTGCGTGGTGAAATGCAAACGTAGATGCACTTAATATTCCATTAAATACCCTATTAATGTAGGGAATAGCCGCAAATGCACCCGATGGATAACGTCAGCTTGACTACGTGAATGCTGATTTAAGGTACGATGTGCGCTCCTTTGGAATTGTTTAAAAACGAGCCTCCGACAAATTGTCCCTGGCCCGCACCCCGACCTCGCGGAGCCGCACCCAAACTGCCGCATTACTCCCCCTGCCCGCGCGCCCTCCATCCTGCACCCCCTCCAACACTCCTCCGCCCCTTCTCTCCTCCCCTTGCCCGGGTCCCCTCCCCGCCCCACGCCTCGGACCGCCCGAGGGGGAGCACAAGCTCCAACGCCACCCCTCACCCCATCCTCACCCTCCCCCCCGCTTCCCCACACCCGCCCGGTCCCCTTTTCGCACTCTCTTCCGAATCCTCCCGCCTCCTCCATGGATAATTCTTCTCTCTGCTATTTTTCTCGTACTAGACAAGATTACCGCTCACCCTTCCCACGTCTCTCCTTCAGACTGTGTGCCCAGGCATGTACATCAAGTCAGTGCCTACTTCAACTTAGTACGCCCCCTTCTGCTATCGCCACCTTGCTTGCTGTCCCATACTTTTACCCATTCGAAAAAAATAAATAAAATCCCATTCGTCCCCATTTCGATCATCCTCGCCACACGGAGTGCATTTGAAATTTACGGCCATGCAAATGCATTTTCCGGGCCGGTCTTTTTTATCTGACCAATTTACTCGGAAGGGGTGAAGTATTTCGTCTGCTGTGATGTTAGAGTGGAAGTTTAAATTGGGTCCACTGCTCGTGTTTCCACAAGTCATGTTACAAGTCCCTGTACTTTTGTACTTACGGCGACTTGATGATAGTAATGAATGCTGAAGCACTTTTTACTAGCCTAAATTAGTATATAATCTGAGATATTTAAAGTTTTATATTGCAAGTGATACTGTATTCGGAGGACTTGGAAATCGACTTTTAGCCTTAGGAAAGGAGTCCTGGTTATACTAATCATATATCTACCTAGGAAATATCATGGGCCTGAAGGTTTTTTCGTGCATATAGAATCCATAAATATATCGTATTTTTGTTCATGCTACCGTGTATTAAAAATAATTTAGAAATACCAGTAAATATTAAGCTCAGAATAAAAAATCTTCAGCCGTTAATTTTTTTTACTCTACAGCCTACCTCTACCATTAACACTAATTTTTCTAGGCAAATATCATAACTTGAAAATATTTATCAAGTGCATCCCCGCTGTTTGTAAGTATTTTCTATTGCAACTTCATTGTTTACGAAATTTTTCCCCCTGGGCCATTTTTCCATCGAGAATAGAAACGTAGTGTCGGAAGTCTAGAATGAAAAACAGATTCGGGACGTGATCTCATTCCCACCTGAAAATTTGAATTATCTTCTGCATGACAATATCCTTGTCCCGTCGCGTGTGCGCATAGCCACGCAAGAAATGATTCCATCCCTCATTTTTCTGAAGCTTTTCCGGAAATTTTTGAGCCTTAACCTACATATGTAAGATGTTGGTCCTGTGTTAATAGTACAAGAGCTATCAAAGAATAATATCGTCACAGAAAATTTTTAAGGCCAAACACGACGAAAGAAAACAATTTCCGTCGACTGATAGTTCTATTCCGAACCGACGAAGCTGTCTTTGTATTTAAAGTGGAGTTATGAACTAACGTTCCATACTTCCGTGTGACGATTCTCAAAAAAGAAGTTCAAATCCTCCTTTGTAAAGCGCTCAAACAATGCCAGCGACGCTGCAACCCGCTGATTCATCTGCTAATCCGATAGACGACGCGAGCCCATTTGAACTCAATTTTCGGAGCTGCAACTGCCCGTAAATAATGTAGTGCGGAACTTCATACGTAGTATCCAACTCAGCGAGCGGCCAATCAGTTGTCAACGCGAGGGTCGATTTTCACAGGAATGGTTGGACCCCAACCTGGTACTCTGCATACGGCATCTACGACTTGTACATTTGGAACTGGTTCCGTTTCCTCCCCCACCAATATTTTTGCAGAAAGATTAGTACAGTACAGTATTCGGAAAGTGAAGTAAATCGAAAATAACCCTAATCCATATCAAGTAGTATATGCGAGGGTAAGTCAATAAATAACTCGCCAACTGGATAGAGGCTACAATAATCAAAGTAACTCCTTGTAATTTATTTTAATTTTCTTAATATTCACCTTGTACATTAAAGCACTTATCCCATTTCTTTACAACTCCTTGATATGCAGCAGCGAAGGAGTCTTTTTTATGCTCTCAGAGCCAACGAGTAACCTTTACGGCTTATGGTATGATCATTTTCTAAACGTCGACCGCCCAAATGATTTCTAAGAAACGCAAACAGATACTAATCACTGGATGTTAAGTCAGGGCTGTACGGTGGATGTATTAAGAATTTCAACTGAACTGTTTGTAACAGTTACTGCGTTTATCCTGCTGATGTGTGCGACTTATTCATTGACTAACACTCGTATTTACTTATATGCAAGTGTTGGATGAATGAGATATTTTGCAGCGCGTCAGGTTATTGATGTGAAAATTGTTTTTTTCTTATGTGCTATGATGAAGTAATAATCATGAAATTCAAGGAAATTGGTTACCTTATTAATGAATTAAAACAATTCCGAGAAAATCAGAGAACAGCTTGTTTTAGTGTTTTGTCTTGAAAGGAGTGGTGAGTAAATGTATCATTGTACCTTTCTAAAGGATGTGTCCATCGAAAACCTAATCTTAATAGAATACCCATAATAATAATAACTAATATAATCACATATATTTTGTTCAAATGAACTGTTACTAATATAAATCAATGCTTGTATCGTGGAGATGCGGTAGGGGCTTCTCCGTGCGAAGCATTTCCGTGGGAAAGACACAACCCCGGAAGTAAACCCTTAAAACTCTTTCTCATTTCTTTCCAGTCATATATGCTCAGTTTTTCTTTGGGTGATAATGCCACATCAGTCATGACCTTACTTCAATGATGGTTAAAATGAAGCCCCCATCTGTTTCGTTTTCTTCAGGGTGCTCCTTTCATCCCGTAATTATCCACCGTCCCTCGGTTTACCCCATTAGTGCAACACCCCCACACGTTACGCGTATTCGAATACTGAGATGCATAAACCACGTAGCAAAATACCAGTCCTCCACCCCTGTCCCCCTCGCATACACGGGCATATTCAGAAATACCTCCCGTCATATTTGATTAGCGTTTTGGGAACAAATTCGTCCCTTGCATTGTGTTCCACCAGCGGGTTTCCATTTTTCACGAGTATCCTCACAGAGGGAAGGGTCCACTCCATTACGCGAAGGTTTCCGACGTGTGCAGCGCAGGAAAGAAACGGCACGACGGCCATTTTTTCCCCTGCCCCTACCGGATGAGTGAGGATGGGCTTAACGGCTCAAGGAAGGGAAGCGAGGGAAGACACGTTGATGGGAAACTTTCCTAATGGTCCATTGACCCGAAACAGCATACACCAGGTTCGTCCCGAATTATCCTCGCGCAGCATTCATCTCAGGGCTAATAAGTGTGAGCATGTTTATGCAAAATTGATTTGAAAAAAAACAAGATTTATCTCACTAATTATTTTGACGGTACCAAGAAATACTTAAATGTATGTACTTTGACTTGGTTAGAAATACTTTTTTAAATTTATTGGCACTGATGATTTGATATGTGTTTGATGGATCAATACATTTGTCCTTTACAAATTGTAAGTTAATTTTGTTATAGATAAAGATGTCTCTCGTTACCTTGTGAATTATATAGTTTCAAACTACTTACACAGATATGATTCCTACTTATTTTTCTCTTATACGTTTATTTTGTTTGGCCACATTGAAATATACTGCTGATTCAAATTTTTCCCCAGGATGTTTTCATTTCAATTGGCTACCCATCCGTGCCATTAGAAAATTACGCAAGAAAATATATTTTTATTCCAAAAAAATGGAAATTTTTGTACTTCCCCAAGTTTCTAGAACTTGAAAACCGGTATTATTTATTAATTTAATTTATGAAATGATTATTCACTGAAGCAAAAGTTATTTTTTTCCTTTTGGGTGGACATTCACCTTTTTCCATAGCGTATTACCAGTTATTATCAAGATTGAAATGTTTAGTTTGGCGACACTCCTTAGACGCAGAACACTCAGAAGAGACACAGCATACAAACAGACTTGATTCCACTTCGAGGGGGAGGGAGTGTGGGAATATTTTGAGATTCAGTCGATGGATGGGGAAGATTTTGTTTTTTGGATTTGAATCTGAGCCAGTCTGTGTGAAATATTTCTCTCGATAATATTTAAGATCCATATTTTTTAGAGGAAAAATTTTCAAAGCTAACAGTTTTCTCTCAGAAACGCTATACATTGATCCCACGTTCACGTATTGGAAAAAAAGATTGGAAGGACGTTGAATATATCACCCCAACAGAGCTACCGAGAGTGTGCCTGATAATAATCGGGTAAGATTTGAGAGGAATGAACGAATAGATAACCATAAGGAAAAAATTAGCGTAGATTAACGGACATTGTTCCAGACTAAACAAAAGTCTGGAGGACAGCGATAGGGAAAGAGCAGGGTTGCATAAAAACATTGTTAGATATCACTGTTAATTATTAAAAACGGCTATAACCTTGTGATGCTGGTGAAAGCAACTGATCATATCAACTGTGAGACAAAATATCAGTTTTCTGAAGATGTTGGTTAAAATTTGAGAAATTCAAAAAGTTCATATTTCATTCTAGATGAGTTTTTGCAAAGTTGGCTCTATTGGATTGGAAAGGTGGAAGGGATAGTGCAATGGAGCATTTTCTTGGAGACGTGGAAACGCATGAAACGGATAATGGAAGAGGTTCAGGTGCAAAAAAAGGAAAAGGTTAGCGCATAGGGGAATAGAGTGAAGAGCTCCATCAATTCTGACAGAGAGTTGATGTCTGTTGCTGATGGTGTGAAATCTTTCTCCCTTCAGTGCCTATCATTTCCGACGATCCAGCCTCACGTTAGCAACAGCTCAAACAGCAGAGACTCAACTTTTGCTGAGCCGTTTGTTCGAAGAAAATAGCTAAGGAAAATGATAGAGAGGAACAGAGGGGCAAACAGCGATTTTGTTATGAGAGCACTGACTCACCCAAAAGGAGAAGAGACTGCTGTTGGGAGAGAGTCAATAAGGAGGATGTAAGTTCAGGGAGGCCATCTTATTGGGAATTTTCATGAGGGGAAGGGAAATGTGAGATGGTCGGGTCGAAGAGGACAAGTAGAGCAGATGGTTTAGCGATGATTTTTTTAGAACATGGGGAAGTGGGAGATGGAGGGCAGGGGTGGGTCACAAAAGGTTTGGAAGAGACATGTCCATGAAAGAAATTGGATTCGAAGGGGTGGAGCGGGGTGTGGATTCCTTTTAACAGTGGGGTGAGAGATTAGGAGGATCCAGCAATTCGTAAATCTCGAATGAGACAAAGTATGATATTTAGGCACAAGATATTTCCTTGACGGCCTTCAGGGAGAGTAGGAAACAAAACTTAAACAAATAATATCTTGGTTAAAAATGAAAGAATTTGGTTAACGCTTTCAGAGGAAACGTCTGTAACAGGGAGAAACAGTTCAAGCGGTATATTTAAAATAGCAACCAAGGACAGGAAAATTTGCGGTAAAATCGCATTTTTAGTGATGTAAAATAAACTAAAATTATAAATTGAGATGGTTCAAATGATAAATCTTGTAGCGTATCATCCACAGAGCGAGAATTAAACATATACATAAATTATATTTCAGCCTCAACTATATGAATATTCATGTTAACGAAAATAAGAGCACTTTGCATTGTTCCATTAAATTAGAACGTAGTACAGTGCAATCAGTAACAATATATTTCAACGAATAGGCGTTCTTTTCAGGTGATCAAGTTCATAATTTAGATTTAGGTATGTAATAATTGAGTCAGAATAAAATATTTGTGAACAAATGCTGAGTTATTCTCATATTGTGGTAATATAGCATTGATATTAGTGGAGGAATCAACTCGATGTCCTTAGGACCAAAGCCAGAGCGCTTAAATGTTAACAATCTGTTTGTGAAAAATGTCCTTTCACCGTACGTTGTTATATGAAACGTATATCGCTTACATCACGGACTCCTAGTACTTTATATACTTCGCAATTAACCCAGTAGGCCTCTGAATCCCATATACCCTGTGAAAGATCGAAGTCACCCCAGACTGCACCATGAATCCTGGCTAAACCCCTTCTGTTGGTGTGATTACGTAGGAGAGAGTATACTGTGGTCATCTACTCCCCGTCAGTATACTCAGGGATTCTGCTGAGGTGGACTCTTATTGTAAAAGATTCGATTTTCAGTTATGACTCGGTGGCTCCCGAAATTATTATTTCGATTCCATGACTTTTGTAATGCCTAAACACCTTTAGTCTCTTGCACGTAAAAAACATTTTGTTTAAAATCTTTATATATGCAGGTAAAATGAGGCTTTCGTCAATCCCTTTTACTCCCACGCTCATTAGAAAAGACCATGACTACGGTTCATGTGAATTAAATATACCCTAGGTGTAGCGTACCTTCCAAAAGGTTTTTTGACCCGTGCATTTCAAATTGCCGAAATTTAGTTCACAACCATTGTTCCCCGTCTAAGTCAAAAAATTTGGTGACAACCTTTTGAAAATTTGGAAACGTTATATAATTGTTTCATTTGGTACGGAGGTGTCTCCATATTATTTTCTACAAATTATAAATAGGTTCGGTCAATATTGATCGACTGATTGATAGTTTACATAATATCTTGGTAATATTCAGCTATTTATTTTCGTTGTGAGAGCATTTTAAAATTAAGCACGGGACTAAATAGGATTCAATCCCAGGGTTTTCCGTATAAGTTTTTGTTTTTTGTATAATTATAGTTATCTTGTTAAACTGGTCTTTCAGTTACACCTTTTCAGTCAGTTTTGACTCTTCAATATATCCTAATGAGATATTTTTTCGGTGGGAACATCTATGGACTGTATTTGGCAATGATTGGCTCTGCTAAAAGATTAAAAAATCAATACAACTTTTCATGCAAGTTTCAGGGTTGTATTCACTGAAAAATATATTCACGATTGAAGAATTTCAAAACTCATTAATGGAGACATAATTTTGAAGCGTACAATTGATGGCTTTTGATACATCGGTATATAGTTAAGCGCCTATTATTAACCCTAGAAGGCTTCGGGGCTGAGAAAACTTTACATTTTTAGGAACCTATAAATAATTGCGTTTAGCTGAAGTCAAACAGGGAGAGTTGATTTCCAATGAATGCAGATATTAATCACTGTTTCACTACGAAAACTAAACTAACAGCGAACTAATTTGGTTTCAAAGGTTCAAACTGCGTCCGCGACCTAAATTAGGAATTTCCTTCGATATTAGATAGTTGTCTCAGACGATTTGAACCTTAAGGCTTGGCAAACTGAGAGTTGAAGTGGCAGGCAATTACCACCCAGCATCCATGTGAGAGGAAAATATGAGGATGCACACATTTTAAGGCGATCTCAAAATCAGTTTTTAACGTCGCAGTCGGTAGAAAAGGAGCTGCACGATTCCTCCACCACCAATACCCTTCCTCCCACGCAACTCATCCAGCAGAAGAAGAACCTTAATAAAAGAAAAAAATAAGAGGATGAAATCACCCCCGACCACTACTTATGGAGAGGAGGTCAGATCTCACGTAGTAAGGATTTTCGCGCGCCGTGGAGTATTGCAAAGGCGGAAGCGACGCGAGAGGAGGTAATCGGGGCGGTGGGTATGTTTGCTAGAGAGATGGGGGGGAGCGTGTGATGTTGCAGGAGTTGGCGTCGGAGGAGGAGATGAGGGGCGCAGGAGAGAAGAGGAGGAGGCAACGGAGGTGGTGGTTGGGGGAGAAAAGGAAGGGGTGAGGAACATGCACCAGGGGTGGGGCGAAGTATGTATTTTTTTATCGCGGGCCGTGAGAGGGGCAGAGACGGTCCGGGACAGGGGGAGAGGCGGTGCTGGAGGTTTGGTTTTTCGGGGGCAATGACCGAGGGAAGGCTCCCTCTCCCAGACCCGGATCGATTTGCTGGTGGGACCGGAAGCTGCTGCTTCGGCCGTGGGGGAGCAGTCCGGGGAGGGGGTGGAGGAGGCTGGCGACGGAGAGAGCCCCGCAAGCTGCGCTTCGCCTGCACCCCATCCCCTTTCACCCCATATAAGACGGGTTCGCCACCCCTGAGTCTCCCACCCCTGCCTCCTTCCCACTCCGCGCCCTTTCCACCGCTTCAGTGTCGGCGTGTGTGAGCAGGGAGGTCGCGCCGGGGATCCGGGTCGGGGGTGTGTGAGGCGGGGCGCTTCGGCCGCCGGCGTGGCCCACATTCCCTCCTCCCCCGCCGAGGTGGGAGGAGGGGGAGAGACGGGGTCTCCCCGCGAACGTGAGGGAGGCTGAATGGAGATGCGGGCGGGATGGGAGTTGGCGGGCGTGACGGGGCGCGGCTGTCGCAGGGTATGCGTCCGCACACGGAGGAGGAGTGTATTCCTTTAAAGTTCAGCCTGCGGTCCAGTCGTGTGGGGCGTTCCATCATTTGGCAAACCCACACACCCCTTCCCGATGCGGGTCTCTTCGGCGATTTAGAGGAAAATAGTGCAAACCGTAGTTTCGGGCGTGGCTCCATCCAAGCGATATGGGTCCGTAGATGTCCCTTGACTTTTAGCGATGATTTTACGAGCTTTGATCAATGGTTTTTAATTTCACGTCGTGGGAATCCATGGTTATCATTAAAAAGTAAAGACAAAAACTCAAGAAAGCATAGATGAAAAAAATTACAGAAGAAAACCAAGGGTGAACTATGAGAAACTTTCGTCTATGATGTTTGGCTCAAATTCGTAAAATTCCAGAGTTATAATAAAAATATGACCACAGTGAATCTAGGAACATCAACTGCCTCATGAATGTTGGGTTAGATGGAAGAATTGTCTATTTGGTCTCAATTTCACCCAAATAAAGACCTCTATCTATATTATGAAGCTTTGGCTAGGGTTACTATTACCCATCTATTCATTAAAATGCCTATATTTTTCTTTCCTCTACTTCGCTTTCCCAACATTCTCCCTTCGAGAACAGTCGTCAGCATCACATTTTCTCTTTATAACTTTCCTCTACATATACTGCCTTCTTCGAGTTTCTTCCAGCCACACCATTGTATTACCCGCAATGCCTTCTTTTAATTTCTTCCAGTTTCGCTATTGTGTTACCCGCCATGCCTAGAACTCTCTCGTTCATTTTCTCTTTATCCTTTTATTTTTACTTGTAATATCATGTTCCAAAGTTTAAATGGCCCTGGATCCTGATACCAGGAATGAAGGGATATTTAATAAATGCGCATTACAGAAATAGTCTATCCTAACTTAGGATGCTACAATATTTTGTGTCGTGCTAAGTAGGGCTCTCTACATTGAATTGTAGGCTAGAATAATCTTGATTCAGGCCAGGATTTGCTAGGTTTTGGATGTCATAGGCAGTTGTACACGCGGACGAATGCTTACATTTGTTACCGCTTTGTGTTCAATTGAGTTTAAAGCAACGGATTTTTTCGTTTGTAAAACTACAAAGAAATGAAATTCCTTTTTTTTGCCAATTGCTTCTTTGAAACTTTTCTCAATGCTTACTCGGAGAATTATTTCTTTAGCTACGTCCAAGGCACATGTTCCTCTTTCCAGTCTCCATGAGCACCATATTTCTATTGCTTTAGATTTTCTTTACAACTGCTACTTGTCTTTGTAACTCAGAGCCGTAGAATGGTAAAATTCACTTTGTATATTTCTGCGTTAACATCACGTTGTATAGTAATCGTTTCCTTAGCTGGACTATCTTCGCTAACACTGGACTTTTCTCTTAGCTAAGCTACGGAAAAAAATGAATTATATTTTGTGCTTCTGTTAAAATGTCTTATTTACGATAGATTTTATAATTGTTGCCCCTATCATTCTTTTTCAATCGCTGACAATATTGTTTTGTAAATATCCAAATGTTTTTAACCTTCTTTAATTAAGAAGTCTTTGGTCTTGCTAAAGGCCCTTTTTATATTTCCTATTATTTTGTATGTCTGACGTACATTTTAATGTATTTTAGTATGTCTGGTCTTCCTTCTTTCTTGCAGGTAGAGATTCGTTACTAAAAATAGCATCATGATTACCTATACTTTCTAAAGTTATCCGTGCGTGGACTTTTATCCCTTTGCCTCATTTATTGTCATCAAAATTTTTAATTCAATAAAAAAATGATCTGATGAAAATTCTTACAGTTTTACCTATTGTATTCGTCTTTTCTTAGTCAAGATTTAATCTCTTCTCTGGGCTCAATATATAGAGAGTGTGTCATAATCAGTCCCCTGCGTAAGTTGTTCATTACAACTTTCAAAAATATGCTTGGTATTGTGTTCCAGTGGGCGTAAGCATTTATCAATATTAACGGTTGGAGGGAAGATTTTTTGGTGTATGTGTCCTTTAAAAGCGTACGAGAGCAAAAATAACTTTTTCCCGTGTCAAAAATGCACACTTTTTAAATTAAGTATTCCCAAAAGTGTTCACATTTGTGCGACATTTTCTTTTCCAACAATCAAATCGATGAAAATTGAAGTTGGAGTGGTGTCCAGTTGAAATCAAGGTAGAATGATGTCCAGATCTTTATTCCCCTCTGAGTGGCTGTGCATGAGCACCCGTAAGGATATAATTTCTATTGTTGTTTGGACAATTTTTTTCAGTATTTGAATGATACTTCATGCGCTTACGCTAAGAAGAAACATGAAGCTTTTTAAAAATTTCTCAAATGTATAGAAGCTAAAACACATGTCAAAAAATGACGAAGACTATGGTTGGAATTTTTTAAAGAAACGATTGCATAAAAGTATATGTGAGAGAAACACACACGTACACACGCTTTGAATTATGTCATTTCTCTCTTTAGCCGATGAGCACAGCATTATTCGTTTCCCTGTCCACTTGGGAGTATTAGGGTAAAGATGAGAGACTGTTTCCCTTTGGCACTGAAAAAAAGGCGTGCACACACGGCTTCTACATTCTTTTAGTTAAGTGGGAAAGGGAAGTAGATTAAGCTACGCATATCCACTTGATTCTGTACGGAAGGGGCACGGAGTTCAGTACATTTTCAACTGGCGTCAGGTGCCTACTTCTTGGTGCGATTCACAAACAAAAGAACGATACCAGAAGAAATGTTGCCTCCACTCTTCATCCACAAAGCGTTTCCTCCCTGATCACAATTTCCCATGCATATCCAGGATTCATTCGTCTTAGGGTCCAAGTAAGGTAAAGAAGAACCTCGATTATCTTGGATCGTTTGGGGAAGACGCTTCCAGATCAGAATTTAAGGGTCTTTAGAGCAGAGTCTCTAAGTTAAACCTTTCATGAAGTACACGCGTCAGAAGAGTATCTGGGTCAACCTTAAAGAAGCTGGGTTTCATTAGAAGGATTGTAGGAAAATGTAATGGAGAGGTAAGGGAGGTAAATGTTACTCCGCACTAATCAGGCACATTTGGAATACTTGGCAAATATTCGGGATCCACAGGAAAATAATTTAATTCAGGAACTAAAAAAATGTTCAGATTAAACCCGCCAGATTTTTTAAAGAGTTGAATATATGGACTGTTAGAATGGAGCAGAGGATCTAAGTTTTCTTCTGTAACTATTAAGCGCCAAATTAAAATCCATAATTCGATTTTCCCTCACTCTCAGTCATAATAAAATTAAATCCGAGCTTCCGAATATATTTTAAATAAACAAACAAATATTTAATAATTAATTCAATAAATATGTGTTGCACATAGGCTTTTCATGTGTGTATACGATTGTATTTGTTTGTAGACTCTTATTTTTTTCCAAATTTAAGGGAAGAAGAGGATGTTGAATATGGTTACGGAAGATAAGAGTGAAGAAAATTGCTAAAGTTTAAGTCAGGGAGTTAAATGAGTAAACTTTTAATGGTAGCTCAAAAGGTGTGTATCTCAAAAGAAAAGAAATAAATTAGCTCATAAGGTAAATAAAATGTAATTATCAAATGGGATGAAGAGAAAATGCATCAAATCAATTGCATAAGTAAACGTTAACTATCGATAGTGGAAAGATAACAGTGAATCATGAACGTACTGCAAAATACTTAATTCGTCTCAAACACTGATACAGTGGCAATATTCCATTCTGCCTAATATTTTTCGACCTAATCTGATACAAAACTGCTCCAACAGAAGTTTTAAAAAAATGTGTAATCGCCATGAGAATTCGTCCCACTCATACGTGTTTAAAGCCAAATGACAGTGAGAGAGAAATTAAAATACGTATATTTTCGTGACCTTAAAAATTTAAATTGAAAAATTTTATAACAATATTTTGCAGCTAAAATATTCGTTAGCCTCCGCAAAGGAGTGTGGGGGGATGTTAGGGCACTAGCCATATACGCAAAGTTAATGGTTGACACATACATTTAAATATATTTATACATATGGTATGTATTTACATATATATATATATATATATATGTTTTCTAATATAAAAGATACACTCGTGCATGCCTATATACATTATTTATTTTGGTATTCGACCATGGAATGTATGTTTTTTTTGACACAAACTATACACTTCTATATTTCTTAACCTCACCTGACAAGGCAAAACCTAACCCCCAGCTCTACAGTAAACCCTTCTTTAATTCTGCATACTTTCTTCCTCCCTTCATTCCGACCAGCATTCCTTTTTCTCCGCCTTCCTCGCATGTCTAACGTTCTTCCCTCTATCACTATTTTCAACGTTTCATTGCCAAATAAAATGCAATACGTCTACCTTTCCTGCTTCCTTTAGAGTTCTTTAAACAACGCTTTCTTCTTCCCTTTCACCATGCCTGGTACTTCGTTTCCTTATAGTCCATTTTACTTTTTCCATCATTCTCCATAGCCACTTCTGAAAAGCCTCCAACTCTATGATATTGCTTCAACGGCCAAGTTTTATACCCGTACAAAACCACGTTCCATGCTAAGGTTTTCACTAGTTTTTATTTACAATTTACTCAACGTCTCTGTAATTATTTCCTCGCTCTTTGTGAAAAATTCTTTGCCTCAAAAAATTCTTCTTCTTATTTCCATGATACTGGGTTCAAAAATTTTCAACATACAACTGTTACCCCTGCTCTAGATTTCATCACCCTATTTAAAAATTTACTAGTACATTGTAAATTTAATACTCTAATGTTTAAATCTTTCTAGTATTCCATCAAAACATCTGCCTGATTTTCTTTCTTAAATTATAATTTGATGTTGGGGGCATTATTTTTCTTTCAACAAGCTTAATATTTTTGATTCAGACATATGTGAAGGAGAAAATGTATTTTGATTTATATAATTTACAAAATGGTGTTAGTAAATGCATTAATAATTTTCAATTTTCGTAAAACTATCACTTAAGCACTAAAACTGCAGATATCAAGTAGTTTAGGCACGATAGTTCTCCTGTGGCAAAGAATACGCCCACTCCTCTCCAATAGTGCACCTCTTTATCTACATAACGCGAGGAAGGAAGTGATTCAGTGATTCTAAATAATGATGATTCCTCCCCACTTAATAATACTGAAATATATGGAGTTTAGTAATTTAGGTTAGAGCTATTTAAATGAACAACAGTATTTTAGTTTTAACGGCTAGGCTTTTCATTCAAGGTGAGTTTTTGGCAGTCATTGCCTACGTGGGTTGTCTGAAAAGTTTCGGATTCAGAAAATTTTAGAAAAAATCTTTTCTATCCTTGTTAGGTCGGAAACGTTTCAGACCACCCTTGTGTACCACTCTTTAATACAGCAGTATGTAGCATTGGTTCATGAAAGCTGTTCCCTTTTTGAGACTTTTAATACTCCACGTCTTGACGGTCACTTCATATTCACCCACAGCTTTCTTGGCTTTTCCCTTCCTCTTTAAAACAATTCATTCTTCTCAGACATTAAGGTGGTGTTACTTCACGCCACCATCAGTCTAAAATACTGCTCTTTTAGTCTGAAATTTAGGTGAACTCCCTCGAGCTATCTTGCTAAGGAAACTGACATGCTTCATATTTACAAATTACTATTTGAAGTAATTTGGTGTTATTTTATTTCTGTATGAATTCCTATAAGCAGTTACCGGCGCATTGGTACCATGAACGTTTTAACTTTGGGAGCTAATTATGGCATTACTTGAGCCAGGCAGAGAGCTTAGTGGATTTATAGGCGCTACACTCAGTGTTTAAAACGAGAACTCGTACTTTGGTTTTGCGTACTTACAAGTCAAAGGGGTCACTTAGTGTTCTTTTTAATATTTACGAAATGTAATTACTACAATGTCTGCAGTCCACTTAAGAAATATATTAACCGATCCAGGATCCGGCAATTGCTGTCGACTTTTTTCTTCTCTTCAAACGAGCACTGAGTGAATTTCCGCTGGAAATAACTGATGAAGCCTGTATTTTTAAAATAATTTTTCTCCCGTTATAAAGAATGTTGGCAATGAAATCTATTTCTTCGTCGCTTCTAATTGTTATTTAATTTGGTTTGCAATTCTCTTACGTGAGTGCTGATTCCCGCTAGCCAGTGTGTGTTGTAACTATGATGGGTGATAGCGTTCCTTTAGTGTCTCCGGTCGGCCCTGTGCTCTGTAACACCCTTTAACACTCTGGCGTCTCCTTCACGAGGGTGTCAGGAGGGTTTCAGCTACCGACCCCAACCGGATACCTGTCTCTCCCACCCCTCGCACAACCAAAAAGGGGCCTGCCTACCTTTTCCCTCGCATCCTTATCCCCCTCCCCTCGTCTTTTTTGTTCCCTGGTGGTTCCCCATCTCCTTTTTAATTCATCCAACGCAACCAACCACGCATCGCGCTCCCCATCTTCGCCCTCCTTCCTTCTACGCCCACCCGTCCCGCGCCCTTTCCCGTTCCACTCATTTTATGACTTCCGCCTGCCTTAGCTTGACCTCTCTCGTCTCACCCCTGCACTCGTCTTTTCTCTCTCTCTCTTCCTCGCCCACCTTTCGCTGAGCTTTCTCCCTTTTCCTCGACTCCTCCTTTTCCTTCTCTCCACTCGCTCTACTCTTCCACTCGACTATCTCTCCTCTTCCCTTTTCCGTTTTATATTTCTGTGGCCTTCCATTGTTCATTCAACGCCCTTCATCATTTATTCACGGAGCCCAGAGTATAAATTCAATTGCGCCTCCTCCTCTTGATACATAATTTAACTCCAATGTACTCTCTACACTTCGAGTCGGTTTCTCTTCTCCCCCTTTCGCCTTCTCACAAATACTCCGTCTTCCCCTCGCAGCATCCCACAGTCCGTCGTTTCCTCCGTGTGCCGGATACGTCTTCAGAGGTGGGTCATTTTTTTTATTTACATGCGTTTCATTTTATTTATTTTCCTCTAGCTCATTATTTAAAGCGCACTTGCGTATATTGGCTCGTGAAATATGACCATATTCCACTAGAGCTCACTCGCCACCGAAGCGAATATAAATAAATGAATTTAAAAAAAAGCAGGTTTATATATGTGGTTGGTTTGAAATAAGAATAAAATTTTACTTCAGCTGTTTTAATGAATACATTAAAAGTGAGCATTTGTGTTACCTTAAACTTGCTTTGTTTGTCGTAAAATGTGAAATCAATCAGATAAATTGTATTTCTGTTTCACTGGTTTCACTTGTCCTTAGCGTGATATAGCTTTGAGTATAAGAGTGAGCACAACCTTGGTATCCTTAATAGGTAGAAATAGGAGCTTAGTCTTTTGATTTATCCTTTTCATCTCATGAGCACATGGCTCTTAGTCACTATAGCCCTAATAAAGATTCTTATATTACAGGATGGATCTCACATAATTTTGCTACTTTGACAATTAACTATTGAAGGATGGATATCAATATGTGGCCGGGCTGATTATAATTATATATCCTTGACAAAAAAGGGCCCTTATCATTTCCTTACATCCCTTGAAATTAATAGTTAGTTGCAGTACAAAAAAGACAGATACATAACGAATAAATCCAAGAAATTCCTTTTCTTCATTACCCATCCATCTGGGATGTTAATCCCTTCAAATATTGCAGATTTCACTAAATCAAAGACCGCGTTAAAGTAGCATTGAAAGTAGGATAAAATGAAGATATCCTTCTCTCGATCTTTGAAAAAAATATTTTTCCCTTTTTTCATGTTATTCCGGTATCTCTCGCAAGTGATCATGTATCACTAAAAGTTAAGTTTCCGAAATTCTCAAACAGTAATAGAATTTCAATGTGGATATCATCCTATCATATCACCCTATCTCGCGAGGATGTTTCTGAAAGTTGAGTTACTTACTCTTATGCCCTTTTGGCCTCCAATAGGGCAAGTGGTAGAATAGGAGTTCTCAAATAGGGTGCGTGGTCTTTTAAAAAGGATAAAGAAAGAAATTTTAAAAAATTGCGTAAGATATTTCGCAAAGAAAATGGAAAACTGAAAATCCAAAACATCAAAAAATGACGATAAGTTTCCATTAAAAAATGTCATGCTTGGCGTCGGAAAGTATTGTATCTCATATAAATTTTTTAAACATTATAGTTAAGGGAGAGATGGAACAAGTTAGATGTTATAGGCTCAGTAGATGGTTGTATTATATTTAATGTAACATTGCAATCCCATTTAAAAAGTAATAACGTGACTCAAAAGAAAATTATTAGAAGCTTAAAATATTTGGAACAACAAAGGCAATGCGCCAATTCTTCAGTAAATTGAAGAGTAAAATGCAATACAAATATAAAAAAAGTTTTTGACGTCAGGATTCTGAAACGACTTTTAGAGTAGAGTAAAACTAATTTGCATTCAGAAAATAATCCTTAGGGACTTGAGTAAAAGAGTGGGGTAAAAAGCTATCATAAAGTAACAAGAAATGAGATTAAAAACATCAAAATAAATGCGTAAAGACTGAAATTCTGGAGAAATGGCTACCAGAATACTATAGGAATACTTTTCCTCCATCTTGAAAGCGTCCTCGTAAAGTTTCTGCCGGACAGAAACAGAAAATTGCGGTTATGTTTTGCGCAAATAACCCCAAAGTACTCGTAACTTCATTAAGCAAACTTTTGCATAAAGTTCTTCAAAAGGATCCAGATTCTCAGTTCTTTTTAGGTTAAATGCACCGCTACAGCCCTTTTACTATTTGAAAGTTACAGATAAAATATATGTGCCCGGAGGAATAACTTTTGCATCTGCAATTCACGCAAATTTGGCCATAGTATCAATTACACAGCATATCAGTATTTTACAATATATTATATAGTTTTATGGTAACAAGAATAACATGGGAGAAAGACTCATTTCCAATTCGTAAAGACTCATGATCTTACAATTCCCTAATGGTCAAAATACCACCTTAGGCGGTATTCAGTTACTGTAATAGCTTAAAAAGGCACTTCCTCTAAGGGAGGAATTCTGTATTACATACATCCCCAAAGGAGGAGCGACGACTGTACAATGTTCTTTGTAATTAGTCTGACCAAAATGAATTTCATTTCCACTACCCTTTTATTTCCATTGTTAAGGAGAATGTGGGTTGAATTTTAAAAAATCGCACATATAAAGTTTCTCGGGACCTTTTTTTTCATTGTTATATGAGCCTTAGCCTGGGAATAGTTCCATTCCAAATGCTCAAGAGTATCCAAAAAACTCATGATGTTTCCATCATGAATGTGATATATATGTGGTAACCTAACAGATTTAAGTGGTTGACTAACGAGTATTCTCCTACCGACCTAGATGTGTATGCATGCACCTTGTGTAAATTTTCATGGACTAAATCTTGGAGACATGGTAATCCGAAAGTGGCAGGGGGATAGACGCTTTCTCTTCCCTGGTCTAATGTGTGAATTTCATCCACAGTACCGTTGATCACTATGATTTTGGCATAATAAAGACTCTTTGATAAAAACTTTGATATAGAAGCGTGGTTTTGTACGGCGCGGAACCTTGGTATTTGAGGTAAGATAGGGGTAAATTTTAGGCCTTTCAAATATAGATGTGGAGAAAAATGGAAAACATTAATAGACAAAAAGAAAAACCAGCGTGGAAGCTCGCACGATCGTGACGGAGGAGAGAGTAATTTTGGGACAAATCCAAAATAGGCAGAAAATTTGGATGAGAATTGAGAATTACAATATGATGTTATAATTGAGACGATAAAGCTAGGTAAGTGAGGAAGGAGTAGAAAAATGGTAATTTTATTTCAATCGCCTTAAAAATGGTAGGAAAAGCTCGTGCATAAATTAATATTACCACGGTTTAAAGGATGGGTACAATATTTTCAAAAAGTTAATGTATCGCAATTTGCTCTCTTTATGACAAATGTAAACACCTAAGTGAAGATTTGGATGTGGAGTGTTGCATGAAAAAAAATGCTTCAAGTTAGAGAAAATAAGGAGTATACATTTGCGGCATTTAATTTATTGTTCTGATGAATAATAAATAGTAAGCCGTGCTAGCGAAAAAATATTAAAAATGTCAAAAAGATGTTTGTGATAAGAGGACGTTTGGGTTAAAACGAAGGAGACAGAGAATTCAATTCTAATTGGTATTGGAATTTGAATTCAAATATTGAAGGATATACAGGGCTCGTCTGGAAAATAAGTGTACTGAGCTCAGGAAAAACAATTTATTACACTTTTACATATCTTAAGCTAATATTCCTCAAAATAGGACACTTGTGAGTCGATACACTTGTTCCAGTGGCGTTCCCATTCCTGGAACGCTCCCGCGAGGGCATCATCGGGAACCTCTCGAAGACACGTCGTCACGGCCTCTTTGATGGCGTCCAAAGTCCCGTATCGCGTTCCTTTCAAACTCCTCTTTATCTTCGGGAACAGAAACGTTCTCTAAAAAATTTGGATCATTTTTGCAGTGATCCGCAAGTTGTGTCGCGATTTCCAAACGATTGAGTCTTTGATCATCACTGAGCACTTTCGGCACCAATTTTACACAAATTTTTCGCATCTGTAATTGGTCCCTAATAATCTCGTGCACTATTGTTTTTGGCACATTACACTGCTCTGCTACCATCCGAACACTAAGACGACGATCAGAGTTCAGTACATCGCGAACTTTTCGCACATTTTCGTCGATGAGTGCCGTTGATGGGCGTCCAGGCCGTGCTTCGTCGTCGACCTCTTCTCTACCCTCCACGAACATCTTGTGCCACCGAAAGATCATGTTTCTGGACATGGCTGACTCTCCGTAAGCCTGATTAATCATACCGACAGTTTTGGTAGACGATTTCCCCAGCTTTACCGCAAATTTGATGGAATAACGCTGCTCCAAAAACTTCGGCATCGCGTTCCGTGACATGGGTCGAGCGTGGAGGTTCGCGTAATCAAGGGAGAGGTAGATAAATAGTGTAGATAAAGGGAAAGAATATCCATTTTCAATGAGTTCTTCTTAGATCTATTCTGAATGAATGAAGAATGATCAATACTTTCTATTATTGTTTCTTTCATAAAACCTCGCGTGCCGCCTCAAGAACCTGTAGCGAGAGGGGTATGTGGGTAGTGTGCCATCCATGTTTATTAAAATATTTCTTTCAAATATTATTCGTAAATATTACCATGTGTACATAAAAATATCCTTATCTGCAAGTATTACCACCTATTTACATTATTTAATAACGGTATTGCTCGAGTAAATTTTAATTTAAAAATGCAGGAGTGCATTTATTTCATTTTGTCCTACCTCAACATAACACAGACTGAAAAAACAGCATGTGAAGGGAAGAGTGCGATATAGGCTGTCTAGAATTTCCAGAAATACTTCCGATAGTCTGGAATAAGTGAGATTATTTTAAACGACGGCCCACAATTTCGAACCGGTAAGCTTCCCGTAGTTCAATTAATTATTTCCGTAAAAATATGTATTATAGGTAGGGGTATGTGGCTCAAGAGTATTGTCAATGTTGTCCCTCGCAAAATAATGACCCGTTTGCCCATTTTATATTTACACCAGTCTCTCTGACATCAGAAGTAAATTTGTATATTTATTTGGAACTCGATTATTACGCCCGTATAGGGCAGAATCAAGCAAAACACAGGATACTATATACTCCCAAGATTTGTAGGTGGACAGTTCCATAAAATATTTGTTGTATTCTTATTTGAGCCATAAGTACATGCTGTGATGTTTACCTTCCAAACACTGTATAGTAAACTTAGCTGTAACTACACCACGAGCCTAATACGATTCATTAAATTAGTTTCTGTAGCATTAATTCATTAAAATTTTTATCGATGTTAACCCTTAGCTCTTGACCCTCTCTACACTAATTGAGGTTCAGTTTGATGATTACAGGTCGCCAGTTACATCGTTTCATCGGTGGTCTGCGATCCCAGAGTTACCGTTTGCCCCAAACATGACCGCCAATCTGCCCGAACGCCTCTTAACGATGTGTGCCCTCGAAACTCTTAGCTGAACCATTATATTCGCCGCAAACATATCCAAAACCGGAGGGAGTCCGTCCCATAAGTTAACGAGTGTTTGAGTCTATGATTATTTGCTCATCCATGTTGTCTTTATCTACCACTGCTTCTTTTTGGGGATTTCGCGTTCTTCCACTCAATTTAATTCTTCGTCCCATTAATTTCCACTCCGATTAAATTAAATTTTTTTATTCACGAGAGCTCCATGAGCATATTGGTATACATCATATGCGGGGCAAACGTTTTGTGATGCTCGACAATATTTATGTGACTGTTAAAAACAGAAAAAATAGAATTACCTCTAAAGTACACAACCTTTTTAGGCAAAGATTTCTTTCTTCGTATCATTATTAATATGGTTTCATTCAATAAACACAGCTTGTACAACAGAATTACTTATTTCCGGAATGATAACAAGTAATAAGGAATAACCGCGTAGATGAACCCATGCACTGAATCCCCAAGGGAAAGGAAAACGCGAGTGGACAGAATAACTTGCCATCCTCGGTTTGACAGGCAAATTTGCTGCTCTTCCGCCGACAACGTCTAAAATCCTTTAGAGAATCAGGACCACAACTTGTCGCGCCAAATAATAATATAACCTAACAGTGTTCCGAAACCAATGCTTTTGTTCTGAAATCATTTCATTTCAAATGAATAAGTTTTATTAAAATAAAATTATATTAAATGGAGTATTAACTAAAGGTGTATTAACCTGCCTGCTATTTTATTTTTTCGCTTACGGGCGATCTCACCTCAACTTATACTGTGAAAAAATGTATGATAAAAAATTTCACCTATCAGATATCACATATCTGTTAAATATTATATATCTTGTATATTTACTTCGTTTGACAATAGTAAAATAAAAAATATCAATATTTCTAAAATGTATTTGATATTTTCATCGACTCTCAGGAATTCTCCACAGTTGAAAACCGTTCAATGCTAAATTAATTAATTTAAATGCATTCTATCAAGTATTATGTATTGTAATTACTGTGAGAGAGATAAGGTCTAATTTTATTAACGCGTCCTAATTTTGCATTTGTAGTCCTTTATCGACGTTCATCGACCGTTGATTTCAGCGAACGGAGGCGGACGGTAGTATTAAAATAGGGTGCATTAGTCACCGGGATATTGCAATGCCCATTTCCTTGACTCATAGTCCAAGAGACTTCATGTAAAAAGATATCGAGCCGTCATTCGCAGATATGAAATCGAGACCACTCGAGACCCTTGAAATCAAAAGAAATTTTTAAAAAGTGTCGGAAAAATTAAAGGAAACCGGAAATCAGAAGGACAAGGAAAAAGGGTTCCCCGTAACGAGGTCACGACAAGACGACACAGAATTAAAAGTGGTAAGGAACGAGAAGGAGAGGGATGGAAAAGCGTGTTCCCCTCCCCGCTCCCTCCCTCCTTTCCCTCCATCTCCGATCGTTCTTCCGCAGCGGCGTCAGAGTGGAACGCAAAAATCCGCGTGGATTGATTCGCATGCATGCGGGAGACAATCAGAGGTTGGGAGGGCAAAGCGTGGAGAACAGATGTGGGAGAGAGGGCGGTAGCAAATACGAAAAACCCTCGAGTTGGGAAGAGGGAGAGAGAGAGAGGGAGGTAGGCGACGCCCCGCGCCGTCACCACGGTGCGGCAGTTCTCTAATCCATCGCCAGGGTGCACTAGATGCGCCTGTGCATCGCCTTCGACCGATAACCCATTATCGACTCGCGGGCTGAGAGGGATGGGGGCAGAGGGGGTGAGCAGGAGACAGGGACGGGGTATGAGGGGGAGGGAATAGCTGGGCGCACTACCGCGCCCTCCTTTCAAAACCTCGTCCCTGAAACATACCCCTCTACCCACGTAGGGGCTGAATCCCGCACCACTACCCCCCCTTCGTCCTCCCCCCTCGCATGCCCAGAATTCACCACGTCCAACTAGCTCTCCCCAACCTCCTCTCGCCCCCAACGTCAACGGCGCCCTCGACAGGACGACCAGCATCCGAGCGCATTCCTAGGGTTCTGCGGGAGACGTGGGAGGGTTTTTTGGGGCCGGAGACAGGGGATCGTCTAACTGAGGGAGGTGAAGATCAGCGATGGGGATGTGGAGGCGGAAGGAGCAGCTGATATGAGGGGGAGGGTGGGTTCGCACAGGGCTCGGTCCGCAAGCCGGTGTTGCAGAATTATTATTATTACATAAATTCTTGGAAGTACCCTCAGGGATCTCGGGGATAGTATTTCCGCGTTGTCGTGACGGTTTCGGGTCGTCTCCCTGCGTTGGAATGTTGATAATTTGGTATTGAAATTTTATTCCATTACATCTAAATAATGCAGACGTTCCCCGGGAGAATTTCATGCATATTTCTTTTCATAATTTTTTCCTCCGCACTGGATGTACATATATTGGTTTCCGATTCTCAGTTTATCCAACCGTCTGTATGGTGGAAACTCCAGGAACCAGAGGAGGAAGGGACGTGATATAATGTTTTAATATGCATGTTTTCTCATCGAGATTCCATTGCTTATAAACCCTTCCTCTGCTCCGTTGATCACGTGATACGTAAAATATGTGAAGAAGGAACTAGTCGATGTTTGCTGAAAATATGTTATAGCTACTGAATAGATTTTTTATTAACATATTTTATCATTATTATACATTTACTCCCTAATAAAACATGACTCAGGAACTTACAGCGTTACTAACCATCGAACAATTATAAATTATTGCCTAAAAATTTAAAAACAGCCAATTCATGAAAAAGATACGAATTTATATGGATAAATCTTAGCATTCAAACAAATTCTCGTAAATGCGCACTTGAATTTCCATTGCGTATTTAATTAATAAACGTTGATGAATGTTCATTTTTAGCTTTGTGAGAGTTTTCCTAATGGTTTTGTTTTCTTTTCTGTAAGGCTTGTCTTGCCATATAAGTAGAGGAGAAATTATTTAGGTTGTTATAGCTAATTGATTAAAGTATTTTTATCCGGTAATTGAGCACTTATTGTATTCATTCTTTATCCAGCAGTTCCGGTCAGCTCCCCAGTATCTTAGAACTTTTTCCAGAATAAAAATGTCCGTCTCACCAATTCCCCCTTTCTTCTTTACCTTCTCCTACTGGAGTCTTCCAGGTCTTCCTTTCACTCCAGCTGACCAAGCCTTCTCCGGGAGCGGAGGTCTTTCTTCATTTCCACTTAATGGAGAATGAGAGATGCCATTGTCTTTTGCGCAATACCATTTATGTGTAGTAAAAAATGAAAATGTTCTTGGATTGGTCTGCGAGAAGAGAAAAAAATGTCCTTCCCCATGAGACTAATAAATAAATGTCTGTATTAGGAAAAGTCGGATTCAAAATTTGTCAATAATTATCGCCTACCGACAACGATAAATGAAAATTATTTTATGCATTTTATAACCTCTCATTTCTACTCATCTAATGTCAAATTTGCGCATATATTTTTAGGTTTTGATCCCTAGACCACTATAGTAACATGAGATGGGTCGCCGCAAATTTATGGAATTATTAGTGAACATTTTTTTTATTTGAGCACAATAAGTAATTAATATAGAGAAAATGTGTTGTACTCGTTGACCGTTGAAACCTCATCTTTTTATAACAGACGGTTATGTTTTACGAGTATATCAGTAGGACCAAGTTATTTCTGAAGTCCCCACCAAGTCAGCCGTGAAGAGGCATCGAAATACGAGTAGGAAGAACTACACTAATTGAGAAGTACCGGAATGAGATACATGACACGAACTTTTATTTCAGGAAAGAATTATACATATAAATATATATATATATATATATTCAAATACGAAGTCCCGCCATACAGCGCACAAATATTCATTCAAACATAGAAATAGGTAAAGGAAAGGGGAGAGGAAAACACATAAAAGGTGAACACTGGACATGTGGGGAAGGCGGTTTTTTGAGCAGATCACGAATGTAAAAACATTTCCTTAACCGGGATTTGAACACCGGACCTTCCACTTGAACACATTTGGACGGCACATTAGAACAAAAACATAAATAGAGTACAAATGAAATCCTGGAACAATCATTAGGGAGATAGGCAATGACTATTCTAAAAGCTATTTAGAAAAAAAATTTCGTGCACCTAGAAAAATGTTTTATTTATTCAACTTAGCCTTTTGTCCTTAAATCCAATACGGGAGGGAGTAGGGGAGCGCCATATTAACTCGCATAGTCAATGCAAAGATTAATACAGGGTCTTTCCCAAAAATAAATATTACATTTCTCGTAGTCTTTTCCGAATTAAAAGGCATTATCAGCAAAGATTTAGTGACTGAGGGACAGTCAGTGAACGTACGTTTTGAAACGTAGATTGTCTCACCGTAGGAGCCCACATCGCCTTCCCCGTGACTTAGTACCTGGCCAAGTACAAGGTGGGAATGCTGTTCTAGCCTCCCTAAAGTCCTGATATGGCTCTGCTGTATTCTTTTCTGTTCCAAGAATAAAAATAAGCTTGAAAGGCATCCATTTCGGAACGCTGGATGACGTTAAAGATTCCGTAAAGAGGTGCCTGGACGTTCACCGCAACGTAGAGGCACTGGCATCGTGATTTAAATGCACGAGGGTGATATTTTATAGATCTTTAGTAATTTGTACATTGATCTGTAATAAATGTTTTTCCCGGATTTATTTTACTCATTGGGACAGACAATGTGTCTGCGTTTAAGTGATAAGGCATTGCATGCATACTTGAGGTGTTATAACTGATACGCTAACTCTTTATAAACCAGGGATAGGCCTTGTTTATCTTTCAAAATCTTTGGGATGTGTATTTTGTTACGTTGAATTTACTTTCAAAGTATGCTGAAAAATCAAATAAATATTTCAGAAACACACACGCGTTTGGTTTACTCGAACATTACGCAATGAACCATTTAGTTAATTTCCTCGATCGTTCAATGCAGATTCATGAGCAAAAAGTGTTACCAGTGTTATTTGAGAGAAGTGGCGTGACCCAGAAGTAACGATTTGTCGCTCCATTCATAGACACCGATGTATTTTTTTCGTCTCGACCAGTACAGCCGTCGTGCTCTGAACTATTATAATAGTTCAGATAAATTTCAGATTAATAATTATTAATATAATATTCCCATATCATCCCATGTAGAAGTTTTTTACGTAAGTAACAACATATCAATATCTTGAAAACTATAGCTGATACGAAAAAACTAGTGTCATAATTGGATTCAGCACCCCAATTGTTCTTTAAATCAACATTAAAAGCTCCGGCACCAAAAACACTGTTGGCCTTTGTTATTAACCACCAGCAAAATAATTGTTTTTGTAATAGCTGTCGCATATTTTGATTTACTATAATTGTTTTTTAGTATTATTACTGGTATTATTCGCTAATATTTAAACAATATTACGTGAACGTTTATTTATAACTAATTCACGGAAAACGTTCTGGGATCCATCTTAGACCTCGGAAAATTTTGTACCGTAGGGGTTAAAAAAGACTAACCATTTTACCATTTATTTAGTTCAATTTCATTTCTACATCCTATACATTGACTACTAAAGTCGTTTAATTTAGTTGATGGTTAAAAAATTACGTTTATTTATTATCTATCATATTTGTATTTAATTACGTTATTATTATTAAATTTTTAATTTGCTCAAGGTGAATATCATAGGATTCCATATACATGTAGCAACTTGTCGCAAGCAACTGAGTCACTCAAGTAAATTCCCGGTCGAACTGATTTCCTTAATTTGGACTCGAAATTTTAAATTTTCTGTAGGGTATAATTTTCTTGGGTTTTCAAATTCTACATGGTTGTTCTTTTACTTTGGTATCTTTCTCGTCTTAAAAATCGCAAAAATTCGTTAGTCGGAAAAACTTCGTGGCAGCCTTCGTCGTAACTCAGGCCGACACCGACTCATTTTCTTACTCCGATTTCTGAATTTGGATCCACGAGTCGGATAATACTGCGGAAACTGTGGTAGACAAGATTAAGATCTAGCTGAGAACGCGGATCCGACTTACATTCACAGCCCGTCGTCGGATCTTAACTTTTTGCCGCTTAAGCTCAATTCGTTAACCTTTATTCCAAAAATATATTTCCACGATTCAAAGTTTTAAAAATATGAGTGTAAAAAAATTTTAAAATGTATTAAAACAATTTTTTTCATTTAAAAAATGATAATTGCACGAGATCGTCTATTATTGGGTATTAGGAATTAGAGGAGATAGAAAAAGATGGAGAAATGATCGATTGTATTATCATCATCATCAGTATTTCAATCCTAGGATTGTTTTACTGCAGTCCTCTATTCTACCCTATTTAATGCCAATGCCCTCAATCTTTGATATCCTCTCAGTTTTATGTCCTTATTGGTTTGTCCTATGCACATGTCTCTTGGTCTTCCTCGTGGAATCTTCCCTTCTATTTTTCGTTCTATTATATTCCCAATCAATCTATTGTTCCTCAATGTGTGTGCAATCCATCTATTTCTTCTTTACCGTAGAGTTCTCCATATGATCCTATCCTCTCCTGTTCTTCTATATACTTCCTCGTTCCGGACTTTGTCTGTCCATTTAATCTTCAGCATTCTCCTCCAGCACCATGTTTACAAGGCTTTTATTCTTCGAGATGGTCGACGACGAACCACGACCTGGACGCCCATCAACGGCACTCGTCGACGAAAATGTGCGAAAAGTTCGCGATGTACTGAACTCTGATCGTCGTCTTAGTGTTCGGATGGTAGCAGAGCAGTGTAATGTGCCAAAAACAATAGTGCACGAGATTATTAGGGACCAATTACAGATGCGAAAAATTTGTGCAAAGTTGGTGCCGAAAGTGCTCAGTGATGATCAAAGACTCAATCGTTTGGAAATCGCGACACAACTTGCGGATCACTGGAAAAATGATCCAAATTTTTTAGAGAACGTTTCTGTTCCCGAAGATAAAGAGGAGTTTGAAAGGAACGCGATACGGGACTTTGGACGCCGTCAAAGAGGCCGTGACGACGTGTCTTCGATGATGCCTTCGCGGGAGCGTTCCAGGAATGGGAACGCCGCTGGAACAAATGTATCGACACACAAGGGTCCTATTTTGAGGAATATTAGCTTAAGATATGTAAAAGTGTAATAAATTGTTTTTCCTGAGCTCAGTACACTTATTTTCCGGAAGAACCATGTATGATCATATGTTTGCATTGGACTCTGAAATAAAGGACAGCTAGTATAGTTGTATGCCTGATCAACTCAGATCAGGCGTTCAATCAGGTTGAGCCATGATCTTAATTTTTTTCATTGTTTTTTTTATTTTAGCACAATATTTGTCTTACAATGGTTTTTATCCGTTCCAGTAAAACGAAATTCATAATATATTACCTCAGTTCCTAGATAAATATTTCCAAATAATAGACAGTGATCAGTGTCCGGGCAATTACGGTAGTTGGACCGGAAGTTTTCGTGCCGACCGTCGTAATTAATGATATGCTATAAAATTTAACCACGGACATGGAGGCATTCACCATCATCTGCTTTTTTACATATGTATGCCTACAATGCCTCGCAAGCCACCGCAAGGTTGTGTGACTAGAGATGTTAGGACACCAGCCTCATATGCATATTATGCACCTATGCATAAATATGAATGTATATTTGAAGAATTACATAAACACAACTGGAATTAAACAGGTTCGTACCTAAAGTTCGTGTGTTGTGAGTGAACTAGAGTGAGCGTGAAAAATATTAGAGTAATGAATAATTTCAAAAAAGATAACTAGGCCTATTATAATTTTCAGAATACACGATAAAAATCTCAGAATTTTTTCCAGTTTCACAGTAATTTTCTATCAGTATTTAACTATTATCATTCAGTATTTTCAAGCTTCAAATGAATTTCCAAAAGTGGCTGTTTTTTATAATACCCTTAAATAGCTAAATTAACTTAATGACTTAAAAGAATTAAAATAACTACGGGGGAATCTAAACGACTATTTCATATATCGACTAGAACAGATCTTTTTCTTTTTACTACCCATATTTAACATTAATTTTTCATTTTATTGAAGCAACACTAACACGACTAGAAGAAAAATCATATGGATATTGTAAATAAGTAGATACAGTAGTGAGGTAAGAAACAAACAGTAAAAATTGTTGAAGTTATCGGCAGCTAAGGACTACAATTTATTTCCTAAAATTTCCCTGAGGTATCTTTAAAATGAGGAAAATGTGAATTTCCGTGTCTATCATCTAGGAACTTTATCATTTGGCCATTTTTTGCGTTTTTTATTCTCTTGCATCCTTCAAAGAATCGCATCAATCGTTGAAAAGCTGAATGAAATCTCATCCAAGAAAAATTCCTTCAAATTTTAACATCAAATTGAAAATCACCTCTTAGTTGCTGTCTGTGTTTTGGAATATGCCGTAATTACTCACGTCACCTTCACAAAGAAAAATAATAAAAAGATGAGACTAAACCCTTCCGGAGCGGAAAAAAGGAAATAATGATGCTTAAGTTATTTTGAGTCCCAATCTAAGAGTGCCATAAATATCGCTTAATCATGCAGCGCCTTACTTAAACTTCACAAAAGTGTGTCGTACGATCCTAACATTCGACTTCAGACGGAAGAAAATATTTCCCGTTGATGCTCGGAAGAGGGGGGAGCCGTGGGTTGACACGAAAAGACACCGTTGCTGAATTTCCCGCTAGTTGTAATGCTGCAATTGAAACTGCGTGGTCCTGGGGATAGCCTACTTCCCTATGAGTCGTGACACGCCCCGTCATTTTCCCTAAAATGGGATTATTCAGTGTGAATACAAAATTTTGCCATGTTCTCGATTCTTTCTTTTGCTAGTTCGAATCGATCAATTCTCTGATCGTGATCATACCAGCGAACCACATTACTTTTATATCTGTTTGTAGACGGTGAATCAAATCTGCATTCTTTCTTCTCCGCATATTCGTCGTTCTCTCTTTCCAAGGTTTTCCACGAATCCAAGCATACGCCATGCATACTAAATCGGCCGCATCCAACTTTCGCTTCCTGATAAGTATTTCAAAGAAAACAATTAATAAGTAAATGACTGAAGACGTATTTGAAAACTGGTTGCAAATGGATTGAATTTTGAAGTCCCTCGTGTAATACAACCATAGTTTTATCAGCAATATAGTCACTTAAGTCTTAGTTACTTTCAATAGAACTCTGAACTCTTTACACCTGGTTGATTACTGATTCCAGGAGCAAATACTAGGCATGGTGAGGAGTAGAGAGGATTGTTATAAGAAACTCAAAGGATGAAGCAAAGATGAAAAGAGTGAATTTTGATCGGCAATGGGATATTGAAGTTTGTGGTAGAGGGGGAGGAAAAGGATAGCTATTTTGGACGGAAATGAAGGGAGATGGTATATATGCGGAATTGCTAAAGGGCTTATTTGTAGCGTTGGGTGGCAGGGTGTATCCGATGTCAGAGTTCTCACTGTAATATGTTTAAGCACAAGATTAAAAGTTTACTTGTTATCCTTTTTGTAACAAATTATGCCAGTGCTGGGTAGTAAAGGTTCCTCCTGATCTCGCGAAACTGTTTCAACTCAGGAATTTTGGAATACCGTTTTGAGATAATAAGCTGCTCGTTTGTTCGCACAATGTTTCATCGGCAGGGTAAAGGGTCGGGTCTCTGAGAGCACAAACCGGTAGCCATGGAGGGACTCGCCGGCCCACCTGAACCACGCTCCTTGAGCAAGGGAAGGCGTCCCTCATGTAAAATAGAAATCCACGGTATCGTTGCGTGTACTCGAGTTTCGGACAAGGATGCCTCGGACACGCGCTGGGCCCTGCTACCCTCCCCATATCACCTTCTCTGCTTCCTTCCCGCCCTTCCGCCCGCCCCCTCAGGATAAACGCTCCCCGGAATAAATGTGATTCGCTTCCTCGCAGTCGACCGATTCCACGCTTACCTCGGAATCCACTCCCGCGCCGCGAGGTGGTCCAGGCCCCCGCTCCCACTCGCCACCCTTCCTATCTTTCCCATTTCCTGCCTCGAAACACCCTCTTCGCTCCCCTCCCCCCTTCAAAAACCCCTCTACACCACCGCTCCCCCTCCCAGGGGAACCCTCTCCACCCCTGCATCTCTCCACCCTTGGTATTTCCTTCATCTCCTTCCCGCTCCCTCTCTCCCTCCCCCCACAAATCCATTCCCCCTTTTTACACCCCCATCCCCGGTCCCCTTCTCCCTTTTCTCGCTCACCGAGCCCTTTTCACAACCCCTTGCACAAGCAACCCTGCCCACCCACCCCAACTTCCACCTCCCTCGCTCCACCCCCTCCAGGTCCCCGCCATCTTGCTCATTGATTCGTGTTTTACCCTCTCAGAGTCCCCTTTTACCCTGCCCCTTTCCCTTCCCTCCCTCCCCTCTAAACCCTCCTCCTCTTTTCCACCCTCCTCACCCACTCCGACTTCCTCCCCCATGTGCTCCTACTCTGCCTCTTTCATGGACCCCTCCTCCCGTGTTTCTTCGATCTTGCCACTCCCCACACCCCAACCTAAAACCTTAGCCCCCACTCTCCCCTTTTCACCCCTCCTACTCAATACCCTTCGCGTATTCCCCGCCACTGAGCTCCATCGGCTCAGACTCCTAAGTAAACTTCGTGCGTCGAGGTTTTTTTCGGTGGACGCAGTATTTATTAAGATCCAATTATTCGAGCCGGAATTAGTGCACATGCAATGGGAAAGAACGAAATTACCTCCGTTTACAGTCGCGCACATCATTGTGCATTAGGTTCGTTGGCGTAAGTAGGAAAGACAAGATAACGTTGCAGTTCATCCCTGATCCTGTTCTTCCCCCTTCATTTTGGCTACCCAACCAGGAATATGTTGTTGTAATAGTCATTTTGGTAGGTGATCTAGAGATAAGGTCGTTTGTGCCATTAGGGATAAGTGGGTATTATAGCGGAGGTAGGATGTTCAGGGAATAGAGGATGGGTGGAGAGAAACTCGGTGTTGGAATTAGCCTTGTTTTAACGAACGACGCCAAGGGTCGCACACAAATTAGTGTCTCATCCGACGGACGGCGTGCTCCACTGGAAGTGGTCTCCACATGGCTACGCAGAAGGGATCATAGAAATATATGTATATATATGAAAAATTCTACCCCCTCCGAGATTTGAACCTGAAACCTCGCGGTGGATAACCAGTCCCCTACCCACCGCACCGTCCGATTCCCCAGCTATATTCGACTATAAAACACAACAATATGTGCCGAGCATCCATGTATACAGTCAGTTACAATGCGTCAGTTAAATCATGGGGTTGGGTTTATTTCGAAGAAGTATCGAATTTTCCGGATGAGTGTTTGGTTCCGTATGTGTAAATTCTTGAGTCAAACAACTCCGTTTGTTCCATGGGGCAAGTAAAGTTTGGTGATGCTGTTCGATAAATAAAATTTTGGAAAACGAGAACACACATCGAAAATGTTCTACTCGGGCAAATAATATCGGATGGGATGAGAGGAAAGCAAACGGAAGCGCTATCAATGGTTATAAAGAGATGAAGATAGTAAGGAAAATTCAAAATAAGTCTCGGAGTACTGGGTCAAGGGGATTTAAGAGGTAGAGAGGACTTGGAAGGCTCTGAAAGGGAAGGAAAAATATTAGATAACGAAGGAATGGGGTGATAAAACACTACACAGGTGGAAGAGCAAAGTAATAATTAAATGGGATAAGAGTGATTAGATTTTAATTTTTTAGATTTGCTTCATTTTGCCATAAAATAATTCTGAAGGTTCATCCATTGTCTTTCTTTCATTACTTACTTTGACAGAATTAATTTTTACACTTTGCTCTCTACCCCATGCTTCCTAGTTACGTCAAAGCACATTTTCTTTCTGCTACAGTCTATTCCCTTGTGCCAAGTTTAGTTTATTCTCGTGTGTCTGAACGAGTGTTTGGTTCGATGTACGCCTACTCTGACCAAAACATAAGGCGAGGCGCCCAGCCCAGTGATCTGGCTCGTTGTGCTTGGGAAACTGTCATGTGAAACTACCCCCAAGAAAACTCATTTCAGGCCACAACCTCCCCTTGGTTAGGGTTCTCCAACTCGTGGTAGGCTTTCCAACGTTTTTATGGTTTTGTGAATGACTTTTCGTAGCTCATACCAGGTTTTCCAGGCTCGAATCGCCGAAAATTGTGAGTTACATCCAAGACGAAGTAATCTCGAGGTTTTTCACCTGACTCTGGGTAAAAAGATCGGAATATTGTATCTTGGTTGAGTAAAATACGCTAGAATTTTCTTTTCTCACTGTGTTCTTGGTCAGAGAAAAGATTAGTTTTCTCTTTATATTTCTATTTCAATCCGACACAACAAAACTTCATTGCCGAGTTTTCTGTACATCCTTCTCTTAGGGAAAAATATTTTCATGTAAGAACAACTTCGCGATGTTCATAAATATAAAATTTTTGAGGTATTTTTTTTAATATTAGGGGCATTTTCCTATCATATTAGGGCCATTCCTATCATAAGTTTTTCATATCATTCAAGTATGGTTTTTTGATAAATTAGGACGAATTGCATTAATTTATAATTTTTCTAATTCTGAAATTTGAGTTTGATTCAAAATCTAAGCCAGAATTCGCATCATACTATATTTTAGGTTATTTTTGTTGCACCATTTTTTTGGTATAGACCAAATTATTTGTCTCAACTTTAAAATTTTCATTCGAAACATTAGCACTCTCTTGCTAATTTTATATTGCAGATTTTTTCCCTTAAATTAGAACTTTTTATGAAAATTTTCCTTCTTTTGCACTTTTTATCGAATACTCTATGAAAATAATTGAGTTATGTTGAGTGAAGTTGAGAAATGAGTAAATGAGTTATAGTCGTCAAAAATTGATTTTTATAAGAAAATTGTTGTTAATAAAATCGTCAAAAATGAGGTTTCTCTTGTAATATGCCATATTTGATGCCATCAATTTTTTAATACCTGAAATTTCAATGGTAATTTGATTATGCCGTGCGCCAACATTACCGGCGTAAGAGCGGCACGTAGAGGCATGACTTCATTGCTTTGGGAGAGACAGAGAATACTTCGCGGAGGGAATTTCGATTTCAATCACCAAAGGGGAGAAGATGATTTAATTAAGTTAGGAGCCATTATTCATGGTATTAATGCAATTCGTCAAGGATTAAGTAAACCAACGCTGTTAATTGAATACCTGCGTCTGCCGTTGGCTGGATAATGCAGTGTTTTCATATAAATTTTGCATTAAATCCTGAATTGTTCATTAATTTTAGTGTTTTTAATATAATCACACTATTGAATTGATTAAAGTGATGTTTTCAAAAGATTTTTTTTCGAAGTATTGCAATCCATACTCTCGAACTAATGGCAATGCCGGCTAAAACTTCACCACGCGTCAAGCAATTAATGAAGTGGACTCTCGATATCATATCGAGATTGGAACTATTATTATATCCAAGTGTGTGCACCACGGTTGCTGGAATCACGTCTCTCACAGACTTCTGCCTTGAAGGATTGAATTACGTCTTCCCCCTTTCCCTACTCAGCTCTATCCTCATGACTCACCCGGCAATTTATTTTCCGCCATCTCGCGAATTTTCCCACTTTGCACTTTGGTCTCCTTATCCCCACTCAATGTATTCCCCTCTGTCACACACCCCTCCGCCACTATTACGTGCCTTTCTCTCTCTCTGCGCGATGGAGCTAATGCCGACGGGCTTTAGCTCCCGCGGAATTGCCTCACGTTTTAGAGCCCTATTAAAAATTCAAGGTGGTTCTAGGAGTATAATGATGATGGAAACAGATTTCCAGATCTTTCTTGCCTGCCATTTTGTATTGACGGTACGGGAGGAGAGGGAGTTGTTGCAATCACGTTGGTAATTTTTTTAATAAATGAAACGGGCCTGTGTGAACGAAGGGTGTTATTACTGAATGTCAACGCTCGCGATGCAGTTGTAACCCGTGAAAGAAGATGATTCCATGAGCCAGCTACCTTTTTTTGTTCGGATACATTTAGGACACCTCTGTGCATAGCCGAAAATTTTACGTGAAAACCGTTTTGTTAAGAAGAGTCTGTTTGTGTTATTTTCTTTCGTCCAATCCCGAAGGCTATATTTTAAAGAAAGACCCTGAGACAAGTAAAAACATCTCTCTGAGAACTTCTGGAATCTTTTAAAGTCACAGTGGTTTTTTAAAATGTTTGCATTGCATGAAATATAATTATGAACAAGGTTGAAACGCTCATCACTCTTTATATTCTTGATGTTTACTCCTATTACTACTAAGTGATTGACAGTTTTCACTGTTGTTATCAACTGTTGGGGTGGATGTGTGTATATATATATTTTTTTATATGTATTCATTCACATAGAAATAGACATAAGGAAAAGAGATAGGAACACATAAAAGGACAAATATAGGAAAGGTGGAGAAGGCGGAATCGAGCAGATCACAAGCGCAAAAATATTTCCTTCACCTGGACTTGAACATCGGCATAGTAGTTAGAGCATCGGCCCGGTATTTTGAAAGATGTTCGGTGTTCAAGTCCCGATCAAGGAAATATTTTTGCGCTAGTGATCTGCTCGATTCCGCCTTCCCCACCTCTCATGTTTTCGTCCTTTTATAAGTGTTCCTATCATTAGAAGAAGCATTATTATTTTTGTCGCTAGTGTATTCACCGGTCCAGGTCAATATAAGAAAATATCAATTAGGATATGGTAGCAGGTATTTTAGATATTTAGGTATTGTGAAATTCCTAGGATTCTTGCTGGTAGGCCGTCACATTGGATTAATGCCTATATATCGGTACAGAGATGCTGGTATCTAGAATGTACATCCTATGATTTCGTACAAGGTACCCATATTTACTTTTTTGACTCTACCAACCACTAACAACCTATACATTGCCTATTTACGATACAATTTTCCTCTATCAGCAAGATTTGGAACTGGTATCAAGATACCGAGAAATTACTCGCTATTTTTGTCTTGATCCTCGTACGTAGATTTATTAACTTTGGTACTAGTGCATAAATTAAATGCAATGGATGGATGAAATTAAATTAGATGCGTTTGAGCTCTACAATATTTCCTTTTTTCACATTTCAAAGGGTTTTCAAAGCTGCTTTTGGATTGAGAAGTATTTTAAGCCTTTAAAATAAAATGCGTTATTGTACAGAGAAGCATCAGTTGTGTCCAATGGCTTTGATTAGGACACCTATCGAAATCAATCGTCATTAGAGCTGAAGCATGTGTTTATGGTGTGATGAATGTAAAATATGTGCGTTAGTGGGTTCCAGGAAGGCCGAAAACGTTGTGTGACAACGAAACCCAGGATCCTGGGCCACGAACCAGCCGTTTTTTCCAATGGGCAAACCTAACACCAACAGAAGTGTTCTCGGTAGCTGTGTATTCATGGAGTTATCGTTGCAATGGAATAAATACTTTTACAGGGAGATTTTGCTGCAAGTGAGAGAAGTTTCTATTTTCTGACGCGACTATGATAGACAGATTTATAAATTTACCGAAATTCGTATGCTGTTTTCGTGCGCAAGGGACTGGTGGTTCGTTTCCGTGAACTCGTTCGAATATAATGTCAATAATAAATTATTGGTACCGGTACTTGAGTATTACGAAATATCTAAGAGTCTTCCCCCAGGTAGGGTGCCTAGTTTTCTTGCCATGAGTTAGAACCCCTGGTAAACATTGCGGAAACAATGCGGGGATTCCTTCGTACGATTTCTTTTCGAGAAGAGAGTGCCAGGGACCTGATAGTTGACGCGAGGGTGGAGGCTCTGAGCGCGTCTCATAGCTGCCCTCCTCCCTCACGGTGGAGCACCACCTCGCCTCTACAGCTCGACAGCCTCCCACCCCGGCCACACCCTGACTCGATTACCACTTTAGTTGTTGTTTACGGCGGAGCGTCTCTCCTCCTCTCCTTCCGAACCATCGCCCTCCCTCGCTCCCACTCGGTTCCTTTCCCTTATCTCCTTTCCTTCTTTTATCGCCCCACACTCCCACGAGATCCAATATTTCAAGACCCTCCCTCGTTTTCTTACCCTCTCTCTCTCTTTCCGTCTCCCTCTTACTCATCCACCCCCAAACTTACACCTGAATACGACCATTCCGTCCCTTCCGTCGTAAAAACTCTCCTAAGCACGGAACCTCTTTGGTCCCTCTCCTCCCCGCTCTCAACCTCTCCCCTCGCCACCTCCTTCTTTCGCGTCGTCCTCCCGGACCGGCGTCGTCTTCCACTGAATCCCCGAGACACGTAAGTCGTATTGTTGGGTGCTGGAATTCGCGTGCGTCGCATTGGGATATGAATTTGAGCATCGTAGGGCCATCGGTGTATCGACCGGCCGAAGTAAATGACGACACTCGCATTCCCTGTATTCCAATGAAATTGAAATTTTTTCCGGTGCGTCCATTTTCGCATTCCTCTCTTCCTTATGTATCTATGGCACAGAATTGGATGATGCCGATATGTGCGATTTTCCCTCACACCGTCAGCGAAGGTCTTACCAATTGGTCTTTTTGTATTAATTTAGTATATGTTCTTTGCCGTCGCCTTTTTGTAGACGCTATTGTTGGTGTATAATATTTCATATGATCGAATACCAACTCCTGTTCAATTGCCGACCAAGTATTGATGACAAGACAGAATGTAGCCATCGGTCGCTTACGTGTCGGACCCCACGCCGATTCTCGATTCTAGTACGAGACGCTCCGGGCCCCACGCCTTGCATGCTACCTTCCATATCTGTCGGAGTTATTCCTTTTATTCCAGGTTTAATTAAGGGGGTGTGATGCCGGTTGTGGTGAAGCTGACAATCTGAGAAAACAGTGATAGTTATTGGGTGCTCGGGGATGTCTCAATTCATTGAGTTGTGAAGGAATTTCCTCATATCAGTGTGGACAATCCAAGACGTGCTGCTATTAAATTTCTTTTCCCACCTTCTGCTTATCACGTCACCTAAACATGCTGTAGATCAGGGATCGTTGTTGTTTGGAAAGCGTTTATTGCTCAATTAAAAGTCCTCAATCCAAAATAATTTATATATGCGCATTTTACAGACCGCCAGTAGATAGGGACAATTCAATACTAGAATAAGATCAGCAAATCAAAGGTTTCTTATCCTAATATAATGATCGCGACGTTATAATCGGTGGAGATTTCAATATCCTATTTATTGCCTGGAGTACATTAAGTTTTAAAACGGGCGGTAAAGACAAAGATATCTGCGAACCGCTGTTGAATTCTTTCACGATTAACTCATTCAATCAACTTGCCACTTCACCAACTAGGGGTGGTAATATTCTTGATTTGTTAGCTAAGAATATTCCCAAAAAAATGTTAACGAGAGAAATTGTAAAAGGAATCAATGACCTCAGTAACTACTAAGTTTTCGTTTCATGGGGTCCGAAATAAGAGACCTAAAAGGAAAATTTACTTGTTTAAAGAAGGGAACTACAACGAAGCGTGTGCTACAGAATCAATTTGCTAGTTTTAAGAAAATGATAATCACCAAAATACTGAGGATACGTGAAATCACTTCCTTGACATTTTGCGCTCAGCAGTCAGCAAGTTCATTTCCGGTAAATTTATAAAAGATAGCACAGGAACCTAGATGGTACAACGCAGATGTTAGAAAGGCATTACGACGTCAAAAGCTCGCCAAGATGAAAGATATTAGGGATTATATCTGTAGCGACAAAGAGAATGAGATCACTTATAATTATAAGATAGCAAGAGCGAAAGCAGGGAATACATTTCGAAAAGCCTTAAGGGAATTCAAAAGGAAAATGTTAGCAGAAAATTTGAAAGAGAATCCAAAATCATTTTGGTCTCACGTCAGGGAAGTTCAGGGAAATAAGTCAACTGTCGATTCACTCAAAAATGATAGACGAAAGGGTAACCAACAGTTTCGAAAAGGCTAACTTAAAATGTCCTTCTTTCGAAGCGTGTTCACCAATGTCTCACAGAATAATCTCGATAGCTTACCAAATCGTGCCGGTCAACCGATGTCCGAAATTGAAATCTCATATAATGGAATAGAACGTTTGCTGAAAAATATTAAACCTAATAAATCCTCCGGGCCCGATGAAATATCCGCTCATATATTTAAGGATCTAGCTTAGGAAATTACGCCGTATTTATAAAGATACGTGAATTTCCCACCAATGCAGTGGTTTACCGTGGTATCCGTAATCCTGAAGATTTTTCAGATGACCTCATTGCTATACAGTGCTGGTGCGACACTTGGCAGCTAGAATTAAACTTAAAAAAGTCAGGAATAAATGTTTATCAAACAATTGTTTCTGTATTTGTCTTTTATATGTGTTAAAATCCCTTTTCCTTATATCTATATCCATGTTAATGAGTAAATATATATATAGAATTCCTATTATTGAGTCTTTCAGTGACTTCTTTGCCCCATGATCGCCATACCTATTCATCATTTTTCTCACCTGGAAATGATATTTTTCAACGCCTTCCCTAGAGAATAGGGACTTCTGATCGCGTTGACGAGTTGTGTTTTGCCTGTGCAGAAATTTCCACTAGTCAGGAGCTCATAATTCGCCTGAAGAAAGAGTTTGAGATAGGGGATCTAAGAAGGATGTAGCTACGCAGATTTTTGGGGACTTTCTTGTTTGCTTTGTGCGGTCAAGCGTTTTTATGCGACCGCAACTCTGACTGCTTGCATACTCCCTATTTGCTTTTTCCGATTTGTACCACGCAAGCAAAAAGGGTTTCCAAGAATGTGGTTGGTATTGACTTTTTAATAAAATAGTTTATTATTTCAAGTATTTGTGTCATGAAAACACAGGCATTTACTTTTGATCGTGGATGGAGGGAGGAGGGATATTTCTCATGTTATTCTCTACAGAAAAGTTCGTTATATCCATGTACAAATATATTTTATGAATTGTGGTTTTAAATTTATTTTATTCAAAAGAATGGATATTGTCCGGCACACTCCCTTGATTCCTAGTCGCCTGAAGTTTCTTCGATATTTATATATAAAAAACTTTGTGCATCATACATACTCCACCACCCTAAAAATGAGTACGAAAATTAATATTTTAAATTTAAAAATCTGGAAGAGAAAACTCAAGGACAACATTTAGGTTCTTGATTCAGTAAAAATGAGTGGTGTAAAACTTTATATGACATCTGCAATAACATTATTTGTGTAAATCTTGCTAAAAATCGGATACGCCTCCGGGTATATAAGTTTTAGTTTGAATTTATGTCTGTCTCAATGTACACAGCAACCACACACTCACATATATAAACATAAAATATATATATATATATATATATATATGTATTTATAAAAAAATATAATCTACCAAATTCTCATAGATATGACTAATAAATCAAATGAAGGTGTGGAATGGCGAGTTCGTAAATACCACCTCGCTCCTTAGTCCGATTTTATACATGTACATGTATGTGTGTGTTATATATGGATACATATATAATACCACATACTTCCCTAGCCCATCGTCTCTGAAATCAATTCTAACAAAACCTCTGCCCTATCCTGAAAAATCACAGCTACACTATCAACCCTTATCCCAATAGTTCTACCGATACTCTCAAACGTCCCGCCAAATTATCTGATATCCACCTCCTATCTTCCAACTCCAATCTATCTTCTATCCACTCCTAAAATCCTCACCCCGTCCCAAAGTCAATCCCATGCCGTGCAATAATCCTAGATGCAAAAGATATCCTATTTTCAAAACCCAACCCCAATCCGTCTCCCACCCGTTTTTTAACTCTCTCCCACCACTTCCCTACTCCTCGCGTACTTCCAGCAATGTATCGTAGTTTACCTTCTGAAGTGCCAAATATGCCATTCCCTCTATAATGGACAGTGTACCAAACCCATACAAGAATTCTTCCTTCATGGGATTCTCCCAATCCAAAAACACGCCTCCGAACGTAACACTCCCTTTGATAAATGCTATAGTGTCTCCAAATCTAGCATCCCTGCCACCCTCCGACCGTCCACTCAAACTCTAAACTAGCCTTCTACAATAGGAATAACTTGAAATCATTATTGAACTCTACGAAAGATAAAGTAGTCAAATTAAAAAAAAGTGGCATTTATAAGTTAATTTGTAACGACTGTAATGAGATATGTATAGGCCAAACGGGGAGGTCGTTAAAAGCACGGGCGGAAGAGCATAAACGCTGTTTTAGGAATTGTGACCTCAAGAAATCGCACTTCGCAAGTGCTTGTTAGTTGTTAGTTCTGCTCCTCCCTCTACGTTCGGTAATGCACCATATCCCCTCAGAATCATCATATACGATTTCCGCGTCTCTTACAAACCCTCTACCGCATTAGTCTTTCTACCAGGTCTTAAACGTGTGTTTCTTCATAATGATTCCTTCACTCTCTGTTTTAGCATTTTGATTGTTGTCTCCCTATCCCCTCTGATACACCAGTAAAGCTTAAAAATCTCGAAGCGGCATACATTTGGCTTCTGTGAGCATGCTGAGACCTGGGTTTGAACCTTGCCTACTCGGGGGTACCCTCCCTCTTACAATAGTCCTCTAAAGCCTCCTCTACCCTCCCCTTCTCCTGCACCTTACTCTCCACTTGTGTGACCATAACTGTAGTACCCGTAACCCATGCTCTTTGTGTTCACCCTGCTGAAAAATTTAAAAATCAAAAACTGCTACTAAAATATACAAAAAAACAAAGCCTTAAGTGTCCTATTTTTGTTTTACGCCATCGTATCGCCTGTGAATATATTTATATTCCCTTTCTAGAATATTTTCCGCTAATATATAGTTATAATATATGGCCATTTAGAATAACCATAGGAATTTATAATAATTGTAGCATGGTTAGGGCAGGAGTCTAAAAATGACCTCAATTATCAGATTAACGCATGTCTCTCTCCTACCCTGTATATTTCTGGAATTAAACAGTCCTACATGCCTACATACAAGTATTCCGCCGTCAATATTAATTCATTTGATTGTCACAATTATTCACACTGGAGGCGTGTTAGTCCAGGGGGTAGAGCGGTGTGCTATTGACCCGAGGGCTCAGAATCGATTATCGGGGACGCCTTATGGTACCCTGGCCTTCAATTAAGTTGCGTAATTTTTCAGGAACCAGATCATCCTGGGCATTATTTGCTATATCGCTTACTATGAGGTGAGCTCTACCCACACCTATATAACCAGCCTCCGCGTTTATTTCCGTGGTGTGTACCGTACAGGGTCTGTCCAAACAAAAGTAAAATAAATCAGGGAAAAAATGTATTGCAGTTCAATGTACAAATCACCTAATTTGTATAAAATAGCACAATTATGCTCGACGCACCGATGCCAACGCCGCCGCTAGTCGCGGAACGCTTCCCGGAAGGCGTCGCGTCGACGGGAACCTCGTTCAGACACCTCGTCATGGCTTCTTTGACGTTATTCAGCGTTCCAAAATGGTTTTTTTTCAAGAGCCTTTTTATCATTGGTAACAAATCAAGGAGCGGTAGGGTGCCTGGAGCTGCTTTGCCACCCTGTACTTGGACAGAAACTTGGTAACGAGGAAGGTGATGTGGTGCGTCGAGTATTTTTGGTGCAGTCTCCAGTTGTCAAAACTCTCCTTTCTGACGTGTTGCACAATTTTCCCCAGTTTTTCGAGGACCTTAAGGTAAAACATATTCATTCTGAGGTAAAGGCTCTTTGTGAATAAGGGATTTTGAATCGAAGACGACGAAAAAAGACTAATTATTATGAGACAGATCTGGTATTTATTTCCAATGAAGAGAATGTCAATGACACAAAAATGAAATAATTTGAACAAAACAAGTAACTATATTTTAACGAAGACTATTCCAACCTCAATAGCATACAAACCCATGGTGAATAGATGAGAAATAGAGGGTAGCGCTCCACTTTCATTGATGATGAATTGAAATTTTATTAAATTAGGGTGATTAGGATTGAGAGATTGATTGCTCTTTACATCAAGCAAGTCATTTATTGCAATTATAAATTGGTTACTATCCTATTTGTTTTTACATTTCCCTTGTTTAAAATCCTGGAAACTTTGAATGGTACAAAATAGATCATGGCATTTCTTTTCCTCAAGCACAGACACTCACTAACCGGTATTATTAAAATAAAACGTTGAGCCAGGGTCTCTTCTGCAAATCCCTGAACCTAAGAGCACTGCCAGCGGCCATCTCCGTAACCCCTCCTGTCCCCTACCTGAGCTTCCCTACCCGACCCCAAACACTAACAGCCACCCCTCCCAACTCCAGACTAACCAACCCTTTCCATTCCTATTTTCCCCAACACTATATCCTCCTTGCCCCCCCTCGTCCCCCTCCTCAGCCCCTCCCCTGAATCCATCCCTCCCCAACCCCCCCGTTTCCCCTCCCTTGCCACTTTCGAGAACAAGGCTCTCCAGAAGCTTCCGCCCTGTCCCCAACCCACTAGCCCATCCCCCATTCCCCGCCGCTCTCTCCTCAAACCGACGCGCGTAGCTCAATTCTCTCCAACCCTTCCGTTTGGAGTTTACTCCCTCCCGCACTCTATGCCCCACTCCTGTCTCCACCTGGAAACTTTTCCACCCCACCATCCACTGCAATCCTTCCTCATCCTTCCCGGCTTTTCCTCTTCCCCTCCCCTATTCCATACTTTATCCCTCTCCTTCTCACCCTTCCCAACTTCTACGATATCCACCATTGTCATCGTAGTCTCTCTCACACTCTCATCTGCCTCAGCTTCCTATCTTCACCAAACTCGTGTCAGATATTTTCTGTCTAGGACTGTGAAATGTTTGATTTCGAAGTACTGGGGTGGATATTATGAATATATCGCGGGGTGTGGACGTCGAGATGAACATCAAAAAAGTCACGTTTACTTCAGTGAGATTGCATTCGGATTAGGGGTCAGAGATTAGCGGCACATTTAAACGTGTCGACTACCTTTCTTTTACCCCTTTTCAAATATACGTTGTTAGTAGGAGCGGTGCTTTAGGTTTGTTGGCTAAGCCATCTTTCCCTCATCCCCATGATTATGTTTAATATTCCGTGAATTTAAAATGGTATTCCAAGTACACCAAGTTTAAAGGGTCGTGCATTGGCGCATTCTGTCTTGTAGAAACCGAGTGTGGGATCATCAATTAATTATTTACGACGAGTACTATTTACCAAACTCTGGAGCTGATAATTTGTAAACTTTAACTGATTTATTAGCATCGTGAAGGTACTTGAGTCTATACGGAATCATGTCTAGTACCACGGTAATGTCAACGTTAAGTGATACACAAGGTCGATCCCAAAAATAAGTATAAAAAATAAATAGGAAAATAACTTTTGTAGATCAAAGTACAAATTGCTAAAATTCTTCATAACAGCACGTATATTATGTATCGACACACCAATGCCAGTGCCTCCGCCAGCTGTGGCACGATATGCTTATTGTGAGGCATTAACAAGACACTCGTTCAGGCACCTCGTCATGGCCTCTTAGGCATAATCCAGTATTCCAAAATGGTCGGACGCTTTATTTTCACTGGAATACGGGACATTGAAATATTTTAGTCGTTTACAATTTATGGGAAGAACAACTGGGTAAAATCTACCTTGTGTCATTTTTATTGCTAAAGACATTCTAGGGATACATCAAGGGGTTGATTTCTTGAGATAGTATTCAGCGAACGCTGAGCAGTTTAATTATATTTAAACCGGCAGCTAGACACTAATTAGCACCATAATCCCCGGAGAATTGAATTTACATTAGATAAATAGCCATTAGCCTTTAATATTAGCCGGATGTTCAGATTAGTCAGCTACTGGAATAATTGCTATTCTTATTAATAACAAAACCCATTATTTTAAACCGTAGGGACCAAATTGAATTTACTATTGGATATATTCATCCATTCACTCAACCAAGGCTAAAATTTCTTTCTCAGTACATCAGTTTTTAAGGTTATATGAAATTGTGCTGGAGAATATGATCGTGGTCAATCTAACTTCTCCTAAAGTAAAAACTCATACAATTTTTTTATACTTTTAATTTATTAAATTTTTGTCGTTATCCCATTACATTATAGTATGGTTAATATTCGGTTGAAAACATTTTAAAATACAGTACTCCCATTGATTCATTAAAATATTTTTCCGACGAAAAACATCCGTTTCGTTTTAAATTTTTGTTTTCATCTCAGGAGTGCAAAATTAAGCTACTCTCAACTATTTTCATCAGTGTTTACATTCTACATCTACATCTACATAAGTACCCTGCGAGCCACCAAAAAGGTGTGTGGCAGGGGGTGTAGCACCATGAGGGAAGGGTAAGGGTTGAGGGGGTTGGGAGTTAGGTGAGGAAAGGTGGGGGGAACCTGTAGGAAAAAAAATATATATATACATATATATATATGTATATATACACAAATACATATACATACATACATACACACATGTATACACATCCTCGCGAAGTCCCTAACCTGTACGTTAATACTTATTGTAATGAACTAAGTCCTGGGGAATTTCGACTACGAGCATTCTGTTCCCTTATCGTTCTTGGAAAAAATGACATTTTAAACCTGTCAGTCTTGCAGTCTATCTCTCTAGTCTTATATTCGTGATCCCTTCGACCGTAATACGTTGGGGTTCGTATTATATCCTTGATGTCATCGGAAAAGGGCCCATCTTTAAATGTTTTTAATAAGTTTAATCTATATTGGAAACGCCGCTGTGTAAGAGAATCCCAACCTAAACTGTCTAACAAAGTGGATACGCTGCTGAGTTGGTCATAACAATGTTTGACAAATCTAGCCCCCCTCCGCTGAACTCGATCTAATTCCGAAACCAAATTTATGTTGTGAGGATCCCATATACTGGCAGCATACTCTAGGTGGGGCCTGACCAAGGCAAGGAAACATCGTTCTTTCACCTTTTCGTCGCATTTACCTAGCACTCTTTTCACAAATCCCAATTTTTTATTAGCACGACCGCATATTTCTCGTATGTGTTTTCCCCAGGACAGATCGTGAGTAATTGTTACACCCAAGTATTTAAAGGAATCTACCCTTGCGATTTTGGTTTGTTTCACTTTGTAACTATAAGGGAGGGAATTCCTCTTTTCCCAAAAATGTATTACTACGCATTTTTTAAAATTCAATTCCAATTGCCATGTATCGCACCAATTTTGAATTGCATCTAGGTCGTTGGCTAACACGACTCTGTCTTCGTGACTTCGGATGTCCCCATAAATTACTGCATCATCGGCGAAAAGACGGAGCTTGCTATTAACTACGGTACTGAGGTCATTTATGTAAATAAGGAAAAGGAGGGGGCCTATGACACTTCCTTGTGGTACCCCCGACGTGACCTTGACAGTATCGGATGATACACCGTCCAGGACGACTGTTTGGACACGATCACTTAAAAATTGTTTAATCCAGTTAATAATACTTTCGTGTATTCCATAGGTTTCCAATTTCGCCAGTAATTTGCAATGAGGGACTTTATCGAAAGCTTTCTTAAAATCTAGGAATATCGCATCAACTGGAATATTACTTTCACCGGAGTTTAATACATCATGTACAAAAAGTGCGAGTTGAGTTTCGCAGGATCTACCCATTCTAGCAGGATCTAGCATTCTTTCTTTTTAACTCCTGCAACTTCCTCTTTTAATACCACCAGTCCCAATTTTCTCTTCTCCCAACACTCTTCTTCCCTCTACCTTTTTTAACAACCCTGCTTTATCAGTTTCCATTTATTTTGTTCCATACCTCTTCGACTCTCAACTTCCTCATTTCCACTCTCTTGTGCCTGAATCTATATTTTCTTGATCTAATTGGAAAATAAAAAAAATATTATCTAATCTTATTCCATCCTCCATTGCTTCCAATCACAATCTTCACGCTTCGTCCGTCGCGATCCCTCTCAGCATCCCTTTCTACTGGATCATTGATAACTCCCATCTCGTAGCAAAATCTGCTTATTTTCCTCTCAAGCAACTCTCTTTTATTTCAAATTGATTAATTCGTATGTTGGTACTTCATGGTATTTAAATTTATTTGATTTACATGTACACCTGCAAAATACCCTGAACCTGATCCCAGAATACCCTGGCGGAAAGTTACATGCCAGAGGGTGTATCCCAAACAGGTTTATAAAATACGCGAAGTGATGCTTTCACATAACGTACAAGAATGCTTAATCGTCAATAAGAACTCTGTCACATTAAGAAATGATAGCTTACGTCTCAAATTCGTGTGGTAAGAGTTATCATCATTAAAAGAGAGAATTTATCAACAAATAAAAAAGTGATATCACTAAAAAATACTTCATGTTTATTAAGACATAATGAAACCACTATCAACCGCGTTAGGAAATAAATGACGACACCTTTGAAAGTAGGCGATAGCTGATAGCATAGTTAGTTTCTGCAGATGCATAAAAAAACAGAAAAAGGATATAAATTATAATCACATATAATGACATTATTCATTCCTCAATTAGCGTGCGTCGCAGGAAAAATGGATCTTAAATAAATTTACTTGCAATTTTTTTCTCAGCTATTGAAAAGATAGTCTTCTCTTTGATAACATTATGTTGTTTTCAAAATGTTTATGGAAATTATCTTTTGTCTACTAGCCAAGGAATATTTTTTATTCACACGGGAACTCATCACCTTCACCCTTCAAAGTCCTGCCGGACGTGACGCTAAGGATACATTGGTCTTATATTTATTACATAGCATGATTTAGATTTCACACATCTTTACCTGCTTTCATTTTTTTCAGTGTGACTCACTTTTTCTTCGTGTATTTTTTTGCAAAAATTTATCCCGTCCATCCCAATCTTAAACATTCAATGACCTTTTAATAGGTCCTGCATCGAGCTTGTCATTTTCCTCTAAAATTCTCCAAATAATTCTCTTTCTATCTAATAACCTGGAACTTCTTTGCTACGACCTTAGTGGTCAACATTTAAAGGTTATTTATTTTCCATTAAGTGATCAATTAGTCAGTTCATAAGGAGACGAAGATTCAACGACAGATTCGGACCATTAAAAGACATAACAAGTGTCATTTTATTAACAATATCGAGCAAATAATCCAAGTTTCAAACTATGTTGGTAATCAGACAATATCGACGTAATCAAGGGGCAGGACAAATGAAAATATTTATTCAAAGACAGAACCATAGCACAAAGAGACGAAGTATTATAGTTGTTGACGCTACTCCAATTGACTTCTTGAATTGACTTCTTCAGTTCCTTTTCCGCTTCTGTTATCCTAGAATTCCTTGCCATTTATCCTTCCGGACTATTACGAGAAGCTAATGAATAAAAAATCTAATACCGATTTTCAGTCATATTATTCGATGAAGTAGTATAAACTTTCTTTGCACTGAGAGATATTAAATGCATGGTTAAATATCAGTAAGATAAATCAAAGGATGCCTCTCTGTAATCTAAGCTGACAAACGACAAAGTATTGGGAACAACAATAGAGGAGATCGAATTTTTTTTAAGAAATGGATTTCATGAAAAACAGGATACCAGTCATATTATATTAGTAATATTTAGGTCAACCTTTTCAGTTTCTGGGAGGCTGTTGTTTGCCATTGGAAGGAGTTAGCAAGCGTGAGGTAATTTTCCACAGTAAAAATATTAAAGCTGGTATTACATGTAAATAAATTAAATTACACCATATATAATCGCAGTGTATAATTAGTGATACTATGATGAGGTATGAGCAGAAATTGTTCCTCTTTTTACTGATTGGAATGAAGGAAATATTAAACATCCCCCAAAGTAATGTTCTCCAATTTTACGAAGTTCTGATGTAGTTGAGGTCCACCTTATCTCTTACATATTCTCCGTTATTTATCGATACAGTCGCATGATTCAAGTCAGTCACTTCATCATCACCTGAGAAATTCTCTTAAGTGCGCTAAAAAGTCATCCAGGAAATCGGAGTGGTGTCTGTTTTTTCCTAAATTTAAAGGATCGAGAGTGTTTGGTATTTTTAAAAAGGTACAAATGTTGCTAAATTCTTCTCAACTACTCATGCTTTAGTACGAATTCTCTCCGCTTGATGGTTCCGTACGCATTGTTTGCCATTTTTCAAAAGGCACTTCTCCTCAGTTGCAAGCCACAATCGAAGTGATGATCCTCGGTAAGTAATATTAAACTCTAGGGCCCGGTTCTTCGCAACAATTAGTACCATTTGCCGAGAGAAACACCGTATTAAATTCGAGCGAAGATTTGTACACGGCACCAACATCCCTCGAGTATGCTCGGCCGCCTTCAAAATGGCGTGTTGGTGAGCCTGTTCTCTCTCAAAAACATTTTTCCCCGTTTCCTTTCCTCGTCCTCTCTTTTTATTCCTCCGTGCGACACATTCTTCTCCTCTCTGTGCGCCTCCTCCCCTTATTTCTCATCCCACGTCGAAGCCTTCCTCTCCTCACTCTCATCCACCACCTCCGTTCTCCCTGTGTTTTAATCTTCCCTTCCTCCCTTCCCATCTCCTCCCCTCACACCCCTCCTTCCGTCTCCTCCATCCAGGGTGAAGGGAAGAGAGGCCACACCCTAAATATACTGCGACTCCAACGCCCTCGATAGACGCCGACGATCGCGCGGCGTACCATCATCCCCTTTTCCTCTCCCGCCCGTCTCTCTCCCCTAGTTTCATCGGGGTTGTCATTGTCAGGGTCCTATGCCGTGGTTTTCGAAACCCTACAGCTCATTCGGGTCAAGGATTGGACGGTGATTTTGGTGATTCCGCGGGGTGACAACGTCTCTCAGGCGAGACGTGTCGATCCCACGGGACAGAGCGAAGTAATGTACCCGACGGTGACGTTCCAACGTCGGAAAAATATGGAGCTAATTTCATCAGCCATCTTGCTTGTAAATACTAATTAATATAGTACATTCCCGGGCTTTTGCAATCACCTTATACACCTCCCATCATGTTATAAAAAGGTATATTAGAAGTACACCATTCAAGCTGCCTCTAAGTCATAAGAGTACGTCATACTACAATAGGGTGTGATTTCATCTCATATACTAGTACAAGTATATGTATTTCAATTAAATATAAATGTTCCACGAACGAATAATGCGTAATGGTAATGTGTAGTTTTTAGGTTATCAAGTCCAGAGTGAAAAATGGAAATCACATCCATGAGTTACAAAAACGTTATGTAAACTCTACGTACTTTTTCGATCGTTGATATCGCCCTATAGTTTTTTTTTATTTCTACACACGGGTTGACAAGCATAATATTAATATGAGTGATTTTTAATAAGAGTGATTTTACCTACGTTTTCTGCAACAATGAAAATATTTCAAATCCTCGCTTTTTTCCGGTGTGGTAAAGTATCAAATGTTACATAACATAGTTAAATAGCAAGTTATGAAATCCTTTAGCGCTATTTAATCAGATAATTCTGTCGAAAAATAAATTTTTTGTGAGTTTCACATTAATTAACATTAAATCAATAAACCGTCCTAGTTGATAGTTGTGTTACGGATCTGAAATTAATATCCAAAACCAAGCCATAAAATAAATTTCGTACGCGCTAACTTAGTATTACAACAAATACGGAATAAAAACAGAAGAATGTCTGCTTACATCCACTAGAGAGTAAATTAGGCTTGCTACATTCTCATTTATGAAGCGAGCCCATGTAGAAGTGAAGAAATAATTTGATAAATTTTGTATATACTACAGAATTTAGAAAAGAGTTAAACGTTTTATTGAAAACGAACGGAGGGATAATCACTTTTTCCGTGATTGAATGAAAGAAAATTGACTCAAATCAGACAAGGGACATTTCTACACTTACGAACACTTCCTACGCCTGGAAGTTCGGTTCTTTTTGTTTTCCAATGAAATTATTCTTTATACGTTCTTCGTGCCTGATTGTTCATCTGTTCTCCGTGATTGACTATTCTTTTTTTTTTAATATGTTCTTTCCGTTTGGATTCAAGTCAAACGCGTGCAACAATGGCCGTCATTGAAGCGGCCCGTGGGCTTACTGCCATTTTTGTTCCATCATTTCAGTTCTTCCCGTTTATTTATTTGCTCCCGCTGCCGCACCCTCCCCCTTCTACCCCTAACCCACGTCCCCTTCCCCTGCCACCGCCGCACGACGCGCAGCCACCCCTTAAACCACACACACACACACACACTCTCCCACCCGAGGGGTCGTTCACGTGGTGAGTTCACGACGTAGTGAACGCGACCTTGCCCACTGTTTGTGTGCGTGTGCGTGTGTGTGTATTCGTGAATGGCCGCCCCTCCTCTACCCTCACTTCTCCTCCCTCCCTCCCCAACCTCCCTTCACTTTCATCACTTCCCTGAACCACTCGCCTTCTCTCCACTCTCCCTCCCTCACCCCATCCCCTTTCCCCAGCGTTCACTTTTCCTTTTCCAACCCTCTCTCCTCCACTCTCTCCTCTCCCCCGTCTCTTCCCCCCCCTGTATCCACCCCTGCCTTTATTTCACTTTCCCTCTGCAGCCAGCCGTCTCCTCCCTCCGCCATCCCATTCACCGTCCTATTCATCCCCGTCCTTAGCAACCGCGAGTGATTTCTTAAAACTCCTCCTCTCCCCTTCTTACGGTCCCGGTCGGGATGTCAGATCCTTTACGTGCATTTTATTTCGATTGTTTTATAACGTGTGTATTTTAATCCAGCCTTTGTTTTTATATATCAGCGTTGACACCTTGTGTTTGCGAAATATTTTTTGCATCCCTACTCACTTCGTGTGTCCAATGACGGTTTTATTCAGTGTCGCAGATTAACCGATTGCGTTTTCCCTGCGCTCTCAACAAATATATCTCATAAAGAAAAGTTTATTTTTGCTCATACTCCGTTGAGATTTACTTTATGTTTTCGTTTCCACATGCTTTGTAACATTGTATTTTTTTGAGGTCCTTTTAATATGCTGTGAATTTCAAATATGGTGTGTTGTTGATATATTTGGATATTTCTTTGAAAACTTTCCTAAATATTTTCGCCAAAATATTAAAGTAGTTCATGTAGGTAAAAGAGGAAACTTCTATTTATTTACTTTACATCAGTCCGAAAACAGCACTTCCACCTTTACATCGGACTTTGGACATTGGCATAACAATTTGACAATTACATATATCCAAGCCCTAGGTGGAGGAAAAACCACCTTGGCGGGATTTGAACCAGCAACCTTTAGTTTGGCAGACGAGGGCGTTACCCCACTGCCACCGGAGCCGGCGTTAGATAGAATCCAACTTAATTAGAATCAAGCATTAAGGTAATAAGTTACAGACAATCATTAATTTAGCCATCTATCTGCACTCTTGTCCAGATACACACGTAACCAACCCAAGATTACCGCACATAGCCCGACCAAATCCCTTCCCTTCCAACTGAAATTTCACCATGCCATCGTTCATATGTAAGTATGTAACTACCCCTGAACTACTCTCCTTAACATGAACTTTATATTCAACCATCCATGTGCTAACACCTGCACTTCCAAATTTTCTGGACGCTCTTTCATTCTCTTACCCTTTTGTACCGCCTTAGCCATCTTAGAGCGTTTTAACTGTCTTTACGTGCTATATTTCATACTCTAAAACTGCTGATGTAATTTAAATCTAATTTTATGAAGATCAGACATCGAATATGAGCACGTTGCGACATATCTGATGTAAGCGTCACCTCGTTTTTTTACGCCTAAATGATGCAAGCTATAGCTGGATGTGTGACAGGTTGTGATTTCATACCAGGATTGCAGCGTCGGAGTCTGTCAATTATTGAGACACTTTCGTGATTCCAATTTTATATTTTTTCATAAAAGTCCTCGATGTACGCGCTAGCATGACAAATTTTATTCTGTTCCACTATGGTTGTGCAATAATTATTCCAAGAGATCGTCAGATTAGAACGCGTATGTAGACTACGAACTATATTTGCTATATTTTTGATTGTCAAATTCAGTCAGTAAAGAAAAGAGCAAATTCAAAGCTCACGAAGAAGTGAGAATTTGTTGATCGATAATTTCTGGCAACCCTGCGTTTCCCGTGGGCCTTAAGCCGTCACCAGCATTCCCATACCCAGCGTCTCTCGACATCGCTACCTGAACCGCCCCATCGCCTCTCCTCCTGCCACGCCCTCTCCCAGTTCCACCACCTCCCTCACCGTACCTTCTCAAACCTACGGTCTTCCACGACCAACTTCACCCACACTCCACCCGTTCCCCAACTTCCTCATCGTATCTCAACCCCTTACTTACACATCCCCCCTACACATTGACCCTCCACCGCCCGTTCCTCATACCCACCTCGCCATCCCCATTCACGTCACAAGCACGAGGGAGACGGGGAGTGGAGTAATGCATATCCGATGGCATTACCTAAATTCTTGCGTGGTCCTATGAAGAGGGGAGGCTGAATTGGAGGATTACCCTTTAGGGTCCGGAGGGGTTGAGGACGGAAAAAGATAATCATTATGAGCTCGCTTACAAACCTGAGGTTCACCCCCGTCCCTCCGCAGTGGTCCTTTCAGCCCAATTCTACAAATGGCATCTTGCGCTTCATCCGCGAAGTGTGGCTGGGTGATCGGACCCTAGCCATGCATATAGAAATATTAGTTCCTACATGATTCTCAATATATAGTAGCATAGTTAATTAGATTACAATACGTGCGTAACTGTTTCTTTCCCTCTCTCTCACTCTTTATATACTATCATCAGTATCTCAATCCTAGGATTGGTTTGCTGCAGCCCTCCATTCTACGCTATTTGATGCAAATTCCCTCAATCCCTGATACCTTCTCTGTTTTAGGTCCTGCTTAATTTATCCTATGTACATGTCTCTTGGTCTTTCTCGTGGAATCTTCCATTCTATTTTTCGTTCTATTATAGTCCTAATCAATCCATTGTGTCTCAATGTGTCCCATCCATCTATTTCTTCTCTACCGTATGGTCCTATCCTCTTCTGTTCTTTTATATACTTCCTCGTTCCTCACTTTGTCTGTCCATTTAATCTTCAACATTCTCCTCCAACACCATTTTTCAAAGACTTCTATTCTTCACTGGTCCACTTTTCCATTGTTCCAATTCTCGAAACCATAGAGTTCCACACGAAAGTCTTGACGAATTGCCTCTTCTTCATGAATGAGTTTTTAGTTTGGGCTATTTTTCACTTGATGTCGGTCAAACTTCTTCCATCCCATATTATGCTGTTGTCCAAGTAGATGAAGGATTCCCCTTGCTCTAGTTTCATCCCTCGACTTTTGATATCTGTATTTAGCTTCTCTCTTCCACACACAAGTATTTTAGTTTTCTTCTTGTTGATGTTAATATTATCTTCCCCCAGTACTTGGTCCATAGTACTTAGAGTTACTTCCATGTCCTCTCGCGTTTCCGCCACTATTGCGATGTTATCTGAAAACCGGATCATGTTGATTTCTTCTCCATTTACCTTTACTCCTTTGATACCCAATTCTTGTGGTTCCCTTATTGCTTCTTCCAGGTGTTCGCTGAATATTGCTGGCGAGAGGTTGCATCCTTGTCGTTTATTTTGGCTTCTCCTGTATAATGGCTTATTTTCGTGTGGGAGTTTTTCGGCCAGGACTCTAGAACTGACAATTGCATCTCTTGTTCTTTGGTTTTCTTTCTTGTATTTGTGGGTTTTGGTTCTTCAGCTAATCATCCGATAGAAGATTTTTGATGCTTGAGCCATCAGGGTCAATGTTCTGTGTTCTTCGCATTTATCTGTTTTCGGTTTCTTCGGTATTACAGTCATTCTACTTTTCTCGAAGTCTCCTGGTATCTTTCCGCTGTCGCTTTCTCTCTCACTTTGATTATTCCATATTGGGCACCTTTCGCTTTGACCCAGAGTCCCAGGAAAGACCCAGAGACTAAATTAACTCGATTTATTTTGTCGACTTCTGGTGCCGTGTTTTGTCTCAGGTCTACCACGGTTCTCTCGAGTTTGCTCGTTGGTACCTGCGGACCTCGATCGTCTTTACCTATCATGCTTTCATCTTTAATTGACGCATCTTCTAGTGTTTTGGGAGCTTGATAGAGTAATTCAATGTATTCCTTCCATCTATCCCTAATGTCGTCATCATCTATTAGTATTTTTTCATTAGCGGCTAGGATGTTTTGCGATTTTGTTTTTCTTTCCCCGAATTACCTCTTCACTAGATTATAACCCATCTCGCCATTTCCCCTTTTCATGCTGTCATTGATTTCCTCGCAACTGCTCTCTATCCATTCTTCTTTTGCCTTCTTGCACTCTCGTATAACCTGGTTCCGCAACTGTTTATAGAGGTATTCTTCACTTTCATTTCTTGTATACTAGCATTATCTTCTTTCGTTCATGAGACCCCTTATTTGAGCTGTTATCCATGGCTTCTTAGATATTTCCGCCTGGCTTATATAAGTAGCTCATCTGTAGCTTTGGTAATTTTATTGTTCATTTTTATTTACTTATTATTCTTCATTACTTTAAAGCTACCCATTATGGGGCGTAGGTACAGGTTTCTGGCTCCAAGGGGACGGTGGCTCAAAAACGTTTGGGAAAAACCGCCCTAACCATTTGAGCTATCGAGGAAACATAATTTACGCTAAAACACATAGCATAGGGCACTCTAACCTAATCCGAAAATTTCAGTGCCAAGTGCACCTTCATCTGCGAACAGGAAATCTAAAAAGCCCCAAGAAGTGGTTTCAAACTCACGTTTGCATTCCCGCGCAGAAAATCTGCCATTTAAGCAATTTTTTATTTTTATTTCTTCAGCTATCTCCCTGAAATCAGCAAACACGGAATTGCCTTTTTGAATTCATTGTAGTTGTAGGGATTGAGAAGCAGTTCTTGATCAAAAATATCCGAAATGTTAGTCAAGGTGACGGTTCGGATGCTGTCTGACATCATTTTTGCCCTGAACTGTCGCGCGGATTGAATAATTTTCTGATGGGTTTCTGCGATGTGGATTCGGATGTACTATATTGGAATGATATTCGCCCTGGTGTCACAGTCACGCAGGATAATAATTTCATGAAAAATTATTAAGATTCTAGTGCGGGTGAAGGGTGACACTTTTCCTGCTGGGCCTTGATGGGCATGATGGATGAATATTTCCTGATCAATTATTGGGGTTCCTGTTTGGGTGCCGCTTGACGTCTTTTATCGCTCTGGGTTTGATGGTAAATGACGTCGGGCTTAGGCGGTGTTTAAACGGGGTTATGAATTGTCAAAATCTGCGTAACGTTTTTTGTGTACTATGGTTTCTTTTTGGCTATTCTTTAATAATTCCGTTCTTTTCTTCCCTCATCTCTTTCCTTTTCACTCTCCTTTTTTCTACCGCCTCGTTTTTGCTTTCAAACTTTCCCGATATAACATCAAACCCTCCAGTTTCAAACCATTCTCTCCCCCAGTCCCTGGATTAAACCCTTCCGACATTTCTTTATTTTTAGTCGTACCCATCTCCTCATTTTTTTACCCGATACGCTGCAAACGCCCCTCCTCCGATGACTGGAGTAAACGATTTCGTGTCCCCTTTCCACCTGCCTGCAGTACCTTAGCCCGACCAACCCCCCCCCCCACTCTGTCCCTCTTTCCTTTCCCTCCTTCGACAACACGTGGTGTACGGCGGAGGAAATCCAATAGGCCATCCAATAATTCCAATCGCAATGTAAAATGAATGGAGTTATCCTCCTTGTTTCCTTCAAGATGCAAAAGAAGGATTATTTTTACCCTCAAAACTCCAACGCCGAATAATGAAATCCAGGCAGAGATAGTTCGACGTTTAGCCTTTGACGAAAAGCGTTTATTCGCCCCTCTCCCGAAGCACTATATTCATTGAGGATCGTGTTCTAATTCAATTAGTATACAGTCGCTAGGATCGGTGTTAAGTTCATCTTATGAACCTTCAATGCATTCGAATTGAATATCGAGTCTGCCTCAATTGACACGCTTTTGTCCTGCCTAAAAAATTGGTTAAAAGACAGAAACTTGGCTGAGGCTGAAGTTACATCTTCAGTGGAGAAGATTTGCAACTTGCTGAGGAAGGGAAGCTGGTTGTACAGTTTTAGGAAGTGTGTAAAAGAGAGTTACGAGTTGATGCATACATTTATATAAGCAATTTTTCGAATTTTCCCTAAGGCCAAGTAAAACCCCGGAAAACTCTTTCCATTACAAAAGATACTTAGCGATACATGTGTGTGTGATACCATTTTGTGTGTACACTTTTATTTAATCGAAAATAAACAGAATGTTTCCTGGTTACAGTTCTCAGAATTTAATGCCAGCCTTTTTGCTTTAGCAGTCTTCAAAATTAAATGAATTGAATAGACTCAGATGTGATGCGGTAGAATCGAAACAAAATGACTTTTACAAACAAGAATAATTCACTGGATAATATAATATATTAATTAAATAAGAATTCACTGGATCAAATAATTTAGTGGAACATAGGCTTCAATTTAACTGTGGAAACCTAAAGTTGAAGTATTAAAAGTTTACATGTATGCACTCTATATCAGAGCCAAACGAGTGTTATAATAATGTATGATTTTTTGTCGAAATTTGAAGTTTTTTATCACAACTACATAAATAATTCAAATCATTATTCTGCACAAATGGCATAACTTCTATCAATTATCGACATATCGTATTACTACTGTGTTATTGAAATGTGTTATCACGCTACATGTTAATCCCATATTTTAATGATGCAAATTCTGATCACACTTTTCCGCAGAATGCAGCGCAGAGTAATTCACGTCAGGGTTTTTTTTTGCTTAGCCCTACGAAATTTATTAGTTTATACACGTACTTACTCTCTGTACTCTACTTGGGCAGCTGCTCATTATGAAAATGCATGATAATTTCTCTCTTTTTTTAAATTCATTAACTGGGTTGGAATATTTATAATCAGTCCGTCGAATAATTGGTTGAAAATCAAGTTCCGCTAGAGGCTCTGCGAATCCTATAATTTCCTCAACTGAAAACAATGTCACTCAATCCGTTCCCAGAATTTCCAATGAACGTTGCGGCAAACTAATTCTATTTTGGTATCCGGCTTTGTATGCGGACGAAGTATTTCGAATCGTAGAAATAAAAATACGAAGAAGAATTCAATATTCTACTCACATACTAATGCAAGTACCAAATAGATCAAACACTCTGGTTTAGCCTCAGTAATTAGCAATTTATCCATGCATGTATTATGCATATATTATTATTTATCCATGCATGCATGTATTCTCTTCGCTTCGCTAACATTAAATGCATCTGTGAGCCTGATTGAATTATGTGTCCTTGAAAAATGGATTAATGCTCTAATATTTTACACTGTATGTTACCCAAAAGATTGTGCATCATTCCACCTTTATTTGAATCCCATAACTCTGCGTTTACTCATGGTGAAATATTTGTTAATGCAAGGGTCTTCGGTTCGAACCTCGAGCATGGATTTTAGTGAATAGTCTCCGAAAAACCAAAAACTACAAAATCTAAAATCTGCACGATACCTCCTAAAAGCATGTGGCAGGGATTGATAACACAACACTCATTTATGCATAAATTTGAACTAATAAATTCATAATTTATTAATATATATTTATATATATATGTGTGTGGGAGGGATTTGCGGTAGTCTAGTGATAGAGCGTTAGACTACTGATTGGAAGACCCAAGTTTTACTCCCAGGCCCTCCGTTCTCTCGTGGTACCCTCAGCTCCATCCAAGCTTTGTGATTTTTCGGGAAGAATTTAGCACAGATCGCTCATATCACCAAATGTCCAGTAATAATGGTGTGCACTATCACCTTGTCAATACCAACACGATCTGCCATCATACGCACTCTTAATCAACGGTCTGAATTCACCAATTCACGCACACTTCAGAAAACAATTGTTTCCGATACTTTTTATACAAACCTTGTGCATTGGCCTCGGGTGGCGAAATGCTCAGGTTAAAAGAAAATATCAAATTTGTGTCGCGTATAAAACTAGAAACATGTAAAACATATGAACTAATGAAGTATCTTAATATTAATGTAAAATATATTATGTTAACGAAAATGTGTGCTCATTTTTTATTGGACATATTCGGACAATTTATTGGACAGTTTTCCCGTCCTTCCACGAGACATTTGTTCGAAAAAATAAAATCCAAAACATACCGCTAAACGACCACTACTCGTAAAAGAAGTATCTAATGAAGTTTAAAAATTCAGGTCTGTTGATGCTACAATGTAATGATTTCTCTCGTGCTCATGTTAATGGATTAGGTGAAAAAATGGACTTTACTCGTACTCAACTTTGTCCTAATAAAAGACGTATATAAATTTTAAAAATATCTAAGAATGGAATCAATAATTCACAAAAACAAACTATTTACAATATCCCTACGCCTTAGAATTTTTAATTACGCCGCTTTGATCTGATTGGCTATTTACTTACAGTGCTCGTAACGTCAACCACCCATGATTTTTCATTACCCTGCTTTTCCCGTTTCTATTCTGTGTATTTAAAATGTCGCTCATTCTAAATGCTCCAAGCAACTGTGTTTAATAACTAACTGTGCCGATTTGCATTGGAATTCATTGTGGATTTGATTGATTCAATGGCTAGTTTAACGATATCTCACCCCAAAATCCCAGGTTCCAATCCCGGAGGCGGCAGACTTTCAATCGTAGGCGACAGAAATTCTAGAGTAGTACGCCGCCCGTTGGACGGGACGTTACCTACGAGACCCCTTTCGTAGGCTTAACCCGCCGTCGGATTTCATTCCAACCATTCCTTAATCCCTAAATAATCCTAATTTTCCCAAATTAGTAGTAGATATTATGGGAGGGAAGACAGACAGCTAAGATCACCTACTTCATTAGGAATAGGTGTGTTATTAAGATAAGTAAAATTATTCATAGAATCGGGAAAGAGTGGAGAAAAACCTGGCGCCGGCGTTAGTCTTCTCTTGACGAAAAACATCAAAAACAGTTCAAAGTTCCATCCGACGGTCGGAAAGAGGAACGGAAAGAACTCTCCACATGTTACCCGAAGTAGGGATCGGGATACCCCTGAAAGATGCCACCACCGCGATTTGAACTTGGGACCTTAGGGTTGGAAACCAGTTAATTAGCTATCGGACAATCCCCTCTGCTGAATCACCCACCCGATGTTTAAATTAGCCTAAGTTATCCGTCGTTTCACCTAATTCAGTATTACCTTTCGTGAGATAATTAGTTTTAATTGTTTTAATTGAAGCATTGGTATTCTTATTTGAAAGTACCACGTGAATTTAAAAACAACTGTTTAAAAATATTATGTTAAACTAACTTTTTATGATAGATACTGCAGCGAGTAAGTTAATGAATAAATGCTGGAGGGTTATTTTAATATAATCATTCAATTACAATCAAGATGTGAAAAATTATCTTGGGAACATTTACCATGGTAGTAGTCTCGTTAACGAAAAGGAAGTGTGTGTATAACTAATTATGCTCATAAAATCCACCGTTTGAATTGTCGATCCAGCATTTAAAAAAATCGAAAAAAAATGAAACATTGACCAATTTATCGAGGGGAACCTATTCCAGTATCTGCCTTGGCTTGACTTTACTCATTTTTTCGACTAGTTCAACCAAAGCGTTTTTTCAGCGCATGAACGAACTTCTGCTTTGTTTATAGTCTGCGTGTCCCCATGTGTGCAATTAATCTTTGATTACGCCGGGAAATTTTGCTGGGGTTCTATTTCGCAATTGGGACGAACCTAATCGCAGATGTCGGAGAAAATGAAGGTAGTGATGAACAAATGTTAACGTGGAAGGACGACAAACAAATCTCGATCCCAATCAAGTTGCAGTGAGGTCCAAACGGGAACCACGATGAAAACACCCGCTCGGAAAAATGCTCCCTCACTGAAAAGTTGGATGATGTATATCTCTACCACTTTGGTCCGAATCCCATGTCGACCAGCGGTACAATTCGTATTGTTTTTCAGAGCATGTCAGTGCACTTGTAATATACGGTAAAACTTGTCAAGCGTGATTTTGAAAAAAAAAATTTCCAAAAGGTACGAATAATATTTTTCCAAATACGTTCCCTTGTGTGTGAGGAATTAATGTCTCGTGAGTTTTTTTTAAACTTAAGAAATCTAATGTAAAAGAAAAATCTGGCAAATAAAAATTGTCATCTCTTGATTAGAAGTAAATACTCGAACAGAAACGCTTCCCTTCCAGTGAACTTTGAAAAACTAATTTCTTTCTTTTCAAGCTAACAAGCGAGTCCTAAAAACCGGTATCAATTATCATGCATAGATATTTTTCCAAGTTTTACGTAAATCATCCAAATGAATATGATATTTTGTTTATTTTTACCTATTAGGAATATGAATCTACACTCATTTTCATTAATAATCTCATAAAATTTATATTTATTCACTAAATAAATAAAAATTCATAGTCATAAGGATTAAAAATATTAATGAATAGTATTTGATGATATAAATTAGAATAACTAGACGTAACTTTAATTTAAGTATCCAGACGGGGGATGATACAGGGCTATCCAGGGTTAGGTGATGCATCCAGAGTTAGGTGACATATCTAGGGTTAGGTGATGCTAAATTCTTGAGTTAGTGTGAATTCCAAATAATTATCTGTGATTCAGTGCTTATTTCACAGTCAATTTACAGACATAGTTTAAAATTTTTGCGCGATCCTGTTTTCAATTCTTAAGTATCGTCATCAAGTGTTTAATATTAGGTAGGTCTCCCTTACAAACATAAATAGGTGGGGAAAGAGGAGATGGGGGAAAAAGAATGTTGGCATTTAGTATCACTGCCACGAGGATTGGAGAAAACGATGAATATTTTAATGAAAACTCAGCATCTCGCACTGTTTCTTTGGGTGGATACTCTCTTGTTGGCTTAGAGATCGCAGATACTTTAGAAATCTCATGCTCCTCTAAGAGCGTTGGTCTGATGCCCATTGTTTAAAACAACGAACTGCTAGTAGTTCTTAAAAGTTAGGTCGAGAAAGGGAAAATTTTATTTCATTGGCACTAAATGGACCAAAACGGAGGGGTCCATTATCAAAAAAAGGTCGCTTAGTGCCTACATTTTGAAATGCAAGGGTCGACGGTTGATAAAGTTGTAGTATTAACAGTACGAAGTGGTGTTTGCAAAAATTTCTCGATTTTACCGGTCTCTGTGTGATTTCGTTAATTGTTACGTAGGCTTGAGCACCGAGATTTTATGTGAACAATTAATCCCGATGTGATCCAACGGTCAGAGTCGGGAAAGCGTCGACATAATCGGAGGGAATTGGCACGGGAAGCGGTCGTTTGAGATGAGCAAAGCCTGCCGGTCTCTTTGGCATGGAAAAACGACGAGAGGGTGTGGAGGGGAAAGAGAGGGGTTTCGATCCCATTGAGAAGGAGAGAGGGAGAGAAGAACCGGACTCCCCTTGAACAGCAAATCAATGGTCTCCGGTCTCACTTCCTCCTTCCCCCCCCTTTCCCCGCATCTCCTCTCACCCTCACCTTTCCACCGACACTCCCCCTCTCTCAACCCCGCTGTACCTCCTCCAGCCTGCCGTCCAGACACCTGGGCCTCAGGGCTCCAAACTCCCCCGCCCTATTCATTAAAACGGAGGGGAGACGGATCTATCGCAAATACGCGCGCACAGCAACGGGCGCGAGAGAGCACACACAAGGGTGGATCCATCTCCCCAGACCGTGACGGACGGCGAGACGTCATTCGTGAGTTGATTCGCTGTCTGCTAGAAATCGGACGTGGATGCAAATTGGAGACCGTCAGATGCGGTCAGAGACTTGCGGTGAGGACAGAGGTCACTCTGGTCCCTCCGTCCGTCGCATGCAACTTATTCCTCCCTCCTCTGTCCCCTATCCCTCCGTGGAAATTCAGTTAGAATAGTCAGATAGGAGGATTTAGTTCTGCTTCCTTTCTTATAAGGACAAAGAGAGAGCATGAAATTTCAAAAAGGTTATTTAATTTATTTTTTGAAGAAAGGAGTTTATTTAGATTTTTGCCAAAATCATCGGCTCCTTTTTTCCTTTTTTCCGGAACTAATGTCAGCATCGGTAACTAAACAGCATCGGTTTTTAAATGTGCATTTTTTATTTCTCTGAAGTTTTTAAGCACCCAACACACAGATTTTATATTCACCATTACCATTAAAATCGAAATCTGTGTTGGGTTAAACGAAACGTAATTGGAATTCAAAATTTGATCACATAAATTTATAGTATTGATGAAAAACCATAAACACAGTAATAAACTCGAAGGTCAGTTTGGTAGGTGATGGAAGAGTTCACCCAGTACCAAGCCCGACGGCGTGTGAATATTCACACATCAGGTTAGGGGTTCTCAGTTCCTTTCCCTGTGCCAAATATGGTTTCCCAGGAAAATCTGGTACCCGAAAAAATCATGTAGTTTGGGTGGAGCTGCAGGTGCCCAGAGAGGCTTGCCCGGAAATCGTACTCAGGCCCTCCGATCAGTAGTCCAAAGCTCTACTTCTGGAATACCACGACCCACATTGTATTGATATATGTGTTTGATTACATTTTTTGTGAAATATTTTTCATATTTTTTAAGAATTTCATATGCATATTTATAAAAGATAAATTAAATTAATCTTAAATATAATAATTCTCGCGGATCTTATCCTTTTTCAACCTATCTTTTCAGTCAGAATCGTTCACTTTCTTGTGGCATTCGTTCGTTCAACTTGGGGCATTATGAATTGTGGTTGAATCTCTGTATGTATTTGTTGGTCAAATAACTGGTGACTTATGTCAGTATTACTTTTTCGTGCGTCTTAAAATTTAAATCTTGATATGGACCTAGCTTAAATACTGGTGATCGTATTACATTTTCTCCCAACGAATTCCTTTGCTTCGTTTCCCCTGACGGTGACTGGACTAAGCTGTTTCCATTGATAAAACCTTTGTTGATTGGGTTACAGTTTCTCCCGGGCGTATCCATGGCAACAAAATGAACTTTTGTTATCATTCCAGATGAACACAAAAATCCAGTATGGCGTCCTTCTGGAACGACCTTTTTAAATACTCAACGCGCATAGGAAATTATGTCTTCGTGAACGTGTCGATTTTGTCAACGAGTTTGTCCAATCTGGAATAAACTTTGATTTTTCCCTCAGTTTACTTACAAGAAACAATATGAATTAATAAAAATAAGAAGTAATATTTTCTCTCCTGCGAGAAAATGTTTTATTGGATAGAGGCACAAACCAACGTGTCTGACCCTAGAGTCTCCAAGATAAAACTGGAAGAGATATTTTAACAAGGAAATAAATTAAATTTACTATATTAGACAAATTTATTAAGTTACTTCTTTAAGTAAGAATTTTAATATTTCTCATACAGAATACGAGTTGCTCTTGTGTGATAATAGTACTTTGTAATGATCGAAACTTTCCGAAGCAATAAAAAAAACCTACCGACAGCTCATTGAATGTCAAATACTTCAAATTAATTGAAAACTGTACATGTGGATGTATTTGCGTTTCATTTTACCTTCATCAAAATATAGATGCCATATTTTATTTAATTATATTTCTTTCCTTTCGATTTAATAGCTTTTTAAAAGAAGACGTACCAAAAGTTGACGGTGGAACACCTGAGATGAACTGTATACCTCTTCTCTGTTTAGCGTAAATTTCCAACGAACAATTCCATTCCTCCGATTACTTTGGAGAAGCAAGATTTGAATCAAAAACAAGTGACATCAGGATCCCCGCGTGTTGGTCATATCATGTGTTGGACAGGTAAGTGTATCTATAAATTATACGTATCTTCAAAATCACGCATTAATGGTGTTGACTCCAATCCGCTCTGTGAGTTAAGAAAATGCTATTTCACTATTTAAAAAATGAGATTTGCTAAGGTTTATTGTCATTAATATTAAGGGTCAAGGATGTGTATATTTACATTTAAAAAATATATGTATACACACGTGTGTGTGTGATAGAAAAAGTGTACGAGGACCGCGGTAGTCCAGGGATAGAACGTTTGATTACTGACCTTCCCGGCCCTCAGGAAGTAACTCTTTTTCGTTTAATATACTATATATGAACCATAAACAAATCAATCAACCAGAAGATCCGTTTGGTAGGTGATGGTAGAGTTCACCCAGTACTAAGCCCGGCAGCGTGTGAAATTCACACGTCAGGGTAGGGGGGCCAGTTCCTTTCCCTGTGCCTGTTATGGTTTTCCAGGAAGATCTGGTACCCGAAAAATCACATAGCTTGGGTAAAGCTGCAGGTGCCCAGAGAGGCTTGCCCAAAAATCGAACCCGGACCCTATAGAGAGTAGTTCAACGCTATGCCCCGCTTACATGAAACAAATATATTTTGAATATCTTATTCAAAACTAGAATAAACAAAGAAACACGTAGACAGGACACTCAAAAATATGTGCGACGTTCTGAAGGACCAGTCTCATCTTCAGATGCTCTAATCTAAAGATGAGGTCAACCCGATTTTCCGTTTGATAAGTGACGATATAGCTCACCGATTTTCTTTCCCAGCACCTATTCTTGCATTTGGGTATTGGCTTATCCTGTGATGCCTGTGGTTTCTTAGGAAAACCCTGTATACGAAACTTATAATTGGACACAAAATTGGGTGAAGTTGAGTGACCCCGAAGGCGTCTTTGGTAACTGAACCCGAACCCTTCGGTCACTAAATGAATTTTCTACCCGATGGAATACCTCGTCCAAACATACAGTGTGTAAACATTATTTCTATGCGGAAAATACTTTGTGGATACATTTCTTTTTCATTGAATAATTAATTATGTGTGCACTGGTTGTGCACAATGATTGTTATCTCGTAATTACCAAATATCTTTTTTATTTGATGTTTATATCTTGTGCTTTCAGGCCATCTTAATTATTTTTGCTCCATCAGACATGGTGTCTGCTACTGACAATTGGAAAATAGAAATGTACATTTGGTTATCAAAAGTTTTGAAGGACGGAAAACTCGCTCATGAATGCCAGTAATTCTTTAGCCTATTTTTATTTTGATTTGATGGAGAAATGGGAACCATTGTGCCCCGGCATTGCAGCAATCTCCGATTTGATAATTAACGAATACCATTACTGTTGCTTGCTGTGAGCTATGCTCTTCGTCGGGCTCTTATTAAAAATTAGACGTACACGCGCAGAAGAAGTTAATGGTTTCTCATTTTACGTTCCTTGCGTTTCTCATAACGTTTACTGGTGTGCCCTAAAAGTACGTCTTTGTGATTATACAAAATGCTATTCTAATAATGCTTATCATGGGAGTACAAGCTTTCAGTTAAAATGACTTTCTAACTAAGTGATAAAATAATCTTGCATATTGACTAAAATAAGAATTTCCCTGTTCTAACATCAGGAGCTTCATAGAATAATAGTAGTCTGAAATGGTAATCGGTAAAGCGTAAAAAATGAAAGGTGTCTAAATTAGTTTGAAATCAGTCTTGATACTGGTTGTATTAGTTGTATAGATATGGGAATATGTAATCCTGTTTAACTGAGAATAAATATTAAAAACTTCCATAAAATGAATTTTGAAAACTAGTTAATTGTTTAAATTAAACAGCCTTTAACTTAAATGATGGTGCTGAATTAGTGACCGTGAAAATGAAAAAACAACTTATTTTTCCTTTTGAAATTTGATTTCAGAATTTGCAAAACGTATAGGAAAAATCTGCATTTGAATCTGAGTGTTCTGTTAAAAATGTCCTTCGTCAAATGTTTTAGGAGGATTTTGTCATAAATTATGAAATAATATTGGTTGGTGAACCTGATTGCCCAAATAAAGCGTGCTTAAAATTTCGATAGCTTTAGTTTGGTAATCGACGAAGAAAAAAATGGCTTCATTAAATGGCTCACAACGTAGTTTGGAAAAGCTTTCATAAGAGGGAAAAATTAAGATTAAGAGAAATTTAGATTGGATTAAATGAATGCACTCCATTTGTAGGGGTAAATTGTATTAAGAATAGATTAACCATATGGCTGAATAGTTATCAAAGTCTGAAAAAAGGAACGTAAAACGCTTTCCTACACATTTCCTTTAAAGCCGGAGATGCAAATGATTATTATATCTCTTACGAATTAAGATTTATTCAGGTAAATAAATAATATTTAATTAAAAGCAATGAACTACCTCATATTTCAATACCAATGATTTTCCTCCATGAGACAAAGTCATTGGATCCTGCCACCGGAGTGAGCAAATTCGATTCTGGCACGGGATTTCAGCTTAATCCCCTTTCTGCGTGTGTGTTGTGACAGATAAGCTGATAGACTTGGGGATAGATATGTCCATAACCCGGAATTTTAGTGGAAACTTGCCACTCGGGCACATAGCAGATTTGCAAAGTGTCCGAGGCTTTCGCATATTGCAAAATATTTAAACACCATTGCTGAACTAGAACCACCTTACTTTTCAGTCAGTTGTTAATGGGTAAAAAAATATACTGAACTTCGGAATTATGAAGTACAACGGATTCGGTATTTATGAAAATTAGTTTTTCTTTTAATTCATATCAACAAAAATTATAATATTGTTTATTTCCATAAAAATGCAGTGGGTTTACAAATAAAAATGGATATTATATTGTTTTATAGAATTTATCATAATGAGTTACCAATTCAATAATTGTTCCTTATAGAACCTCTTCAAACTTTTCTTTTTCCAAGCAATCTCTTCATGTCCTTATATCTCTCGGCTTCGGAATTTTCCATTACTTCCTTCTTATTATAGTCCATCCGTGACCTTTCTCTTTTATTCTTCCCTTCATATTTCTTTCAGTTCTGATATTCAGTTACACTGATGCGCCACAGAAAGTATCCAATTAGTTTCCCTCTTTTACTTGGAAGTATATCTTCATAATTCTTTCACCTCAGCCCGCTCTTCGAAGTACTTCTTTATTTGTCACCCTGACTATCCATTTTATTTTTATCATTCTTCTGTAACACCATATGGTATATGGACTCCAGTCTCCCTAATCGCCAAAGACAAGCATCTATAGACATTTATTTCATGGATAATTTTTTACAATTTTCTTACTTATGTATATACTAATAGTTTGCCATTAATAGTTGTTTTCTTTAATAGATAGCAGTAGAAAGTAATTATTTCTTTTTAAACGTAGCATTAAAAAAGAAAATCCCGAGTCTATAGTGGCTATTTATGGTAGTTGAAAGGACGCAACATTGGCAAAATATAAATAATAAGTGTCTACTTTGATATAATCTTAATTTAACTCTGCTGCGAAACCCCCAAAAACTATGGTAAATTTTTATTGTAATTTATATCTAAATGGAAAAACATAGGAAGAACTTAAGAACATAAGAAATTTTGTTGAGTCCATCTACGATCATGTTTCTAAACCTAATATTAATGACGATCCGAAATTATTAAAACTCGATTTCCATGCAAGGTGGTTTTGAAGCCTGGTGGCAAGAGCTTTTTCGTGCAGAGAGGTTTTGCGCTAGCGTTATTGGGGCTTCATTTTTAATACGCCATTATAATTTACTGGCGAATGGAATAAAAATAATTCTTGTTTATTTCCTTAATCTCGAGGGCGCCAAACTTCAGCAGCATATCCATCTCAACAAAATTTAATAAAAAGTCTACCTATTGAGCAATGAAAATGTGCGCCACCACATTGTTTTTATTGAGGATAATTATTACTTTTGTATAATTTTTATCAATATTTAAGGGAATGGATGGCCAGAAGATTCGACTTCTCCCTAATCATTATAAATGATCGTGTATGGCTCCCTCAGCTGCGATAAATTTGGGGCTCGAAAACTCTTTTCATTTCCAAATATAAGTTTTGATGCATAAGGCAGTTCTGGTGAAATAATGAAGAGGGACCAAATTTTCAAATTTGCAAAAACAAAGCCTTGAAAAAGTATAAAACTTATTAAAATCAACAAATAAAGGAATTGAGCAGCGCGCAGGTCAGTTAAAGATGATTTTTAGGTAATTTCGTTGACAAAGTAAAATCCCTAATGTCTAGTTTTGAAAAAGATAACAACGGCAACTTGTTTTTTAAAATTTTAATCAGCTTTCTGTCACTGAATGATCTAGAGAGTAATTTTCTTGGATGAATAAGTGTGGTTATTAGAATCGTCAAAATTCGATTAAATAAGCTATATTGTCAAATTTTAAGAGCACTGGAGATGGACAGTTGAAATATGGGTCACATATCCTGCAGTTTGATATTATGCGTACATAATATACTGGATAATAATATAATTATTCAAATTAACATTTTTGCCATAATTTAGTAACAGTTATTCCATTTATTGGACTGAAAAGTTCGGGACGTTCCATTGTACTTTGTTCACGCATCCAATTAAAAATACACCATTAAAAACTGATGAGACATTATGAATTGGCTGCTTGCTATCACCATCTCTTTGCCAAAGAAGTTTCCATAAAGACCCGCATATCTCAGGGTAAACTACGTTCACATAGCTGAAGTGGTTAGAGCATCGGTTCGGCAGGTTGAAAGATCCGGTATCGATAAATCCCGGTTAAGGAAATATTTTTGCCCTTGTGATCTGCTCGATTCCGCCTTCCCCACCTCTCCTGTGTTCGTCCTTTATATGCGTTCCTATTCCTTTTCCTTGTATCCATTTCCATCTGAATGAATATAAATTTATATATATATATATATTTATTTATTTATTTATTCATTTATGTATATATACACACATACATTTACATGAAGTAGGAATTATAATATATGAAGAAAGATGATGAGTAAGAAATAATATAAAACGAGTCTACAGATCTCATTCTCGTGATACTTAGCCAGCTGAGATTTAACACTTGGAAGGAAGTCGATGGGTTTCAGGTTCGAACTGCATTTCAGTTAAATTTTCCCATGTAAATTTCCTCATGCATTATGTTCGTTCATGCAAGGTTCCTATTTAGTTCCCGTATACCCTTGTCAGAGATGTTTTGGCGCGGTCGAGGCATTACAAATGCTCCCTACCCTGACCGGACCAGGAGTGGGCTCGTATTTGGAGGCGAAGGCAACCCATATGCCCTCGCTCCCTGGGGGATGAGGCCAACGAAGTGATGTGGTGCGGAACGGGTTAGGTTTGCGCGGGGATTGGTCGAAAACTGCTTAGTCTGGCCTCAAGGGAATCGAGGGTGCATGGACGGTGTTCACATTTTAGTAGCGCATTGCAGACAATGCAAATGATGTGAGATGGATGTATCTTATGATGGAGGTGGAAAATATCACAACCCATCGAATGTGCAGTATTTGGGATTACCTCTTAGATGACATATTATCATCCAGAGTCGAAGGCAATTTTAGGGAAGGTCAAATCGAGTTCCTTCCTTTTTATTCACATAGATATTGTGTCTACATTATAAGTCATCATATCATTCTATTCTAAATATTATCCTTCGGCGAAAAAGAGTGACAAAAATCAGCGTGCTAGCGAAGTAGTTGACTCATATATGAAGTCCTATTAGAATATTTATAACCTCTAATGGTACCCGTAGCGAATTCCAAATTGAACGAAGCTGGTTTCACCATTCAGATGTAGGTTCCGGCATTCCAATGTTTGATTATTTTCAATTGGTCTCGTCAAAATATTAAGCAATACAGGCCTTATAATATAAAATCGCTATTTGTTCGATATTTGTACGGTTTCTTTATGAATTTAATCATTATTAATCAGTGAAGATTATTTATGCTTGGTCATGACTGTAACAATATTGATGATTGTTTTCATCGTGATAATTCAATAAAGAACGAACCTTGTTAATTCACTGGGGAACTTATATGAGGAGAATTTATCGATGTCAGAGCAAGGAATTTTTATCGCATACCGAGTCTTGAGAGCTTTTTTTTACGGAAAATCGACTTGAACTACCGGCAAATAATAACTCGGCAAATAATTATCGATGCAAGCGACATTTTCGGAAAACCCACTTAAAATTCAAATCAGCTCCAATTTTTCATAGCTTGTTAACATTATTGGGTATGAAAAATTGTATAAAACAAGTTTTAATTAATAGTATTTGCTACAGGAACAGCTACCTTTGTAACAACGATCAACCCAGATGAAAAGGTAATTATTGCATGCCATTTGCCATTCCAATTTGGTTGGGTAAAACGTATTCACAAGAATCAATACTTCGAACTGTGGATATTTTAACCAATCCCTACATAATGGATTTTGGATATTGTAAAAAAAGGTATTACATACGTAAAAGTCGATAATTTTATGGTAAAAAGACATTAGACTCAAATTCATGGCTTAATCGATACTCTTTCCCTCAAAATCGTATTTAAATATCGAATCAGCATCGCAACTTCATCTCGTTACTGTCCTTTACACATGCGCACAATAAATCCCCCCCACCCTTTAAGTCTCTGTGTACTACTCAGTCTATCTCCCCTCTCTCTCCTCTCATTTTCCATATTACTCCCCCTCTGCCTTACAAAAGCTTCTCGTGATGGTTTTTTCTCGGAGTTTTCTCCCCCTTGCTCACAGAGAGCATTCCCTCGGCCTTCTCCCCTTGAGTTTCATCGCAGCCAGCCAACTTCCCATCATTCCTCACCTATAATCTCTCTTCTACTCCTTCTTGCTTCCTCCCTCTCCTGACAGCCACCCTATGTTTCATCTTCCGTCTTTCTCATCCCCTCTCTTTTCCCTTGCCATGTATTAAGAAATTGAGGGGGGCGAGCGTTGGGTAGGTTACCGGAGAGATGAAAAATACGAATTCTCACTTATCTATAGGTTGGTTGGTGGCACCGTGGGTATAAGGAAAAAACTCTTTATATTCCGACATTAGGCCGTCTGGAAAAATTAATGCACCCATCACATTAGAAAAATGATGCATCATGGGAGAAAAAAGATAGTGAGGACCTTCAAGACGATGCAATAAACGCGATGTATTATGAAAGCTTCCGTGTAATGTTTCACTTGTTTACTACTAAATGGAAACAATACAAGCGTTTGCAAAAAAAAGTTTTAGTGCAGATATGAAACCTGAAACGAAATTTCAAATAATTCCATAAAGTTTTTAATGATGATGTTCTTAAATTACATGAAACTTTGAGGAGAAAGGATATGCCCTTTCATCGCTCTAGAAATCTACTATAAAATTATCAATGCAAAATTTCAACCATCTTGTATGAAGAGCGATTAATCAAACTTGTACTCTAAAGAATGTGTCCAAACATCCGCTTATTTAACTGTCGATTCATTAAAATTTTATAATATTTTGTAAAAGTTAATAGGATATGTTCTGATAACGCTAAAATAAAAGTCAAGTTTTATTCATAATAGTATGCCTTTTTCTTTTTAAGCACGCAATTTAAGTGATTTTAGATAATAATATGCTTTCGTCTAAATAATTGCACTTTTTTATGGGCAAAAATTATCTGTTATATATTATATTTATGATTGAATCGACAATTTCATGAGATTGAATTTTGTTTGCTTTATTTCTAATAAACCTTACAAGAGGAGTTGGAGGGTGGAACAGAAGAATAAGTAGAAAGTTGCCTCGGTTAATCAAGGACAGCACACTAAGTGGCATTATTGTTATACTAGATAAAAAACTAATGATGTTCATTTGGATTATCGTTCCCAATGGTAAATATGAAAATTTGAAAGCACTTCTTCAAACGTAGAGATGCATGTTAAGGAATTTTGTTTTCCGAGTAAATCACGATTATTTTTCGTTTAACTGACCGTTTCCCATTGATTCTGTACCCGAACTTTTGCCTAAAAACGAAAATCCTATTGCTTCAGCAATTGATATTTTTGTTAATGTGTTTTTAATAAATTTTGGTAAAAAACAACAAAATTTTGAACATTTCTTTGAAAATTGTGTCCGTCGCGTGGTGCTGGTCAATTTTAAAATTATTTTATATTTTTTCTGAATTTATATTAATACATCGGAAACGCTTTAAAGTAATAATAATATCGTCTTAGGTAAGTTACATTAACGTGGTTCCATCAATTAATAAACTCAACATACAGGTACCACGTCAGAATATTTTTTTCAATAATATTTCTACACACACGTAAGCATTGCCATTAACATATATCCATTTGATCAATAATACTTTTTCAAAGTATAATTCTTGAAAAAAATGTGATAGTTACAATTCAATACATTTCAATGCAAAGACATGTGGTACAATGAGAACATTAAGCTAGACAGTATCTCGACGCCAGTCTATCAGATAATGACAAACTAATGAATATCGAAAGGCAGGATTTCGAGTAAATTATGTATCTCCGGGGGAGAACCGCGTGTTTTTGTAGATTTGAGTTGTGTTTTGAAAAACGTCAAGCCATACATCGGTCGGAAAAATGAACACTTATTTTGATAATAATTTTTCATATTTTATTGTATCGAAAGGAAGCAATAAGCACGAAAGTATATATTTTCAAATTGTAATTATTATCAGTGAAGTTCAATTACCCACTAATCCTGATACATATATTACCGATGTAATTTTAGTATCTACTTTGCTAATTTAAACATAATAATGACTAATTTGTTTTTGGAAATTATCTCAATGGGAAAATAAATTAGCAGAGAACGGAAAAAATTTGTGCGGTCGGAAGAAACGCCATAGTAATGTTGTAGTAATTTGCTTAAAAAATATCTGTATGTTGTTACATAAATTCCGAAGGACCTCTCAATGGCGTGAACATAGTTTACAGGGGCAGAACAAAACCCATAGTATTACCAATAAGTAATTATAAAATTGAACTAATATCTAAGAAAGTATTGAAAGATTTTCTTTTTTACCAATCTCAGTGCATCATTTTAATAAAAAAGACCATAGGATGACCCGCTCTTTCCCTAAGGTCGGCAAGGATAAGGTCAAACACATCTTTATAAAAAAATGAAGATTAAACCACTTCAAAAGAATGGAGTACGCGGATATGTCCTATTTTGATAATACTTGCACCTCTATATTCTTAAAAAAATATGAAAATTTGTTTCAGTATGTAGCCAAAAAACATTTTTTATCCAAAAATCATTTATAATTTATGGCGTTTGGTATGCATTTAATGGATAACGACAAAAACCCCTCTGTGGTAGAATAGAGATATTTATATAACCGAAGTGCTACGTGTAGTAAAGTTGGGGTTAGTACTGGAGGAGTTGAAAGAGCTTCCATCGCTTCATCATCCTACCATTACGACCACAGTTTCCTCTTCTCCTTCCAGCTCTCTCCTTGCTATGACCAGTGTTATTTATCACATTTTATTTCAAAATTATGTAACTTTGTGGGATAGGATTCCGCGAATACTATATGTTCTGTGTTTAAAATAACAAGGTCCCCGCTCACCTCTAAACCGTGAAGAGAATGTGAGCAGACCACTACTAGGAACACCCTACTTTGGCAGAGAAAACATTTTTTTTTATTTTGGACGTGAATTCACCAGAAATTCAGAACAAATTATGCATAAATTTACAGAGTCCGAGCCGGATCCCAACCCAGTAGATTAGCAATATTTGTAAAATACAAGTGCTGTGTAGACGGGAGTAGTAGGAGATAGTAAAGGAGAAGGAGTGCAATTCCTCCTCCCTCGGTACATCATCCGAATATTGCGGCCACAGAGACCCTCCCCCCTTTTACCAGCCTTTCCCGCCACCCCGAACCGAAGCGTCGGGCCTGCTCGTCCGCATCCAGGGGTTGCAGTCGAGGGAGGGAGGTTTAGGACGCCCCGTGGGAGGGGTGGTACTGTATGTCTGAAGGGGAGGAGGGGTGCAGAGGACGGGGGCATAGTCACCGGTGCACTCAGCGCGCGGATGCACCGGGTGAGGGGGTCGGGCGTCTGGAGGGGCGGTGGGGCGAAGGGGGAGACCGCGGGAACTCCCTCCACCTCTCCCGGGAGACGTCAGACGGCCAGGCCCCCCACACAGACACACGCCCGCCCTGGCGAGCTCCGTCCATTTAATGGGAGGGATGGAGGGTGGGATGCTGTGATCTCATCCCCGCCACGCCTCACTTCCCCCCCTTTCCAATGTTCCCTGCCACTTCGCTCCTTCTCCCAACCCCCCCCTGACCTGTCGCGCACTTCGTGGGGCCGCGCGGGACCGTCTCGCCCCGGGAGGGAAGGAGGTAATTTTTTTCGGTGGGCCGCCACGGAGACCGTATCCCCCCCCCCGCGTTTAATCGTCTGGGTACGCCGGTGCGGTCCCGCTTTTTATTTCCCTCCTTCAGCCGCTCTCAATGCGCATGCGCTCTCGGACCCTGGGCGCGTTTTTTTCCGTTTTCCGGCTCCCGCCCAGGTAGGTGACTCGGGTGTCCCTGGAGGAATCAGCATTCGGCGGCGGCGGCTTACCCGTCGACGTGCGGTCGGAACAAAGAATGGGTCGGGGGCATCAGCATTGCGTGATTGCTGTAATAGGTGACCGTGATGCTGATGCAAAGGTTTTGGTTTTGAATTCCGTCTTTGGAACGATTTTTCATGTGTGATAATTGCTTTAATTCACTTACCTCGGCGGTGTAATCTCCCGCACATTTAGCCTCGTAAGCGATTGGGATTTTGACGTGGCAGGGAGTCAGAGTTCATATTTCACCGTAAATCTGTGTCAAAAGTTCCGTCTTAAAATACAACTGTGTCCATATCATAGAGTAGAATGAAACAAAATAATTTTGGAATTTTTTCCCGCTGAAATAACAATTTTAAACGTATGTTTTTTTTTATATTTTGCATTGAATCGTTAAATAGCAATAAAATTCACATACTTCAGCAAAGAAAATTACTTAAACTGTAGAGCTTGATGTTAAAGGCTTACAATTAAATCAGTCGTTATACAAAATATTAATTATGAAAAAAAGGAATATTTAAAACTGCTTCAGGATAAGTGAATTCTTCTTTCGCATTATTAAGTGCATTTAATTAGAGTGTTTGACTTAATCGAGCCTCCAATTTTGACTTTTAAAGACAATAAAGAGAGATTAAAACGATTTCATTGATTTTGTGTTTCGTCACTGGAAAATAGCTAAACTCATTATTTTAACTCTTTATTTGTATGCTATATAGTTCTTACTTTTATTGTAATTTATTCGCACGAGTTATTTCCGAGTAATTCCACATCCATCACTCGAAAACAGGGTGAATTAGAGAATATAGCCCTTTAATTTTCGATCGCAGTAAATGCCTTGGTGATACAGATAATATTAAACGAAATTATTTTCAACATATATTAACAAGCTATGATTGACATGCTTGTTATGGATAAGTAAATTTACTGCAAGTAGGGTCCTGGGATTTAAATGTTGTGGAATATAAAGGGATGAAGTGTTCCAGTGTGTGCTAAGTAATACGCTTGTTTATATTGATGGCATATTTACTAGCTTAAGGTTTATATGTATTCATGCAAAGAGATTTGAAAATGTTCAATATAATATATTCCTAAGGTACTTCATTTCACAAATTTGGTCATCGTTGGTTCTAGAATTATTCAATAGCATTAAGCAATTTGTTATTTATATGAAATAATCTCGTTTTCCAAATGACCGTTGGTTTTAGTATTTTCTTGGTAAAATAACATTATTTTTATGGATACTTTCATATTTTCCTCAATTTTTAATTCTTCATATTGTTATAAAAAGGCTGTAAATTTGAGAGTCATTTTAAAATATTTCTTAGCTAAATTATGTGGATATGTTACCAATTATCGTTTTAAGATGTATTGGATTGATGGAAAAATGTCAGATGAAAAACTGATTTAGAAACTTGTCCGTGTGGACCTCCAATGAGACTGTCTAAGGTTGAAAATATAATTGCGCACATTCTTCCTTAAGCGCCTATCACCTAAAATATATGTCTTATAGCCAAACGTGGTGTTTATATTTTAAATATTGAAGTGTATGGTCAAATCGGATATGTGGATTTGAAAATCGGTCAACAAAATAATATTTTTGCATTGAATTTATATCATTACATGCATTCAATAATTGTGCTATGATTTTATCTTTTGAATAGCATCCTTCTGGGAGGTCACTCTGAATTCTAGTTTCTTCATCATAAAGTAATATATTAGACTATCATTTCCTCATAGAGGATACATATATGGCTCTCCCTTTGCAGAACGACAATCTTTCCTACCTGCAGAAATTCGAACGTATTTACATACAGGGAACAAAACTACAATACCGATGGCAAATACTACGGGCAATAAAGAGGATACTAGCACAAATTCTGATGACACTAAAAGATTTTTCATATAGTGTATGCACCAATTTGGTTGTAATGCATCAACTGCCGTGAAGTTTCGCATAAATTTGAAACCGCCTAGTATTAATATTTAAAAGAGCTTCTTCTAAGTTTGAAACATGAGTTACCTCTTCGGAGCATGTGCAGTGAATTTTTATCCGGCAAAACTGTTAAGCACACTCCATTTTATCTCTCCCTACCGTCCGGGAGAGAGGTTATCATTTCGGTCTGGGCAGATGAAAATCCATGGGCCCTTCATTGATGATCAAGGCTTTCGATTCAATTTTGGAGCACTTCATAAACTCCATTTAGGTTCGACGCGTCGGGGAGTACACCCTGGCATCCCGAAGGGGCGTTGTGCCCTTCCGTCATTACCGGCTTGTCGAGCCCTCATCCAGCCATTAACCAAGTTTCATCTCGCCGTAAAATACAAAGTTTGCTGGGTCGTCGGGTGGGTGTGAGTACTTGGTGGAGAGACCGTTTGGTCACGTGCTTAAATTGAATCCAATATCTCCAATTGTCACTCTTTGCGACGCTGGTGGGAATAATGAAGGAATAATGGAAGTCTTTAACCGTAAGTAAACGACATTACTTCTCTCCACCCGGAACAAAATTCTCCGTCGCGCATCAAAACCTTTTCCTCATTCACAAAGAGGAAACCGTTTTGCAACTATCAAGAGTTATAGCCCCAAATCTTTCCTCAAATTTTGCCTTACCCCCGAATCGGAAGAGTCTAATCTTTCGAATTGTTACTATGTTATTTAATTCAAATCGTGAACATGTAAATTAAAAGTACAAAAATCGTTCAAAATAGAAGTGTGAGAATGAAGCAATACTAGAAGCATGATTTACTTATGCGGTTCGATCCATATTCAAAATCCATGGGACAGATCCAATAATCCAGGTGATTTGAGAAATACTCTTTACTATTTATGTAAATTCAAAGGAAAGTTAACCTTATTACTCCCAGTATAGATGCTTCGTTACCTAGAACTTTTTTACTGAATTTATTTTGTACTAATAATTTGCCTTTACCTGACTGTGAAATGCTTATTTAGGTGAACAGTAAAAATATCGCCCAGAAATTATACAGTATAAGGGTTAATCATTAACTTAAAAAAATTCAAATAAAATTTTTACGGAAACCCGGCGTTGGCATTAGTCTTCTCTTAACGAAAAACGCTAAGGGGTCCGCAGTTTTACGTCCCATCTGACGGACGGCATACCCACTCAAAGTGCCCTTCACAAACCACCTGAAGTAAGGATCGGGATACCACTGACAAATATCTGTAGTCTCCAAGAATCGAACCCGGATCCTCTCCTTGGGAAGCCACCACACCGTCCCGATCCCCGGCTACCATTAACATTCTGTTTCACTAAAAATGTTGCTCACTATTTTCCAACATTTTTCAGCACAAAAAAGTTTATTTAATATACTTAATCAGAGTAAATATTTAGGTAGGAGTAAATGCTGAAGACTGGGATACAGTGGAGGAATTTAGTGAACAAAGTCAGAGAAGGAAAAGGGTGGGTATTTTAGAGGTGGATTTACGTAAGATTTAAGAATAGGTGTCATGCTGTCTAAATTGGCGAGACAAAAATGTAGGGATGGTGAGTTTGTGTCCATTATAAACCTTTATTCTGTAGTTGACGACAAAATAATAATAAACCTGCAATTTCTACTCTACGTGAATGCTATTTTAAAAACATTCTCAACCAATATTCTCAACATTAAGTCACATGGAACTCCTTAGAAAATTTTTTTCGTATTGTATTCCTGATCCATTTGCAGTGGAGGCGGAAACTTAAACTGCATAGTTGACCGCCTGCCCTTGAAACCACTCGAGAAATCAATTAATTCATTTAACTTAATTTTATCACGGACGTTGCTAAAACTGGCTATTTTTGGTTATCCTGACGCTTTTTCTCCACCCTTTATTAAATAAAATCCAAGTATGAGCAATTTTTCATCACAAAAAAGAATGAAAATTAATATTACTAATACGTCTGACATTATGCTCGGAAACCTTCAGACCCAGATCATAAAATATTCTAACATAGGCTGCGTAAAGGTATCTTAATTAGCAAGATTGCTTAAAAAATCAATATGATGTCAACTTCTATTGCACGTAAAAAGGTTCTAAAAGTATTTTTGATTCTAGATCCCACACATCCGCTCCATTGCATCATTTGCCGAATTCTTCCAATTGTGTAATGTATGGGCAGTCGGTTAACGTACTATTCAGTATCGTGGAAAACCTTGTGGTTGAATTAATAGTGGCAATACTTGAATGTGTAATAATCACATGTCAAAGGCAGACGGGTGTGTAGAGAGAGTTTTGTTAAAAAATATGGAGTACCCTATCATTTTAACGCGCCTACATCTTTGATGGAAAGGCTTTCCCTTCGTCGCTGATGACATTTTGTTTTCCGTCAGCATGGTCCCGACAGGGCGGAAGGGAGGAACTCCCAACGCGCGGAAACTGTATGCGAAACAGTGAGGGGGAGGGGCCTGGAAGTTGCCCGTCCATTTTAGCAAATCTCTCCACCTTCAAAAGCCTTACTCAGAGGGACTAAAGTTGGAAATGTGAAGGGAATTCCCATAGCTTCGACGCTTTTCTCTTTCCATTTTTTTTCAACCACTCTCTCTTGCCAAGGTAACAACTCGAAGTTGTGGGGAGTCGAACTCACCGCTAAGCCGGTTCGCCGTGTGAGGACTCCCCATGTGCTCGTGTGAGGGAATTTTAATTGCAGCAAGTGAAAAAAAGTCAGGAATTTAAAAAAATAAACTAGTCAAGATATATGTTTTAGTCGTTATTTTCCACTTGGGTGAGGCAAATTCTCTGGATTGGAGAAGGTGAGATGTTGGAAATATTTGGAAACATTTTTTAGTTGTTGTTTTAGGGAAGATATTGTGAATGGAGTAAATCAATGATAAGGAACCCTGCAAAGATTGGGGAATAAATACGTTTGCGTAAGCATTAAAAAAAGAGGAGACCTTATACCATAATAATATTATCCTCCATAATGTAGCAGTTGATTAAAACTAGAAAACTATATAGAGCCACATGTTTAGTAGCTGAGTTATTTACAAATCAAATGATTAATTCACAAAATTGAAACTTTTTTTATTCTCAACAAAACAAAACTATTTTAAAAAGATATGCATAATACATTTTTATAAATAATTTCCGCGGTGTCTTTTGCAACAAATTTTCAATTTTCTTTTTAAATAGCACTGTAAACATAAAACTATATAGATGCTTGAGCATAATAAATTAGCAAAAGGCATATGAAGCGCATTTTAAATGTAATGACATAGGTGTAAAACAAGAGCCAATACCGAGTTAAATATTGTGGCAGATTCTCAAAAATGAAAGATTTTAAGAGTTTAAATTTTCGTATTATTTTACTGGGGAAGGTGTTTTAAAAATTATTTGCTGATAAAATTAATGGTTTTACCATATTTGAAGGATATAATTGGGAAACTGAAAATTCAATATTAATTATCGACGATCATAATTTGATTTCGATTTGATCAAAATCACCAATTGATTTCGACGATATTAAATTGTGAATTTGAAAGTCGTGTAAGTAGTTCTTATTACTCGTACTCGTCGACCATTTTCAATGTAAGAGCGTAATCTTCGAGAGGTTATTTCTCCTTCAAAATAAACATAAATAACTTTATGAAAATAACGTACATGTTTTTAATCCGATCGGTATATTGTAATAAAAGTGTGGAATATTACAAACTTTCGGATGCTTATAGAGGGAATTTTGAATAAATGAAGAAGCTAGATCAGAATGAAACACAAAAAAATTTGTTTTTCAGTTGTGATCTTGCATTGTTTATTGGTTTATTTCCCTTCCTACTTTCTTGTATTTCCCTTAACTCCACGTGCCAAGCTTATATTATGGTTTCAATCAGTAGGCTCTCATAGTAGACCAAGTTGTCACCGAACTTGTACGATATCATCATGAACGATACACTCTAAAACCTCTTTCTTTCTGCCAACGATACAACTATAGCTTCCTCTCATATTTGCTTAAGACTCGAGTTTTCCACACAACACATATTGACATAAATATCCTCATGTGGGCACTTATGTGAAATATTAAACTTAATCTCAACAAATGTCAAGTAATCACACATTTGCCAACAAAAGAAGCACGAAATAAAAGACTTCCGGCGTATCATTTCCAGCCCCGTGCATCATAATGTGTTAGCGTCAACTTGAGTAAGATCAAATTTACCCGAAAATACAGTATTTTAACCGGAAAATTCAAAGCAGCTAGGAGAACTCTTTCTTCTTCATTGTGTGGGAAAAGCACCCTATCACTAAACCAATATTTCATAATCCGTCCTACAGTCATTTCTGCCAATCCAACTTTATCTTTCTTCCTTAAATCCACTCAATTCACCCAATTAGAGGCACTACAGTAACCTCACCATCTGTTCCATTAAATATGCCAGGGGGTTTCACAGAAATTAACAACTTTACGAAGATCTCGGTATTTCGCCCATCTTTTGCTCGTCTTCCCCTTGAAGCCCTTTGTTTTCAATCTTAATTCTGTTCAAATCATAACACCTCCGTAAATGCTTTATGGATACTTGACACAGATGATACCGATTGACTTTCGTCCTCGGTTTCATGATAGTCTTAAAACACTCGCTTGCTTGGAGCCTTTAAACGAATCGATTGGCTTCCTTGCCAACCGGTAAGAAAAGGCAAATGGGCTTACCGTGTTTCCTTCTTGCGGCCCGCAAGAATTCAAGCCCCCAAGGGCGTTTAGAATACTTTTCAGAAGGAAAACGCTCTCAAGATACGGCTTTCGTCAAATCATGAAAGAATGAGGGTTTGCACTGGGACGGAAGGCGTTAGCCTTCCTGTCTTCTGGGAAACGGGGGAGATTTGGAAGGCGGGAGATTTTCGTTCCTCGCCGTCGAATGCTGTCTCAACTCTTTTGAAACACCCCTCTCTGATGTGACTGCTCCTCGTTCATACCCACACCTGCTTTCTTCAATATTCTCTCCCCTCCCCTTCTGAAATTTCCACTTCCATTTCCTTGAATCTTTGTTTGAGATGAGTTTTCTTCTGACACGGAGCTAAGAATATTTCGATATGGATTTATTCAGAGAACCATGCCCAAGTAACTATAACATTTTGAGGGATATGCCGTGTAAAATACAATTCTATGATGCAAAAACACAATTTTTTGCTAACGGATATAATATATAATGATACTTCGTGAGTCACTGGTATGGTGTAAGGCAGAGGCAGTTCATTCCAGTCGTACCCATTACGTTGTAATGTTTGATGAAGTTCCGTATATTTAACAGTTGTATTTATAGGAAAAGTCTATCATATCACAAATTGAAAAAATAAAAATATCCTTAAAAGATAGTTTGTGTAGTTAAGCAGTTATTAGAGACCTTAGTTATATAAAAAATTAATTAATGAATCCTAGTTAACGTGGGCCAAGGCAGTTTTTTCTCTTATCTATTTCTCTTTTGAGAAAAAGTGGTACTTTCTATAGCGGTGTGATGCCATTGATATACTCTCACTTTTAATATAACGAGACCAAGATTTCCATAGGCGCGACTTGAATTTCAGTAAACTTATTTTTGTCAATTTACAATATAGCATTCAAACGGTATGGTGAAGAGGTATAACATCAAGATCAACATAATACCTTGAAAACTTCCTCAAGGGCTTTTGGCGGGTGTTGTTTGAGAATTATTTTTTCCACTAAATGAACTATTTTTTTTAAGTTTGAGAAGTAATTGGATGCTATTATCCAATTGTTTGATAGTCATATCAATGGAAATGATGAAGAAAAGGTCATTTAAATGTATTGAAGGAAGCAAATAAGGCTTTAAAGTTTTTCACTATAGTTGTAATTTTTTACCACTGAGTTTCCCTCAATTGATTGTTGAATGATGTGAAAAGATTTGAAGACAGCAAGAAAGCTACTTTATATTTTCTTCATAAAACCATTTCGAAATTGGCGTGGTTAGCTCGGGTAGTCATCATTGTTGCACTTGATGACATATGTCATTGGTATTAAACGGAATGAAAGATCGTTAAAACACTATATTTTGAAAATATGTCTATCACTTAAAAATTAATCATCTTATTGACAAGTCATCAATATCCATCGAGATTTTTACCTCAATGAAGTTTCTGCTAAATGATAATTCTATTGATCGTGAAATTTAACCAGTCATGTTTACAAACGCCTTTAGACCCGAGGTTCAGAGACCAAAATCTACGTTCTATTTTTGATCCTTCTCTTCACGAGACTTTTTCTTCAAAAATGTTTCCATAAACCCCTGTGTCGGATAAATGTCATTGGCGTTTTGACCAAGGGATATAAAAGCCCTCCTGCTGGAACATCACGTTGAAGATCTTCGCTCGGAAAACTGACGTATAGAAAGAAAAGGAGGAAAAACAAAACCTTTCTTCTTTACCCTATAAGAAGTAGCAAATAAGTCAGTCCTGCGGTTCATTTTTCCGAAGGCTCATAAATGAAAATTGACCTAATATGTGAATAAGTAGTAACTTGTGCCTTTTTATAAATTCTAAAGCCTGTATCAACTTTCCAACAACTTTATGATAAATAATTTCCTATACACAATTTAGAAAGTTGCATTACATCAATGTGACAAAGAACTTTGATTTACATACAGAAGGCCATTAACTCTGGAACGATAGCATTAACTACCCTATGGCGGAATGCGCTAGACCTGTTACTGTATAAGGTATATATTATATATATTCAAGGTGCGTTCCGAAAGTAACACATTTAAATTTCCCGCGCCGCTCCTGCTGTTTAAAGTAGGGTCAAACTAGTTAAAGTAAGTAGAGGGGACGCTAAGCTTTGCCACGAAATTGGTATGTGCTTTACAATCTGTGCAAGCGGAAGAATGTCAGTTATTGTAAACCTCTGCGCCGACCGTGTCAAAAAAAAAAGGAAATCGACGATCTGAATATCAGAATTGAACGAAGTATGAAGGGATGAATTACAGAGAAAGATCATGGATGGACAATAATAAGAAGCAAGCAATGGAAAATGTCGGGGCCGGGATATATAAGGAAATAAAGAGATTGGTTGGTAAAAGAACAATTTGAAGATATACTATAAAGCAACTATTGATAACTAATGATAATAAATTCTATAAAATAATATAATCTACACTTTTATTTATAAATGTCCTCAGTAAAAACTCCAGTTTTATGGTAATAAATAATATTTTATTTTTTTTAATATGAATGAAAATAAAATATATTTTTTGTAAATACGGGTTGCGTTATGCTTTATAATTCCGAAGTATATTTTTTATCATATTGACAAGTGACTGAAAAGTATGGTATTTCTAGTTCAGCTCTGTTGTTTGGAAATTTTGCCGTATGCGAGAGCATCGGACACCTTGCAAATGTGCTATGTGCCCTAGTGACAGTTTTCCACTAAAGTTCCGGGTTATGGACATATCCAGTCCCGCGTCTATCATCTTATCTATCACAGTACGCACGGAAATAGGGGATTAAGCTGAAATCCCGTGTCACCATCGAATTTGTTCACTCTCGTGGCAGCATCCAATTACATTTCCTCATGGAGGAAAATCAATGGTATTGAAATACGTGGTAATTCATTGAGTTTAATTAAATTTGATTTATTTACCTGAAAAATTTAATTGGTAAGAGAAATCATGATTATTTCTCTGCACCGATATGTTGAATGGAAATAGGAAGTTAAACCAGTACCTTTAACACCCTCTTGGGACTTAAAACCCCAAATATAATGACAATGAAGAGAAAACGACGTGAAGTATCGAGTGAGGTTTTAACATACTGTTGTGTTAGTAATTTATAGTAAATAACACTACGAACATGTAGTACGACTTCAGGAAAGGTCTAGGAAAGCTCTCCACGTTCATTTTTTCAGACTTTGATACTATTCAGCCACATGTTTAATCTGTTCTTATTACAATTTTACCCCTACAAATGGAGTGCATTCATTTCATCCAATATAAATTTCTCTTAATCTTAATCATAGTTTTCCCCTCTTCTCAAAACTTTTCCAAATTACGTTGTGAGCTATTTCATGACGCCATTTTTTCCTTTGTCGACTACCAAAATAAAGCTATTAAAATTTTAAGCACGCTTTAGTTGGGCAATACGTTTCACCAACCAAAAATTCATAATTTAAGGCAAAATTCACCCATAATATAAGATGAAGAACTTTTCTAACAGAACACTCAGTTTCAAATCCAAGTTTTTCATATAGCTTTCATAATTCCTGGAATCCATTTTCAAAAAGAAAAATTAGTCCTTTCATCATTATCACAGTCACTAATTCCGCACCATCATTAAACTTAAAGGCTGTTTTATTTAAAAAATCAATTAGTTTTGAATTCATTTTATGGAAGTATTTAATATTTATTCTAAGTGGAAATATGATTGCATATTCCCATATCTTTACATCTAATACAACCAGTATCAAAACTGATTTCAAACTATTAACCGTTCATTTTTTATGATTCAACGATGACCATTTCAGACTACTACATTTAATGAAGCTCCTGATGAGAGGATAGGGGAATACTTATTTAAGTAAATATGTAGGATATGTAGAATTAATTTGCAACTTAGTTAGGACAGTCATTCTAACTGAGAACTGGAACTCCCATGATAAGTATTATAGGAAGAAATTTTGTATAATCACAAAGACACTGTTAGAGCGCACCAGAAAACGTAATGAGAAACGCAAGGAACGTTAAATGGGAAACCAATTGCTTCTTTTGCGTGAGCAGGTCTGATTTTTAATAAGAGAATAGACCAGGAGCATAACTCCCAGCAAGAGACAGTAATGGTATTCGTTAATTATCAAATCGGAGACTGCTGCATTACCGCGGCACAATGGTTCCCATTTCTCCATCAAGTCAAAATCAAAATAGACTAACGAGTTACTGGTATTCATAAATGAGTTTTCCGTCCATCAAAACTTTTGATAACATGTAAATGTATACTTCTATTTTCCAATTTTCAGTAGCAGGCACCATATGACGGAGCAAAAATAATGAAGATAGCCTGAAAGCACAAGGCATAAACGTTAACTAAAAATATGCAATAACAATCATTGTGCACAATCAGTGCACACTTAATTAATTATTCAATGAAAAAGAAATGTATACACAATGTATTTTCCGAATAGAAATTATGTTTACACACTGTATGTTTGGACGAGGTTTCCAGCGGATAGAATATTCATTTACTGACCGGTACATGGGTCCGGGTTTTTACCAGAGATGCCTCAGGGCTCACTCAACTTTACCCATTGTTGTGCCCAATTATAAGTTTCGTTTACAGAGTTTATCTGAGAAACCACAGGTATCACAAGGAAAAACCGCTTCCCTATTGCATGAATAGGTGTTTGGTTAGACAATCGGTGAACTCTACCATCACCTACTGATACGTTCTAAATATAATGCAATTAAATTTTCCAAGCCGCTCCCATTGGATGGAGGGGCTCAAACTACTTGGAGTAGGTGGGGAAAACGCTAATCTTTGCTGTAAAATTAGTTTCAGTGCCCTTCAAGTTGTTAAAGCGACAGAAAGTCGCTTATTTTAAACTTCTGCATACCGAACGTTTTACGAAAAATATGGAATCGATGATCGAGGAACGTGACTCGATTAAGTGTTATGCTAAACTAAAAAACTTAGTAGAGGAGACTAAAACACTCGGTGGAGGAGACTAAAAACGATGATTCGTGAGGTTTATGGGGACTCTGCTGTGTCCTACTTACAAGTTTTTGAGTTGGTTAAAGACCTTAAAGGAGGACCTGGAAGAAGTTCACGACAAACAACGCTCTGGGCGGCCGTCAACCAGCAAAACCGACAACTATGTGGCTTGTGTTCGACAATTGTTGGACTCTGACCGTCGATTGAGTATCAAGGCGTTGTCTGCGTTGCGTATTAGTAATGAAGATTTAGCGATGAGGAAGGTATGCGCCAAGATGTCCAAGGTGTCCTCAGACGACCAAAAGACCAACCGAGCGGAAATCTCAGGGAACCGTACCGAAAATGAACCTTATTATTTGGAGAACGTCATCACTGGTGATTAAACCTGGGTTTTTAATACGACCCAGAAGCAAAACGCCAAAGCTCTAAGTGGTACACCGACCAGTCCACCAAGCCCAAAAAGGCAAGAATGAGCAAATCAAAACTTTTTATTACAGTTTAACGGTCATACACTATCTGTCATAATCTATTCGTAACATTCCATAAAATCTGCTTGTAGCATATTACAAATTCAGAAATTGTTACATTAACTGGTTGGAATATTTAACAAAGAAAAAGGGACTTTTCAACAAATGACTATTAAAATGGTGTTCTGCATTACGGAATAAGAATAAATTTTATTGTAAAATTTTAAGTAGATCATGTTTTTCTCTTTCTAAATCATATGAATGTATTTTATGTCCTGGGATATTCCAGATAGATCTGGTACCCGATAAATTACACTGGTTGGATGAAGCTCATGGTACACAGAGAACTACCCAGGAATCGAAACCGGGCCCTAAGCCCGGTAGTTTAGCGCTCTATCCAGTATGCTACCCATTCTTTAATTTTTAAATGAATGAATTTACCACTTAAGAAACCATTTAATGTCGTCCTTGGAATCTTAAAAAAATGTGATAAAACCAATAATAAATGTCAAATATTGCAATGACTCATGTATAATTACTTCGGACATATGTTTAGCAAGAAAAATTTGCTGATTTTTCTCCATCTACGAGTATAACTACCTCTTATTCATGCTTTATGATTCATTTATTTTATTAGCTGGAATAGACATTTCTTAAGGAAATGAAATCATATTGTCCTTAGAATGTTCAAACTTGCTATATTTCTCTTTTATTTTAATAGTGAATATTTCTCCTTTGTTGTTTGCAAATGAATTCTTTTACTTTTATTTCCATAGTGCACCATAATCCGTGAATAATACTCTGAGGCTTACCGGTTGTCGTTGATGATTTATAAAACTCCTAGGACGTCACATGCATACAAAAGTCAGCGAATAGGACGTTTGAGAAGGTATGTGAAAGGGATTTCGAAAGTCTTTGCACGCTCTGTGATCTTTTATATTTAGGCATCCTTCCCATCACCTTCTCAGACATCAAGTATGCCTTTTTACATTTGGAACAGTCGTTCTTTGACTTGAACGTATATGTTGCAAATATTTGCTGATATAAAGCTGCGCAATATGTGTAGGTGTAATATTTCATTGTGTCTACGTAGCGGAATTTCCAACAGTCATAATTAGATTTTTTCTTCGCGGAAATGGGATTTAATAAAGTGAGAGGGACGTACGAGAAAATTTCTTAAGCAAGTATAGTCAGTATTTCTGGCATTGAAGAGCTTTTGTTCCTTATAATAAGCAGAACTCTAACCCATTTTGTGATGAAATTCAAAAATAAGATAGGAATGCAGGTTTTGGTAACCTCTTTCAAAACCTAAGGTTAGAGGACTATTGTTCATTGGTGAAATGTATGGTTTTCTTCTTCTTTTGTGGCAGAAACCCTAATTAAATATTCAGAAAGAACTACATCAATTTAAGAACAAAATATTTGTACTATTTAATGTTATTAAACTCCCTTTATTCCAATTTATAATTCATTTATTTGCTTATAATGTTCACAAACATTTATCATAATCAATGCATAACTTCAGCAGAAAAGTATTCTGCATCCCCCGAAAAAGATGCTTTTACAAGTATGTCCTTGCTATCAATGGGAACCATCTAACCCTAGATTAGTCGTGTATCAGTTTGTTTATGGTAAATTCATAGGTGCGAGTGAGCCACTCCTTAGTTTGCAGTCGCGCAACAAATCAAATGAGAATTTACTTTTCCTTCTTTGGCATGATCGACTTGAAAACCATAAATTATTGCCTTCCAAGGACACAAATCTAAATTATAAAACAGCCCGTCTTTTGGTGACGCATTTCAATTTGTTTCGTTTACGTAATTACAAGTTCGCTGCTCTTTATTAATTTCATTCTTATCTCACGGCTCAAAAAGAGTCCAAATCCATCCTCTTCATTAATTAACACTCACATAGTCCTCATTTACACGTATTACAAATATTTTGAACTGCACACCGTGTCAATAATTATTCCCCTCTCAGTGCAAATGTACCTTCATTCGGAATATTTGAGTGGGCATCTAAATCTTCCATTCCAGACTTCCGACTGATTAGCTTCATATTTATCTTATGTAATGCTTTAAATGCGAATGGTACATGATAAATACTTTTCGAAGTGGCTGCTATATCAGTAAAATTTAAAAATTGAAAAAAATATGCTAACCATTGCAAAATACTGGAATATAGTTAAAGAAATAGGGAAAAGGAATATAATATTTAGTCTGGAATTTTAAAAGAGAAGATTGGGATGTCAGATGTAAAACATCACTCCTGGGTTAGAGTAGTCTATAGTTTGAAGTGTCTACCCTGGAAAAAACATAAACTCAGTCAGGATACCTTCATTTATACCAGAGATAGGTAATATGGTGAGGGATGATGCAAAAAATACGAAATTTGAGTTGAAAGACTGAGAAGAAAAGTCGGTAAAAAGGATATATTAGTCAAAGGAAAAGTCGGAAAGAAGTGTGGAATAGGAATATAACAGTTTTAGATTTAACTTTTTGGAATGCCTAGGTGATGAGGGTAAAAAAGAAACTTTACACTTCCACAATAAATATTTGATACTTCGCGATCATGGTTTCAATGCTTCGCATCATCATCACCTGATCCATAGGAATAGGAAATATTAAAAATTGTGTGGCTACTCGTATTCCATATCCAAACAAATTATTTTAGACACGTTTCCCTAAATACCGTAGTTTTTTGAAAACATTATTCAGGATAAATGTTGATACATCATGTACCTGATCACGGAATAAATCAATTTTAGTAACCCACCTTTGTAGCGTGGATTGGAAGCTTTTGATGCATGAGTTTGGAGAGTAAATTTGATGCATTAATATGGATAAAAAAGGAACAAGCGACGAGGTACTAGACACGGTGAGGGAGAAGATAGCTTTGTTAGAAGAAATCCAAAGAAGGCAAGAGAAATGGATGCAGAGCATTTCGTTAGGCGATGGAATGTTGAATAATTTGATAGCGGGGGGAACGTTCGGCAAATGAGGAGTCGGAAGACTAAGGATGGGCATGTTGTACGAAACGAAGGGATGTAGAAGAAATGTGGTTTTGAAGAAGGTTCTATTGTCATGTGGGGCCTGGATATGTGTTTGATAAAGCTAAGAACTGTAAACGTCTTAAGTATCTGGCCATTCAAAGCCCATCTTGAATAGTAGATTACCTAATAATAGATTTCAGTGACGTATTTGATTCAGTGAAGTTCGTCCATCATGCGTAATCTCTTCCACCTTATATCTCACCTACCTAACACTCTCCCCTCCATCAGAATCTTCAGCGTTCCAAGACCAATCATGTTTTTTGTGCGACTTAAAATGATAGTTTTGTGACTCTTCCAACTTTGAAAAGGAAAAATCGCCAATAATATGTATGGAATAACTTAAATAACGGTTTCACTTAATTACATATAATGACTAACGTGCACCAATGTTCACGGGCTGGTTTGAAAATGACGTAGCCTACATGATCGAGACAACCTATAATTTCTGGTCACCAGCCTCTCAAACAAAATTTGAGCAAAAAAAATCAGGCATATTTTTCATAAAAGGAAATTCGGTTTATGTCATAGTTCGGAATGTTCACTCACTCCACATTGCTTTAAATTATTCGACTTGTAAGTTAAACAGATGACACATGAGATTATTCTAGTAATATTCTCTATAAAATTTCAGTAGTAATATTTGTGCGACAGATAAGTTTTAAGCTGCAATGGTTTTTGAAGTATTGTTCCGCTCTTTCCCATTGTACCCGGCTTCACGATGCCACCTCGCTGTGACCAGATGGAAACACGAAATAGGCATTTTAACCGGGGACACACATTTAGTATTTGCTTCCCGTCAGGTTAAACTGGGCTATGGAAATTGAAGAAGGCGACATGACAAGAATGTCACATTTAGGGCAACATGACCTGCTACAGGAGTGCAAAGCGACGTGATGACTATATATATTATATATATATATATATATATATATATATATATATATATATATATATATATATATATCCACTTTTTTGGAAAACCCACAAACGTGTAATGTAAATTCACTGATAGTCATAACAAACACAAAAACCAAAACACACAAAGAGGGAAAACTCACTGGTTCTCGAATTTTCGGTGGTCCAACCACCTTTCTCAAGAGAAAATTTTTCTCACCGAAAATTCGAAAACCAGTGAGTTTTCCCTCTTTGTGTGTTTTGGTTTCTGTGTTTGTTATGACTATCAGTGAATATATATATATATATATATATATATATATATATATATATATATATATATATATATATATATATATATATATATATATTTATATATATATTTATATTTATTTATTTATTTATTTATTTATGATTCAGAATATAATTACTGAAATTAAATAGTTTACTTTGTAATTCCACACACTTAAATTAAAAAACACGACCCAGGTTTCGACGTTGAACTCTATCATCACCTGATGCGTCGAAACTTGGGTCGTGTTTTTTTAAATAAAGTGTATGAAATTACAAAGTAAACTATTTCATTTCAATGCGTTTGCAAATTCCATAGTTACGCCTGAGACAACAAATTTTCCAGACTACAAAATTTGAATATCGCTATGTGCGCCTGGAGTGTATATATCCCGCTGATCTTAAAAGACGTGAAATGTTGCTTAACCACAAGGCGCAAAAACCCGCTCTTCAGGTTGATTTACATGGGGCTTACTTTACAAGTGAAATCAGAGTACCCAAAACTGTATAGTTTAAAAGAGGGAAATGGTATTCAAATACGGGGTTGCATTCAATTTTCACTGCTGAAAAAAAATCATCGCTAATTATTTTATGTCCGATTCTTGAATCCAATCAAAATCACAGTGGGGATATTCGATTGTGGAGCTGGAATCGAAATTATTTTTGTAGGGAGGCACTATTCGTGAGCTGTCTTTAAAATTGTGTTCTTGAAATAAAAGCCTACACGAAGGTCGAAGTAACTCCCAATTTATAATTGAGAACAGCCTCAAATTATTTCTATAACTGCCAATTTCGTAATTCCCATAATATTAACTTCAAGTCTTACCATCACCAATATAGCAGTGCTGTTAAATTTCTGTTGCAATTCCAATCTTTGCTCATATCCTCCTTGTTTCGTTTTCGGTATTGTAAAAAATTGTCATTTAACATTGTTCCTAATACCTCTTCCATTTCCTCGTGAGAAATAATTATGTAACTTGGCACGACGACTACCCATGCTTGTTGTAATTGAAGCACAAACTCTGACGTTAACTGAAGACGCAAAAGAAAAGCGTTTGTCGATACGCAAAAATCAAAAGTCGTCAGGAGATTTGGTTCGTGTAAAATGATTTATCCGAGACTTAGCACAAAATTTGATGGTGAAATGTTGATTTCAACACTGACATTAGTAACTGAAGTAAGATTTGTGTAAAATGGAATTAAGTTTTCAATTTACGGTGTGCTCCTTTTTTGCCATTCCTTTGTGTTTTAGCACCTAAGACACTGATGAAATGACTGAATTTCATAGCTCGTCCTTCTGATTTCGATTCCTGATTTATCTTAAAGCGTTGGTGGCATTCCTTTTTTCCACATTTTGTTCATAATCACGTGCATCATTTCTGCTCCGATCTCTGACAATTAGGCACACAGCAATTTCAAATGTCTAACGGTTTTCCAAATTTACAAATATTATCCGTTCTCCTTGTTGAACAATGAGTCGATATTTTGTCCGCAGTAAAGCTGTGAAAAACGTTTTGCGATTCACGGTCACGGATTTCTGGCAAGAAATCTTCGAGGCGTTGACTTTTCGTTATGTAAAACTTAAGTCAGTAGTCTCCTGAGTTTCATCCGCGAAACGTTGATAATATCATCTCTCGGGTACGTCAGAGGTCGTGGGTATTTCTCTGTTTTCCCCCTCCGTCTTCTCATCACGTTGACTCACCACACTGTCGTGGCAATTCCGATTAAAAACGCCAAAAAAGCACGAAGGTTGCACTCAGAAGCCTCCTTCGAAATCCACCCGGCCCTCATATTAATGATGGTGATAATAACAACCTTTGGCCCCTTCATTTCTCCCCGAGGACGGACTAAAAGAGACTACAACTTCCACTATCTCCCGCCTTCCTCTCCTCGATTGGGGCTAATGGAGAGGGGTTAGGGTGGCGGGAGGGAAATAAATACAAAGGCCGTCTGAGGAGAGAGAATCCTTCAGAGGGAAAGAGTTCATCCGGTGACCCCGAGAGAGGTCGAAGGGTGGGATGGGAGTGGTTGGGGGGGGGGGGTTGGAGGAGGCTGGAGTGGGAGGGAACGTGGCAGAAGTGTTGCCCAGTGGAGGAGTCGTGTGAGGGAGAAGGACGGAAGGAGGGATGAGGAGACGAGAGGTCGAGTCTAAAACCGTGACCTTACCTAAGGCGCGCCGCCACTGCCTTTCGTGGCTTATCGGGAGAGACGAGGGAGGTCGGAAAGGTGGGTGGGGTGGCGGGTTGAAAACTTGTTCTCCGAAGGTTTCCGCTGCACGTAAAGTTGGATCAGCGGTTGGGAGCTCGACTTGAGGCACGGCTGAGAAATTTCGTTCGGAGTGCCCGTGATTTTTTTTAATCATCCCTTGTTTTATTTCCTTGTTCACCCTTGAACTATTTTTGCGCCGGAGGACGAATAAAGGCAAAATATCTCGTCGAATGATTTCAATCGATTTTGTGCACAATAAGCCCCGCAGAATATAGTTATTTTTTTCTTGTTAATTTGATCAAAATACATTCAAAATGCCAAATACCATTTCCCTTAATTGTAAATGTAATTGGATCTAAATTATTGAACTATATTACTTAATCTAGGTTGCTGTTTCTGTTTGTACGTGGTCGTTGACAATTTTCCAGGCTTGTGTAGACTCATTAGCTTGGTATTGGTTGCTTTTGAGTTATGTATGTGGAGGAATATACAAATAGTAAAATGGACAAGTGGAAAAATAAACGAATTAGCAGGTATTTTAGAGGATAAGAGAAATTTATTGGGATAAATTCAATGAAGGCTGTAGAAATAGATGTAAAGAATACATATTAAGCGGCAATGGACTGTTGAAGACCGCAGTAAAGGGTGTAAATTTGGACATGAGGTGTGTGGAGGAAAAGAAGAGATGTGTTGAACGTGATTAAGGTAATCAGGAAGTTTATTTATTACGTGTTATGTTTGATGGGACTCATATTTATTTCAGACCTCTGTGAATATTGGATACTTCACAAAAATTACTGTTGTCTAAACCGTACGTGCTGTTTAAATCACAGTAAAATATTAGTTCTCCTTCGTTTCAAGCAGTATCTTCAACACCTTAAACAGAAATTCAGGGGACTACCACAGTTTTCCATAAATAAATACGTCTAGCACTCGTCTACGTCTGTCACCGCGTGTGTCGGCAGGGGTTCTACGTCTACGAATCGCCCATAATAGTGGTATTTGAGCAGAAGCTTGCGGAATCCGAAAGAAGGAATTTTGAATGGGACGCTAGTGGGGGGAAGGTGGCACAAATCCCGTAGAAATGCGATGGATGGAAGTCCCGGGGTTATGCCCGTTGCCCTGCGCTCTTCTTTTGTTGGTGGTACACTGACGCGAGGGTGACGTCACCGTGCTATTCACCACCCTTATCTCTTGACACCGTGATTCCTTAGAGGATGTTTATCATTTGTCGGATTTTCGACGTAGACCTTTCGTTCCAAAGAAGTTGCCCTACCACCTTCTCTTAAAGGTCTTCTCCTTTGCAAGATAAGTATAATATCATACTTGGCGTCACCAGAAAAAGTTCAAAAACCATTTTGGTCAAATGACTTTATTTCATCTTTTCGGTAACATTTAATTCAATCATGTCCTTGGAGTCCGTTTTTTCTTCTGCACTAAAATAAAATCCTCTTACTTAGCGTCCTTTAACTTTAATTTAGCTGACCATTTGAGCCAAATTAATTGATAAAATAGAATCAATATGAGTTTATGCTTTTTGAGAAAGGGAAGAGAATCAATAAACAAAAGTAATTTGCCTATATGGCAAATAATATACTTACCGATACACGCATAGTTATTTGACTGTTTATAATTAACTCCTGCGAATGCCGTATATCTAGGTACTCAAGGAATAAGAACGCAAAATTGCCAAAATAGTATTTCACTGTAAATCCCTCTGTCCTCCACTGTCTCAATTTTTGGCTCTCAATTTTAAGATCGTATTTGCCAAGAAAAACTATTTAATGGTATAGAGGAGGTACTTTCAACGCATTTCGAGTCTATGCTACCTGAGGTTTCACTCATAATTATCTAATTAGTAACTTTAATGCTATTTTTTATCATTTTTATCTATTTTCTATCTTTTTAACGCTTTTAATGGCCCGCCATCTAACTGAATGCGTATGACCCCCCTTTGGGTTATCGTCAGGTTTTTCTCAGTCTAAAACTCGAGATATTACCCATTTTGCATGAATTATGCCACCAGAGGTGGAATATGAATCCGTGAGTAACCGTTTAGCAGACAATTTCAATAGAAGCCGACTCTAATATTTAAGAAAGCAGTAATTATTAAGACTCGCTTAACATTAATAGTTTCATTCAGTACCCATTGGATTTTAAGGGAGCCATCGCAATTAGAGTTGGATCATGGAATATCGTTTGTTTTCTTTTTGATGGGTGGAGTGGAAAGGATAATAAAATCATTTGTTTTGTCGGAGATAAGGTATTTGTTTCTCTCAACGTACCTATTCCTCTCTCTCTTTCTTTCTCTCTCCCTTTGATATCCTTAGGCCGCCTTTCTTATTTTTCTCTCCTTCCGCCTGAGTGTTTCCTTCTGTTTTTTGTCATGGTTCTTTATTTTTATTTGTCTTGCCTAAAACTAATGAAAAAAATATCCAGTTCAGTGTGTCGGATTCCCGTTAAAAGGATCCTCTTCAGTCGAGTGACCCGGATTCCAGCAACGTCCGAACTTTGGTCTTCACTCAAAAGCGAGACGATCGAGGGCTCGAAAAGAGGCGATGGCGTGCCCGTGAATAGTTTCATGAGACGGAGGCTATTTGGCCTTTAGGTTCGCTGGAAGTTCTACGACCATATGTTTAGGACACTGGCGATTCCAGTGTTCCCAAGCGGAACTTCAAACGATTAAACTAGACTTTTGCTGCTCACATCTTGCACAGTAAACGTGCGCTTGAGTAGGTTTTGAATGCTGATTGATCAAAAAGTTTAAAATATAAACGTTTTTGGCGAAACAAAATAAGTGGGGGAAAATTAAGTTTTTTAGATAAACTAGCGCGTTCATATTTTGTATAAATATAATATCACAGTCAACTCATTTTTATGGGTTTTTTCTTTCGATTTTAAAAATACAAGGGCCATAATTACCTTTGTAAAAACTTTTAGTGAAAAAAATTATATATTTTCGTTTTCCACCCATTAATTTTTTAGAAATTTCCTCGTGATAAAAAATATGCTAAAAAAATATTATCGATGTTTTTTTAATCATCAATCAATGCTGATTTTCTCTGATAATAGTCATATTTATATTCAGGTTGAAGTCATTCATCATCCAACATTCTCTTATTTTCACCAAAATATTTCAAATCCCTTTACTTGCCCTTCCGTCAATTAATTTGGGTGCAAACATGTATGCAAACATTATAAGTAGAAATGATTGCATGAAGAATTGATCCATACGGAAGAGAAATGTATTCGAAGAGTTTATGGCGTGAATTGAAACGTTTTAATTGGCAGCCACCTCCGATTATTGTGGCTGGGAGCGAGGGAGTATTTCGATTTAACAAGGAGCTGATGAGAACTAACCGAGTGATCCAGCATCCAAACACCGCAAAATGGAGTGGCCTATCACGTTAAAGGGCCACATACATTCCCACGCACGTCTTACTCGCGGTTTTGTCAGTGCAGCCTTAAGTCTCGAGACAGATGGTGAGGAGGAAGGTCGGGAACGGATGCAAAACCACAGGGCTCGGCGATGCGTTCCTCCCTCGGTTGGTAAACGTAGTTTCCTCCGTGAAACTGCAAACAGGAAGGCGAGACTCCTCGCGTCTTGGGCGTTAATTTCTGCCGATCCAACTCGTTGGCCACATCTTGACTTGCAGTCTGACGTATTCAATGCCTCGCTGAAGATTAATGCCGACTATTATAAGCCTATTAGCACTCCTGTCTAACTCGAAAATAATTTGTACAATTTTGCTTAGGTTACGTCAACAGGTATAAACGAATAACAGGTAAATATCGTTAAAATAAATCAGTTCCCCAGTTTTATTTGAGAGCGTTTTTCAAAATAATTAAGTTCCGAAAAAATTAAACTTAAATAATTGCAATGAATTACACATATTTTTTGCATTTTTAAAAATGTTTACAATTGTAGAAAATTAAAGAAAAAATTTCAAATGTGAATATGATAGTAGTGTTTAAAATTCTTTCAAGTTAGTCTCACCTAGGGTTTTCCTATGGTAGAAAATCTCATTTTTCTAGTATGCATTTGTTCTCGGGATTCAATCAGCATGTATGAAACACTTTATTGATATATTTTATAGTTTTCAGTGACACATCTGAAGTTGTTGGAAATTTATTTGAATATTAGAAGAAAAATCTGAATCTATGAAATGATATTTTTCATATCATGCTTAGTAATCCAGCCCTACTTGAGTTCCCGGGTGTGCATTCAAAAATAATATTTTACCTGGATATTTATCTTTTTCTCATTGTAAATGTGCATATATATTAAATATATATATATGCACATATATATGTATATATACGTGTATATATATATGTATATACATATATATGTATATACATATATATGTATATACATATATATATACATACATATATACGTATATACATATATATACATATATAAAAATATAAGTCTTATGAAATGTGGGTGTGGAGAAGAATGGAGAAAGTGAAATGGACCGAAAGGAAAACAAGTGATGAAGTACTAGGTATGGTGACCGAGGAGAGAGGTTTGTTGGGGGAAATCCTATGGAGGCAGGAAAAATGGATGAAGGGTGTATTGGTCGGCAGTGGGATGTTGATGACTGTAATAGTGGGGAGAATATTAGGTAAACGAGGAAAGGGCACGAACAGGATAGGGATTTTGGACGGGATGAAGGGAGGAAGGAAGTGCACAGAGATGAAGAGGGACCTGATGTAGATCAGGTTGTTGGATTGGGTTTTTTTGGAGTTACAAAATGTTTAGTTGATAGTTGTGTCCATCCAAAAACCTACCTTAACCGGTAGATTACCTAATAAATAAAAAAATATATATATTTAATATTTCAAATTCCTGACAAATTACCTCTATTCATAATATTTCCTGACGGATCTCATACAAGTGATATTCTTGATATTCAGGCATATAATCATTCTATATGGTTTCATTTTGAGCCCAATATTTAATGCACAATTGAAGTATTGCATCAAAATTGATTTTTCAAGTGAATTGGAGAGATTTTTGTTAAATTTGCTTCGCTAGATGAACGTGAATCATGTCAAATGAAGCTTTGCGATTAAGCATCCATGCACGCTACTTTCTATCAATGAAACTAAGAGACTGAATGAGTGTCTCCATTCCAGGAGTTTAGGTAAAAAGATACAAAATTCAAGGAGACAGTAGAATGGGTCAGGCCGGCTGACTTTAAAGAAATGCATAAAATACTAATGCAAAAAAATGTTAGTAATTTTATCAACTTCAGACTCTAGCTAATATTATATTGATGTAAAAAAATATCCCCGAAAATAATTGTGAAAAAATATGAAAATTTTCATTGCCGGAATAAAATATTACGAAAATGGACATTATCAAACAACAATACTTTGTATTTTAACTGTTTTACATACTTGGAACTTATGCAAAAAATTAGATAAGCGAACGATTATTGATACACATTCATCATATACCCGTAAAATCGCCAACGGTGAACGGACAAAATACATATTCGCCGGCCCTGGTGGAGGCGGGGTAACGTCCTCGTCCGCCAATCCAAAGGTCGCGGGTTCGATTCCCGCCAAGTTGGGATTTTTTCCACCCAGGGCTTGGGTGTTTGTATTTGTTGTCTTGTTTGTGTTGTACAGCTGTGTTGTCATTGTTGTCCGATGTAAAGGCCAAAAAGTGCTATTTTCGGAACAAGAAGTATAAATGAATAAATAAATGGCTTCGTGTGGCTAAACGAAAGATAGAATATCTCCAGTACATCGTGAAATTCAGATGATAATAATGGAACATGGAGAAAGAAATCTTAATGAAAAAGAATTAATGAAAACCTACAGCCCGATATTTTTCTAATTATGAAAATTCATTGTTATTGAATCCTTTAGGTTTTTATCTCCTTTTATGCATATTCCTTGCACGGATCTCATTTGGCATTTCGACTATTCATTCAACCGGATGAACTCCATTCATTTGGGTGCTGCTGTGAGCTCCGAACTCGAGCATTGTCCCGCTCGTTAAACTTGATGGACTTTACAGCCTGAAACTTCTTCCTGGTGTCCTCCTATCCAAACAATGGAAACAGGGCGAAGGTCCGCTGTTCGTGTTATCTTCTCGAGAAATAATCGCTAAATAATTTTTTCTTCAATTAAGAGTGCAGCTACTGATGTCTTTGGTCGCGTTGGGGGGACAAACTGGCGCTTTTTCCCACCATCAACGCGAGCAAATATTTAGTGGATTTCTCCTCCGAATCCCCGGACCGTAAAGAACTGCCGAGGAGTTTCCAATTTCTCTCTCCCTGGGAAGTCGTTTTCCTCCCAGCCCCATTGACGAGGCCTTTGTCCTGTCAAGCACAAAGACTCACACACTAGAAGGAGCAATCTACCTCCTTACAAAAGGAACAAAGTGGTTGGGTGAAAGAGAGAGAGAGAAAAAAAGGCTCTTAGTTTTTCATCTCCCGCCAGGCTCTCCTCTCACTCCCCACCCTACTCCTTCTAACTCCTTCGGTCGTTCATCGTTTGGGTTCGGGCATCCTATCCGTGCTCCCCGTCCCTCGCCATCGATGGAAGTATACCCAATGACATATTATTTCACCAAAAAAGGGCGCTCCCGTTGCCATTTAATTCAAACATCTACCCTCCCTCGACCGCTCTCACTTTTATTCTTCCGCCACCCCCCTCCCTCCATCAAGACGTCTTTGTTTTTATTTGGAGTGTAAGGAGTCAAATTCCATAATAGGACGGGCAGTGATGTTTTTCAAAGCATTTGAGAGGTTTCCATTGATTTCGGAGGCCAATAAACGTTTCGGTAATTAAGATACAAGTTGGACTGAAGTGGACGCAAAAGTTGATGCAATAAGAAAGGCGCTCTAGAGGAATTCTCAAAGATGATTGTTCACGTATAGTTAAAAAAAACTACATTTATTTCCTAGGTCCTTACATCCCAGAAAAATTATTTACTGTACGTTGTGACATTGAATCCTATATATATACATATATATATATATTTCTCCTTTGGTGGGTATAAAAGCTCCCTAACGCCATCTCCTGGGCACTGGGCAATGAATCTGAGCACTTTTGCGCTTTATAAGATCGCAGATTTCAGTGTAAAGTACATTTTCTCGATAGCTCAAGTCGTTAGAGCATCCGCCCGGCAAGTGGAGAGATCCGCTTTTCAAGTCCCGGTTGAGGAAAATATTTTTATATTTGTGATCTGCTCACATCCGCCATCCCCACCTCTCCTGTGGTCGTCCTTTATATGTGTTCCTTTCCTTCTATGTGAATGAATATTTGTTCGCCGTATGGCGGGATTTCGTGTATATATATATATATATATATATATATATATATATATATATATATGTTTGTGTGTGTGTGTGTGTGTGTGTGGTACATGAAGTTAGTACTAGTGGAAAGGGACAAAAACATCGAAACACCCGAAAAAAGAAAAGAATCTCACAAGATTTCGAATTTTCGGTGTCCTCGTCACCTTTCTCAAGGAAGAGGACCGAACTCACAGGGATCTTGATACACTATAGCATTGATCAAAGGAAGTATTGTGTTCATAGTTGTAATTCATAATACTTTGAATTTAGCTACTTTTATACCGTTACATGATCTTTGTGAAAGGTAAATAAAATTTTATTTATGACTAAAGGAGTGGATCATATATTTATTATTTCAGGATTTTAAAATATTTTAAAATACTGACTAATATGTATGCACCGAGGATAGCTTTATCTCTAAAAACAAATTGGAAGAGGAATTGAAAACAAGGAGACACTATTGTATTCTCTTGACATACCATTTCTAGTAAAAACGAACACACCAATTGAAGTGAGAGAATTAAGAGTTTCTGGTGAAATAGTAAAATGAGGTTTTGTCGTCACCAGTTATTCATATATATTACGTAAACATGTGGTAAGAAGGGTATCAGAAGATCTGATATTAGGTGGGGTATAGTAGTTTTTATTTTCGAACGATTAAACCTAAGCGAAATATACAAAAAGGTACTTTAGTCAATTAGAACATTGCAAAAGCACAGTGTGACTTAAGAAAAACGAAAATGTAAGTGAAAAAGAAATCAATGCTCTAGGAGTAGCTGTAATTCTTAGCCTCGATTAATAAGACAACCAGACACCGGAATCTGCATTAAACTGTACTTCAATTCTACATCCTTTTCACCTCCATTCCATTCGTACAACCTATTCTTTCCCTACTCCCACCTCTCTATCACAGTCTTTAGAATTCCATCCTCAGTCTACGTATCCACCTTTCCGGCCTTCTTTGGATTTTTCGCAATATTTTTTCTCCTTCCCTACCGCGCCAATCTACCACTTCCTCGTTTGGGTTCCTCTCTATTTCTTACGTCTTTTCATCCTTCTCTATACCTACATCTCAAAAGCTTCCAATATGTGTTCCTATTTGTTATCATCTTGCGTCGATAACTTTGGTTTTGCTCGCTATAAAACTGCGGTCCATTTCAAATTTCTATTCGGATCAAACTGGATATGGTAATAAGATTAGAGCAACATTTGGTTAACAATGGAAGAATTTACACGGAAAGCGGCAGTAATACATGCATCAGGATTAGGTGTAAAAATATTCTTTATCTTTGATTTCTAGTGTAAAATTTTTACGGTTTGTAAACCTGGTTTGTATGGAAATCAGATGAAAGTGGAGACGTCTTTGAGATGTGGGTTCAGAAAAAAGGAGAAGACGATATGAGTTAGAAGAAGAGAGAGAGAAACAAGGTGATTCAATTATATTTTATGTTTGAGAGAAGGCAAATGGAAGAAATTTTAGAATGTGAAGAATAAAGTTAGAGATATCCGCAGTTCATGATTTCTTGAAGGCAGTGATGCATAAAAGAATTCAGATACACAGATATAGTGAGAGAAAAAGGTTATTTTAATGGATTTAAAGAGGAAGAAAAAAGTAGAAATGCTTGAAATAAAGGTGTTCAAATTCTCTAGAATTGCTACAGAATTTCACGAAAAGGGTCGTTTGTTTTCTGGGATCGTGCTGATTATAATTTTACCCTATACTATATGCCATAAAGTTTCAATAAATAAAACCTCTTAGCTTTTAATGGATTACTCCGTCCACAATTGTAATGCAATGCATACAATTTTCTCTCCAGTGATGCAAATATCCTACGTTAACCTTTTTTATGCTCAATATTGCGTGTATACTGTAATCGCATGGAATACGAGTGTTTATAAAAAGGCACCAAAAATTGAGAATGCACTAGTGTCTGCAAGAGTGGAACACATTTTCCTCTGTCGATATTGATTTCTATATGATCATTTTACTGCCGGGTCTGATAGGGTCTGAAAAATAAGTAGACGTGTCGTTCTTTTTCACTTATTTTTCCGTGTCATAAATGGTATAACAGCGATACGAATAACCCTTTAACTTGAGAGGGAAAGCTGATTTTTATTTTGTCCCAAATATTTTTTATCGGATCAATCCAGCGGTGTGAAGATATTTTTGTGGCGAGTCTAAGGCTCAATTAGTACTCCTCCTCTTACTTTCCAAGGTCTCTCTCGCTCTCTCTTGCTGTTGTCGAGCATGTTCTAAATAGAGTATTAACCTTTCGTAGTGAGTGGTGACATTCTTCTATCATTACTTTCTATTTATGAATAAACGCTTGGTTTCGGAATAAAAATGGCAAGAAAAATAATTTCCAAATACTATCCCGAATATTCCATTCCGAAAAAAGAAGGAGCTAGGTGAGTAATTGATTAGTGATGAATGGATATGGGTGGATGAACTACATAACAGACAAGTATGAAAGAGAAGGGCTGTGCCGGTTTGATCATGTTGGGAGAATCAGTGAGAGTTGTAACAACAAGCAGATATAAGCAGAGATGAGCAACTTGATTGAGAGGAAAGGTTGGACTGATAATTTCATGGGTGAAAGTGGTTAAAGGGAATCTGTATACTAGGAATATCAAATGTACTAGAAACGGAGGATAAACATGGAATGTGATATGAAGGAGACGGAGGATTAACTACGATAGAAAACATGTCATCATCATCATTGGTCGTGAAATCCAAAGATTGGTTGACTGAAACCCTCTATCCTACCCTATCTGATGCAAATTGGTTTGCTTCCTGGTATTTTTTGCAATGTATTTTTTCTTTATGATTCTCATGGATTTATTCGTTGGCCTTACTCTTGGGACTTTTCTCTCTATTTTTCCTTCTGTTATATCCTTCACGAATCCATTGTGCCTCAGAGTGTGGCCAATCATCTAGTTCTTCTTTTCTCTAGGGTGTTCCACAAGGTCCGTTCTTCGTCTATTCTTCTGTATACTTCTTCATTTCTTATTTTATCCGTCCATATGATCTTCAGAATTCTCCGTTAGCACCAGGTTTTGAAGGTTTCTAGTATTTTCTGGTCTGCTTTTCCGATGGTCCAAGCTTATGTTCTAGTGGCATGCTCCATACGAATGTTTTTACGTAGTTTTCTCGTATGTATTTCTATCTTCTTTGAACACAGCAGTCGTTTTTTCATTGTGGATGCAGAATACACGTAGTATGTAAGAAATTAGAGTATGGGAATGAGTTTCTTGAACTAATTCAAAGAAAAACTGAGGGAGATGCCGTGACATTTGCCTTTTTCGAGGCAGACAATTTTTACACTTTTAAATTGCTGCATTGTAATGCGCATTAGCGGTTGACTCCGTTAAAAGTTATTGCCGCAGAATTTCCCGCATTTTCTTTGAATTTGTCCACGATAAACCTCCTGCTATTTAAAAGTTGGCTTTCACATCGTAGACTGTAGCGCTACGCTTACGACTACGAATACCTGTGGCATTGAAGAAACGATATTTTGTCACGACATCTCTTTCCTTGAAAACCCCAAAAATTCCAAAGTTTCTTCAATTAACCTAATATGGAGTATTTTTTTTACTTTTCCCACCCCAGAAGGGAGCGATGTCAGTAGGAATTCATACATGTATCAACTCGAGTGAACAAGCACGAAATCCCAATATCATCAGCGGTATAAGTCGAGTCTTCGGGTCGCAATGATGACCCCATTAGCCAGTACGAATCCAAAAAATTTTGGAAACCCCCCTTTAGTGTATCGCGGATAAACGAGGAACGAAAACAAATCCATGCATGTGTGCCTTGTGTTTGTGTGAGTATCTTTGTGTGTGTGCAAACATTTCCACACTAATGGGAATCGGGTAGTGGGTTTCTGAGCGGCTTGTGATGTGGGGAGGGGCGTAGAAAGGAATGGAAAAGTGAGTGGTACGAGTTTGGGTCGGCTTCAACGAAGTCGGCCTTCAGAATGAGTCATCCGCCGATCCTCAATCAAAAAATCAATCTCCTCGACAGCCTCTCCTTTCCCCCCCCCCCAGAGAAAACAAGAGGCCGTTACTCGGGCAACCGAGTGGTGGCGGAGTTATATTTAAACCCCCCTTCTCCCTTCACTCCATTCTTCTTCTCATGGACGCCTCACGTTCCACGTCCATTCAGAAATGTAGGGACGCCCGCGATCCGGTTAGGATTATAAAGGAGTGGGGGTATTCTGACGGCCCCTAGAGTGTGGAGGACGTTTCCATGGGTCGCATCTGTGTCGAGCTCTTAATCCAACGCGTGGTAGGGGTGCTTGATGCAATGCTTATCGCCTGTCTTTGCGGACGGAGGGAGTTGAAATATAACGGATGAATCCCTCACTTGTCACGTATGAAGCAATGGTGGAAATAGAGATTCATGGGAAAGTTATTCCGCATCTACTTTGGGTAAACATTTGGAATCGCTTCAGGTTTTAACGTAGTTTCCACCACACAATTCCGAGCGATGCATTTCGCATATTATGTTTTCAAAAATTTCCGTACTGAAGCCGTTCTACACTCTGTACAGTAAGAGTGTAGAACGGTTAGAGTAAGAGGGTATGTATTTTAAGTTAGATCCGTTTGGACATTTTAAAAAATTTATTCGTTAAAAAAAGTTATTATTGACAGTTTTAGTTTTCTACACACCTACTTCACTTGTCAACATGATTGCCGTTCACTTCTAAGCACTTCTCTCAACGCTGCACCAGCTTATTTAATCCCTCAGGATTGAACTTCGCTGGGAATTGAACAAGTTGACCTTGGTGGTCTTAGGTTCCTCGTCGTCTTCAAACCGTTGTCCTACAACTCATTGTTTCAAGTGCAAGCTAGAGGTATTGTTAGAGGCAAGGTCAAGTCATTTTTGTTTTGTCGATAGAAGTCCAAAAACGCTCGTCTAGTCAACATTGTTTGCTATTTGTGTTGCTTGGTAAGCATTTTTGGTACCTAACATGCAGACAATTTGTGTTTTACGAGTTTTTTTGCAATAATTGTGGAAATAGTTGTGTGCCAACCAGAGTAAGTTTATCAGCCAGAAGCGCTTTTCGTCAATCGTCGGTTAGATCGCTGTTCTTGGTCCACTTGTTGAACGATGTAATCGGTCGGGATACTGGGCCTTCCATTTCTCTCCTCATCATGCACATTTTGTTGCCAATATTTAAGTCTCAACATCATCGTCCAATCTTTCCTTCACTAATTATCAGTGCCTGACGTACAAACTCTTTGTAAATAACGTCATTGGAGTCGAAATAGACGATAAGCATCGCTTTTCTTATTTTTAGGATAGATCCTGTAAAATCCTTTCAAATATTATCTGAAAGAATTACCCTTCAATGTTATAGAACTATTATCAATAATGCATAGGGAACATGTACACCTGATGAAATTTTACACATATATCCAATGCAATTGTAAATATAACCCTTCATTAAATGCATATTTATTCGTACTTTGCCGGGAAATAAGTCGGACTGGAATGTAGTTAACGTCGGTCCTATATTTGAGGAAATGATATAAAAAATAGCCACAATCTACAAACCGCTCATAATAGCAATACCATCTCTTATAAAATTTTAAAAGTATTATTTTTAAGAAGCGTTTCGACATCATTCGAGATTCAAATCAAAACCTCTATCAACGTGCACGACTTCACAATTAGCATGTGAGACACTTGTACAGTTTGGTCTATTTTATGAATGATATTCTGAAATCAAAACGATGAGAAAATAGCCATAACCATATGGTGCCTTTTCTTTATTTTGAAAAAGCTTCGAATACAGACCCCAGAGCAGAAATTATGTATAAGCTGCAAAAGTACGGAATAAATTGAAAAATTGAACTGGATTCAGAGATTTTCCAACTAAAAACAAAGAATATAAGCAGACAACTCGAATTCCTGTTGTTGAATTTATGAAAAAAAATGTAATTCGTTTCCATTTAAAATCAAAATCTATCCTTTTCGTCTAAGATGCCTTTGTTTACAACAAAAAGACTCATTAAGGTCAATAATTATTTTAAAACCATTTACACAGCATTCATTAAAAAACAAACTAAACTAGTTAAGTATACAAGTGTATCAACGCTCAATGAATGTACTCTGAAGAATTTTGAGGCATTGTAGCAAAATCTGAAATAAATATATAATTTCTAGACTTTTCCCAATATATTTTATAGATTTGTTATAGAATAAAACTCATAACATTTATGGTATAACACTTCCTTAAAAAAATAAGCAAATAGAGCCATAGGAAATCCTAGCTCGGCTAATTACGTACCTTGAAAAACTGGAATCTACGAAACACATTTTGAAATATATATATATATATATATATATATATATAGTATGTCTATATATATAACTTTAAAAATAGAACTAAATATTCTGCTAGGCCTCGCAAATGATTTTCTAAAAATATATCGTTTCGTTATAAAAATTCATTAGTCAAATGACAGTTAAAAGAAGGCCGAATGTCGCTTAACAATGAGCGCACGAAGCCCACAGACCATGGACTATCAGTAATTTTCAGGACTGCAAAATATACCCTTTATATTAGCGTGGCAAAGGAACCATGGCTTCGGCATTGTTAAAAATATGTGTATACGCAGAGATTATGTTGAGAAGAAAAAAGTCTAAAATGGTTTGATAGTTGATCAGAAAAAATAAGGAAACTTTAAACTAAAACAAAAATAGAATAATGGAACTACATAATAGTAAATAGCTAACCTGTAGAACAAATTATCGTAATGTTTAATTTCATTATTGCCATTTTTCATGTGTTTTCTTTCAACCTTATACATTTTCACTTCTTTAAAAAAGTTCTAAAGTGAGGAAGATTAACTTAGAATTCATAGTTAGATATGGTGAGAAAAGGGAGTAAGCTGTTAGGTCAAATTCCAATAAGTCATAAAAAACGGCGAAAGAGGCAGGTTGCGGGATATCAATGATCATAATATGTAGGATTAAAAATACTATATAAGTTAGAAGAAAGAGTACAGCCTTTTTAGATGGGCGTACAATTTGATTGAGTGTGTGAGTAACTTAAGGCGGGAATAATATAAAACAGACAAGAGGACGTTCACACAATACATCAAATATAATAGTTTTCATGGCCCCTGCAAAACTACTGTTAATTGCTTCCAAAACCTACTAGTCTTAATTGGTAAATGACTATAGATAAATTAATCATTATTCTGGATTTACTTTCATTTGTACTATGATTCTTTCAACAAACGGGCTCTCTCTGTTTGTCTTGTTTAGGTCCTGTACTTTCAAAATATTCTTTTCCGCGGTGATAAGCTTTCTTGCCTTTCTTTCGGTGACAAGTAATATTTGAATAAAAATTAATATAAACCCTTAACTATCCGCAGGGGATCCAAGACTAAAGGGAAAAAATAATCTTCCTCTCTTACCATTTCCTTAATAAATCAATGATACTTCTAAGGGATTGTCTTATGTTCGTTGCGAAGTACACCAACCAATAAGAGGCACGCATGAATCTATTGAAATAGTTATCTCACAGCATAATATCCTTCTTTATATTCTGTTCCCTCAAATGACTAAGATTTGTTTGGAAGAGGTCCATCTTCTTGCAAAATTTCATTAGGAGCACCTCATCATATCTGATTTCATATGCCAAATCTGAACCCACTGTGAAGCATTCAAATCTCTTGATATATTCCCCTGAATCTCCTCGAATTTTATAATTCGCATCGCAGCTGTCACATTCATTTGCTTTCAAACATTCATTCAAGGAGGTATTTTATCCTTCCCTTTATTTCGTTGTCTGAATTTCAACTGCACGCTTACAAAGAGGTTGAAAGGTTGAAAGTGTTCCGCTGCTCCAATCCAATCTTATTCAAATATAGGGCTACTGAGATTCTTAATTATTTTCAGTCAGGATCAAATCCAGCGCCTTTTAGAAGGTAAGAGAATATAGGATCTTTGGTTTTCAGAAATCCACTGATATTTCATCACACATCAGGGATTTTTCCATGTGAATGAATATATGTTCACAATATGTTGGGTTTTAGTGTTTTCCTTTCGGTCCATTTCGCCATCTCCACACCCACATTTCAAAAGCCTCTGATGTACTTCTTTCATCCTGCTTCAGTGACCACGTTTCCGCGCCGTATATAACTATTCTCCATGTCAAAGTTTAAACGAGTATTTTCTTTGCATCCTTAATCAACCTCCCTGTCATAAACTCCCTCATCCTTGTGAAAGCCTCTTTACCTAGCGAAAATTCTACTCCTTCGTCTCTACTACTTTGACCGTGTTGCTCCAAAACAATCAAGAGATACGTGAATTGGTCTACCTGCTCTATTTTTCCCTACCTATATTAATATTAGCTTAGCCTTTTTCTTTCTGGAAAATCGCATAGCTGTTGTTTTATTAATATTGATTCTCATCCCATATCTATTGCACTGAAACTCCAATTCACTCAGCTATGCTTCCAACCCCTTGGCCGACTGACAAACCAAAGCCTGGTCATCTGCAAACCTAACTGCTTTTACGAACCCCCCTCCGACGTTTACTCCCACCTTCAGCTCTTCCCAAGCGTCCTTAATCATTTCCTCCACATACACCTTGAATAGCACCATTGAAATGGGCAACCCTGCCTCATACCTCTTCTTAACACTACCCATCTGGACTCCGCATTCACCGCTCACATCTGACACATATACAGGTTGCGGATTAGTCTCCTGCTCCTTCAATCTATTCTTATTTTCTGCAATATAAAATGAACGATTGAATAAATGAATATGAGCTATTAGTCCTGGCTTAGTTCCGTCATTAGCCAAATATAATATTTTTAGGATGTTAATAAATTTTAACTGTTCCACTTTTCAGTATATGCCTCCCAGATTTCATTTTCAAATGCGTTAGAATTCCGTATTTTGATTTCTCTAATTACTTTATTAAGTTTCGCAGTACTCTAAATGCCTTGTGTGTCAGCTATCCATTAGAACTCCTGACTCAAGTTCTTTAGTTAGGTAAACACCTAAATATTTCCAATTTCTGATACTTGGATTTCTTATCTCCAAAATGAGTGTAAATATTCTGGTGTAGGTTCTTTTTATTTGAAAACGCTAGATGAGAAACGTCTTAACTTACGTTAATATCCTTATAATCGATTAAACCCACCTTAAAAATATGCGTAATGCTTGCTGTATTCCTCTCACTTGACAAGACATTATAATTTAAAGTTCCTTTTAATAGATGACGCTATTTCAAAGGGATTGCGGTGTTACCCAATTGTAAAGAATCAACTGATATAATTTCCTGTCCCAATGGCTTATTCTTCTTGTTTTTTCACAAAATAAGAGCCCATCATGGTAGTATCATTTTTCGATAGAAGAGAACTGGTTTGTGCTTTTCCCTGTCGAATTTCATTCAGTTCATATAGCATATATTTAAGTTTCGTGCAATAATATTAGTCACTGTTTAGAAACATATTATTTTAATTGATATTCATTTTCATAGTTCATGTAAGATTTAGTTCTTGAAATACGTTCAGTGGGACTTCGTCAGTTCATTCAGTCAGACCTCTTCCATATCCTTAATCTTCGTTATCGAATCCATGAATTTAAATTAATTTCAACCTTCCTCTATCTCAATTTAAATATACAAGGAACGTAGCTACGGTCGTGAATCAATGTAAACAAAAAATAAGTTTAACAAATAAGTTAAACAAAACACAAGTTTACGGGCCCGGTATTTTTTGTTTACATTCCTCTATCTCCTCTACAGGGGTTGTCATAGTCTCTTGGTGTGCCTTAGTGAGGATTTCTTACCATAGAGCTCGTACCATTCATTTTTAGATGACTTTTCACTCTAAGTTTACTAGATTATCGTAACATTTCAACCAAATTGGGTGAATCTCTCATAAGCTTAAACTGAGTCCCTAATTAAAAATCTCGTAAATGTTTCATATTGTGACTAATTGTAAATAAATAATAAATGTAACTAAGCTTTTTTTAAATCATAGTTATATGCCCTTTCCACGCCTGTGTATCCATAGTTAGTTAAAGATAGCTTACGGTATACTCTTCGTTTATATATTTGCCTTCATCTTGAACCCGCTCAAATATAAATGAGGCCATGATATGTTTTCCAAATAATTTCTAAAGAAATAATGCTTAACTAGAGTCTTCGTAAGTTTTGGCATGAGGAATTAGCTGCAAAGAAGAAGATAAATTAATTATTTCTTCGCCAGATGCTCCCAGCTCCCAATCCGTCTGATTTCTACTTCGTAAACGGAATTTTCCAATCTGCTTCGAGTAAAACGCCGAGAGCCTCGGCTTGAGGTGCGGCAATATCCACCCGGGAACGTAATTAATCATCTACAAGGAAGACGTCGAGATATTAGACGAGGCACGCTCCGAACCATTCGTCTTAAAGTTCACTTTTTTTATCAAAGACGTCCTCGAACGAAATTTCTTCCCCTCATTCCTCCTCCCTATGCTCTCCCTGGAGGATGAAGGGTGGATGGAGACGGGTTGAGCGGCAACGGGGGGAAGTGATCCGATCGCGTCAATCAATCGGCCGGAGTTTGGCTGGAGGTTTGACTTGCGCCATAATGAATAATATATAATGATCGCGCAATAGGTTTTTTCAATCACGGATGTGAGGAAAAAGTCTTGCATAACTTTTTCCCGTACATTCTTTTCGAGAGAACTTGTCGATACTTTTCGTACGTCCTAAAATTTTCGTGAATGATTGATAATTGATAAACACGAATTCTGGAATGAAGTGGATGAAATCATTGGACCTGCCCATTCAGAGATCGATTTTAATTTCAATTTCTTGCAAGGGAACGATTTAAATTCAGAAATAAAACAGTTTCTGGCGTAACTTGGTGGAAAATATTCATACTGACTTTTAATAACCAAACCATTTTACTTTTCCACATAAACTTTTTAATTTTTACTACCCAGGTTTCGCTTTTTAATTTTTACTACCCATTTTTACTACCCTCCGCCAAGAGATATGTATATATACGGTGTTGGACTTGTCAATTTTTACCTGATGATTTTATGTTATAACGAAACCTGGGTAGTAAAAATTAAAAAGTTTATGTGGAAAAGTAAAGTGGTTTGATTATTAAAAGTCAATTTAAATTCAGGTTTAAAACGACGCAATATACGTTTAACACGACGGTATTTCACTTGAGCGCAATGCAAGTGGTAGTTTAAGAACATATTAAAATAAGTCTGGGGCAGCCAAATTACACCTTGTTGTAACTTAGCAAAGTCAAATAATGCGGAAATTGAATCATTTTAAATTGTACTGGCTTGTTACATTAAAAACAATATTTTTTGACGCTGACTGACAAGTTCCTTAGCAATATCAACGTTTAACGATACCGTGAAAACTTGAAAATTGTGCTTGAACGGAGCCACCTTGCTAAAAAACCAGTATTTATAATAATTTACAGTATTATTAGCATCTTAATCTGCAGTATTACATTAATAATTTGATTAGAAAAAAAATGCACGGCAATTTTCCGTATGTCGAAGCTGAAAAAATTCTGGTGATTCTTGGCAATGCCTTCAAATTCCAACATGTTAAATGAGTTTTCACTCCTGCACTAAATATTCAAAAACTTCCGAAATAGCAGAATTTAGAAAAAAGAAATCAATCACCGAGATTCAATTAGTAAAGTTTCAACCATAGGGGTTCTCATTTTACCACCAGGGTTCTACATCTCCTGAAATTTAACACGCATGGACGGGCAGGAAGCAGGGAAGCTGAAACAAAATTGGTATGCGCGGAAAATTAATAAAAATGACCCGTGAAACGACGGCACCTGGACAACGGCAAACAAAGGACTCACGATTGTTCAGAAAGCAGATATATCCAGTGATAGTGTGACACACGGATACGTAATATTTCATTGACTCGGGCTAGGGTAAATTCAATTATTCGCTTCCTCCCTATCCTTCCTCTCGCTTTTTCGAACATTTTTCCCTCCTTCTTATTCTCCTCAGCAAAAATTCTAAAAAAGTCATTATTAATTAAGGTAAATTCACTGTAATTCACCGGATAACCACCAGTTCAATGCTCCCTGTTGGATATTCGTGTTTGACGCCTAAACAATGTCCTCAATATATCTTCATGATATCGTTCCCTCGATACGTTTTCTCTTATCCCCCCATGCAACGATGAAGTCCTACACATGGTAGGGGGGAAAAGAGAAAAGGTTGCTGGGGGGAAATTCGAGTAAGGCTGGGCATGTGGATGCAGTATATATATAAATTGAGGGGAAATGAGATGCTGGAAACGGTAAAAGAGGGTATAATGCTGGAAAAGCGAGATAGAGGGAGAGAAAAAAATGGGCATTTGGGATGGGTTGAAATGAGATTGAAAATATAAAAAGGTGAAGAACGAGTATGAGTAATATATAGTATTGGATTTAAGGATATTTGGTATTATGTTAGTCAGGTTTTAGGAGGACAGTAGTGTGTGGTGGCTGTAGTTGTAATCCTGCCTTAACCCGTTAGAGTACTGATAACAAAGAAAATATATCATACTTTATGCCAGACGTCATTCCTACGAAAGACAAGTTTCGTTTTTATTGCAAAAAAATTCGCCAAAAATGGCAGCGAAACCACAAATGTCATCCCTTGTTGAATAAATGCGCATTCTTCATCTCAAAATATTTTTTTGTTCGTAAAATTTCTCAATTTCGAATGTGTTTTTATTTGTTTGTGCGGGATAGAATTAATTTTACCCATGTCACCAGAGACACCCTCGTGGGGTCACGTTTCTCTCAACACAACCTACGACTTTGAATTATCAATGAGGACATGAATAGACGAGGAGTAATCAGTTTTTTATTTCATCTCTACCTTATCCCTCCTAGGAAAATACTGTAAAAAGAAAATAAAGGTAGTAAAAAACTTACTGCAAAGCTATGGGTGTAGCTGTATGTTTAGGGTATGTAAATATAAAACTTGAAACAGTGACGTAAAATAAGATATGACTCACTCCACTATAAACATTTATGAAAATTTTACGTCTAGTAGTGCCTGGTCAGAATTCCTATGTTGAAATTTTAGCGTGGTTTAAGAAGCATTGATAGTGCATGGAAAATGGAAACGGAAAATGCATGGAAAAATAAATTATTATCAATTTCAAAATTAGGTGTGTTGGAGGTAATAATTCTCATACACTCATCTGTCTTAAACAATTTAAATAAAATATTTTTATCAGCAGTATTGTACGGTTAAGAGTTTTAGTATTGTTGGATCCTAAAACCTACTGCAATAAGCATTGGTTTTCTGAGAGACTTTGAAATACTGACCGTTTTTGATCAGAAAGGTGTTATACTCTCTGAATACTGTGTCTCCAAATATTTTTCACCTCCATTTGTAGCTTCGAAAACGGCCAATATTCCCTCCTTTCGCCTTGCTTACCCAATACTCTCCTGTTTTTTGTATTATGGTGCCCAATAGCTTCCTTTTGTGATGCCTTCCATAGACTATTCTCGTATACAGCCACTCTTTGGAGAACTTCATTCTCTTCGCGTCAGTCAATTTTAATTTCGTCATAATTGAGGAGAACTACACTTTCCGTGATTGCAATAATTTACTTTATTAGGAAACCGTACAAATTCTAAGTGATAATTTTTAAATTGCACCTGCATGTACTTAGTGTAGTGTCCTATTTAGGTGTTTCGTCTTTATATGCATAACTATTGGTATCATCGATTACTCCGATAAGATTTCTGTAGTTTTCCATGTCGGCCTTATCTCAGAAACCAAATGAAAATACACATATTCACTAGTACGTTGGATTTGGTACTTTTGAGGAAAATTTGGATGATACTTAGGATTTTTTATCCATCAAAATGGAACTTGAGACGGAAACCATGGATTCTATCATATTTCATTTTTCTGTTATGCTCCACAATGTAATATTCAAAGAACTCAGTTGGTTTTCCACCCCCTCTATTTTGTTTTCAAAAAATATTATCTTTTAGATGATAATTCTAGTATCTGTCCGCATTTATTATATTTTTTCATAAGGTATTTTTAAAATTATAAATTTTTGCCTTTTGTGCGTTGTTCCATGATGAAAATAGTACTTGGGAACAATAAATTGATTTAATTTTATATTTCATTCTTAACCTATCGTAGGATGCGTCAAGGCCTTGAAAAAACTTCGTTGAATTGTATTTATAGGTATTTTAAACACGGATTCGTTTTAAAACAACAGGGAAGTTCTGAAGCTGGTTTGGGGAGTCATAAATTATGAGGTTTTGCAAAGAATGAAATGGCATAATATGAGTAAAAATTTTGGAACAGAGAATAAGGGCATTAGTGACATCAACATGGGAAGTGGTCGAAGTTAATACAGATTTTTCCATTGGTATGAAATCTTCAATGAGGTAGAATACAACACATGGTACCCCAGGGAGCGCATGAAACAACGGAGGGGAAATCAGCTATGGATAATTTTTCCTCGAAAATTCGTTGATTGGTAAAATCATTGGGTGAACTTATTCCAGCAATAAACTAGTGAGCATCACCATAAAGTTACCTCAGTCGGATTCGTTGATGTAAATAAAATGTTACACCACATGAGATACACAATCGTTCACGTTGAAAATGGATAACAGACTTGATACCGATAAAAAGGCGATACTTTTATGGCTCCCCAGGCGTTAGAGGTTTATCTTAAGTGAGAGTGATTCAAGATCCCAAAGTCATCAGAAACATCACGGTGGGCTTTTCTAATCTCAGCCTAAACTCTTTCTCACGGCGACTTAATCCACATGGTTTTCTGGTTGGGGTTTGAGGGAATCCCGTCCCAACCACTTACGACTGTCGCCTCACTCCCTTCCTCGACTGGGGCGCACGGAACGGGATTGTTAAATGACGGGGACGTCCACTTAAGCACACTAAATCCCGCGTCGAAATAGTAACGTTGCCGAAACATCCTTCACCGCCAATATATCACGAAAATGTCAACGTTCACGGGAACGTGGAGCGCAACAAGATGTCCTTTTGATGATGTATTTACCCCGGCACAATGCCAATTGTTCCCTGAAAATCATACTTCTAAACTCAGGTTCCAAGCTTACCAAATATTGATAACAAAGTAAGGGTATTAACGAATATGGTTGACGTTTCGACGGTGTTCATTCTCAGAATCTGAGAATGACGAGTTGACCGTCAAGGAGGGAAAAATATTTTCTTTGGGAATGGTCAGTGTGGATTCAGGAATGTAAGTGATGTCATAGTAGCAATATAACTGACAGAAATAAATTTATAATTCAACCAAGATGTCTAGTTTTGTAGTTTCCTTTGTTTATTTGAGATTAGATGCCAGATGAGGCTTGAAAATGAAAGGGATGATCAGGCAGGCCCAGATTGGTCGAAACCTTTTTAATAATTGGCACTTAAATGTATATGTTGCACTATAATGAAAATTGAACCCATGAAAATCCATATAGAGTAAAAAAATAATTGAAAAGTTTTCATTTTTTGTCCCGGACGCCGTCGCGAGCTGCACCCTAGTAACCAGACATCATACAGGCCCCTACGATTATGTAAGTTCACAATAACTGTAATATCCCTGAATATTGTGGAAATCATCGCGAAATATAATATAGTTGTAAAAATTTGCCATTGCTTACTTATACTCGTCTACTGTAGAAAGAGATATTAAGTAAATCATCAGCAAATGTTTGCATCTAAAGTTCTACCACCCGAACACATTATATACTCATTTATGGATAGTTTTTCAACCTATGAGGTAATTTTATGATCAAACTTAGCTAAATTTTGGTTAGAATCTCGGAGAATATAGCTCCAGATGATATTGCTTTGAGTTTATAGAGACATTAAAATTTGGCGTTTTATTAAACACTATGGATTTTAATTTAACAGTTATATTCGTATACTATATGTACATGAGCATTAATGCCTAAATGGGATATACGGATGTGTGTGTGTCTGTGCCACCAAATGAAATGAAACGCTTCTGGCGTCGCGCAATCTATGAGAGCGTTTCGTACCACGCCGCCGCGACAATTTATGGCGACGGCTCGTGGACGGAACGCAAAGCCTCTTTGAAATGCACCAGTCGTCGTAATCTCCGTCGCTGCGTTTCCTACGTGAATTTACGGCCCTCCGCCGTCCTTTCCCTCTCTCTCCGTTGCTCTACCGACTGACTTCCCGAGCCCCCTTCTGCCCCCGTCACAAGCACCCACGCACTCCCCTTCGCCGTTTGAAGGGCACATTTGTTCCGACGGTTGGCTGAAGTTACGAAAGCGGAGGAGGAGAGCACCACGAATCCCCTCTCCCATCCCTCCTTTCGGAATCATGGTAAATCCTATGAGGGGGTGGGTTAAGCAGCGACAAGGGAGGGGTATCCCTAGTTGGTGAGGGTGGAGTAATGGGATAACCTTCGAGGGAGGGAGATGGAAGAAGAGAGGAGGAAGAGAATACGAAAACATATATATATATATATGAAGTTTTTTCCAAGAGAAGGTGGTGGCTGGCGGGGATCTGAAGAGGGCGTCGTGTTAGAGGGTGCTTTAATGTATGGTCGTAATTACGCCGTGGGCCAATTCATTCGCCGCCCTCCATTCTTTCTCCACATCCCCCCACGTCTCCCCATCCCGAGTGTAGGTGGGGAATGGCGGCAAAATCCCTGGTTCTTTGTGGGAAAAAGGAGGGAGGGTGGATTGTGCGGATACCCCGCTAATGTCACGACAATCCTCTCGGTATTGGAGGAACAAGGCATCAGCAGATGCTTCAAGGTTCGTAAAAGGAGTAAAGAACGTCGTATGGGGGAAGGTCGGATAGGTCGATACTTGGCACCCCCGTGCGTGAGGCTTTGACATTTAATTTTAACTAAAATCTTCTCCTTTCTAAATCCCATTCTACGCAATATCCTGCGAACTGCCCTTGATAGGTGTGCTAGAGATCCAGTGGCCAACTGTGTAATTACTGAATAGAGCCTGTTTCTGGAATCCGGATATCTTATGGATTAAGGTACGGACAAAGAACTTTATTATTTGGATGGCATCGTTACGTTGCATAAACTATTTTGTGAAATTACAATGCAACCATTTCCGAATTTAAAAATCATTCGTCTTGTCCGGGATTTGAACCCGGATTCCTCGTTGGCTGGTCGAGTGCTTTGCTCAGTTAAGCTACCCTATGAGGCGTCTTCTTTCATTTCGAGTTTAATTTATAAAAGTCACAGGATGACTTTGGTACACTATTGTTTGTTTCCGAATACACTCGAGAAATAAGAACATATTTTGGGTTCAACTATTCTGTTCTTCAACATTGATATATTCTCCATGCCATTAAATTCAGGATGGAATACATCTTGCCGTCCCTTTTTCTTTAGTTTTTTCCCTTTTGTGAGGCATTCAATGTCCTACCAGCCTTCTACGGGTTGTTTTGGGAGGTATTTGCGCAATTCCTTGATAGGACAGAAGAAGTTATGTGCATGCAATTTTCCAATTTCTACTTCTTCAATAACCATACGTATTTTCTTAAATCGCTTGCTATGAAATCGTGGCAAGAGAGCACATTTTATATAGATCATAAAAATGCTGCGTAAAACCATCTTGGAGAGAGTCTTCAACTCTTGTAAGCGCATAAAAACGTACACTCCATTATTTATGGGCATTTAGTTAAGTAAGTCTTTTTTCAGGTTTACGCATTACTGTCCATTTCTATAAAAATGAGTGAAATAGATGGTTTTTGTACCGACATTTTACATAAAATAAAATCCACTGTAACGTTGTAAAGAATAAGTAATTTAGATACTTATTGAGCAATAAATATTTATCAAAATCAGCCTTTTATGAAAACATTGCCAATATTTTGGCAGCATCGTGAGGCTTGTGAATAAAAGACGAAAACGTGCATTTTTATTTAAATATCCACAAAAAAGTTTCGGCTCGTCGTAAAGAATTCTTCTTACAACAACTAAACATTTTAATTTATTTTCACGATATATTGAAAAAAGGGTTTGCGTTGTATATTTCCTTAACTTAAGAAGATAGTAATTTTCCCTGGAAGAAAATATATTTAAAATTAAATATCAGGTTCAGATTAAATTTCTTTCACCATTTCCTCCCTAAAACACCGCGTCTGGTAACGCTGCTGTTTGCTCTTGTTTTTCTGTCTTCACTGAATTAGCTCCGCATATCTGTCTCTTTCTCCGATTTATCTAAAATTCTTCACGTCATTTTTTTCTCTAATCAGCAATTTTGTTTCTTCGGTCTCTATGCTTAACATCTGACAAAGTCTACATCCAACTACTTTTCGCAATAGCCAGCTTTATGAACCATTAAAGGCTAACTTCCTATGGTACTACTTAATATTATATTCGTATCTCTATTTATAGTTTTTAACAGTACACTTCTCTAGTTAAATCGAAGAAGGGTTCTTATGGTCACATGTTCGCCCGAATAAAGACGTTTAGCTACATACCTCTTTTCCTTACACACCTTTTGCTAACAAATTTTTTCTCATAATTTTCTAACCTCTCCATTTTGTAATCGCCAAAAGAAATCTGGAGGCCTGTGCTCACCTGATAAACCTGTCGATTACTTTCAGATTTCCAAAGCTTCAAACTACCAGAATTCACAAGTGCACAGTACTCCAGTATTCCTGATTGATCATGTATTGGGACTAAGAATTGAGTGCCTTTCCTCATTTGATTTATGAACTACACCTTTTTCATTCACAAATCTAATCAATCTGATCATTTCTCCAATTATTCTCTTTCCCTACTTGATCAACCCTACGTGCTTCTCTTGTCAACTCGTTCATTAATGTGTCAACAAGTTACCTGCCCATCGTGCCACTGCTCTTTTCGGCTCCCGAACATTTTCCGATGAATGATCAACTTTTCGCGGTAGGGTAGCTCCTACCCTTCGTTTTCCTGCTGCCAGAGTGGCATACGCACAGTCATACTTGTTTCATGGACCAATATTACTGGATCTATGCCATCCATCAGTCGCTCTAAGTATTAATTTGATCTTCTGTGAGTGAGGATCTCCAATGTTACTGGAATTTGCAGGTCCTGTGTTGCGTGCAACAATCCACCCAATCAATTAGGAACTTTCAAGTAGTTTCTCATGTTTATGCCAGTATACCGCAAACGGTTTGATGCCCATAAAATTCTCTGCAGACTTTCAATATTATAAGCAATCCAAAATCTCTTTTGAGAGGACTAACTTAATAGTAAGTCTACCCTTTTTCGCGACCATCCATTAGGAAGTACAAGGCGTGATCAAAAAACGACCGGACTGATTTTATTCTGCACAAACCGCTCAATGGATCAAAACGAGATACCGTGCGCCATCTAGCAACACATCTGACGACTAAAACGAGAGGTGTTGCGTTTGTTTACGTCCAATTCTTACGCAGCAGCAGCGGTGCGTGTCTTAACCTGTTCGTCGCCGCGAGAAACGGCAGCAATGAAGGAGCTGGAGGATCAGCGTGTGTGCGTGAAATTTCGTTTCAAACTTGGCAAAAGTGCTACGGAGACATTTGGAATGATTCAGCAAGCCATTGCTAATGAAGCTATGACTCAAAGTCAGCGTTTTGAGTGGTACAGTCGTTTTAAATCTGGCAGAATCTCGACAGATGAAGATTCGCGAAGAAGGCATCGAAGATTGTTTTAGTCTGTTAGCTCCTGGGATTCCAATTAGGTACTTTTCTCTTTTCATCAAGAATCCCACCCTGAATAACGTAAGAGTGTCGGAGCCACCATATTTCACTCTTTACTGTAATTAAATTATATTTCTTGCGGAACTTAAAGTTTTCCTTTTCCAAATGTTCTCATTCACAATCTCCGTTAACTGTGCATTTAACCCATGATTTTGGAGAGACATTATCTCAGGAGTCATTATTACCCATTGTGATTTTTTTTCTCCCGACGTGTGTAGTGAAAATAATAATATTGCTTCCAATCATATCTAAATCCTGAGCTCTGACATAAAAATACCAATATCGCTTTAGTGGAGATATTTCAATTTAAGATAGCTTTCAATTGACTCCCTTAATCGTTTTTCGAATTTTAGAAATTTAAGAAATTTAATAACAAGAAGAAATTTTATAAATTATTTTATGCATTTTTTGCGAATAAATATTTTATACTAAGTCATTTAAATCCCTTCTACATCCACAAAAATACGATTCACCAAAGGGGTGTGCTAGAGGGGGTGCAAGTACCAAATAGGATTGGTAAGGTAAAAGGAGAGAAATAGTGGTTTGAAGGCTTATGAACCGGGAAAAAATATTAATTTAAAACCCAAAAGAGTCGTGGAAATCAATATACAGGACATATATCCATCCTGTACATACTAGCCTACCAGTAACGCTACCTATAATACGCAAAATACAAGTGGAATATAGTATAGTGGAAAAATAAAAGATCTTTTTGCTGGTGCTAAAAAATGGTTTGAAATACACACACACAAATACACACACACACACACACACATATATATATATATATATATATATATATATATATATATATATATATATATATATATATATATACCGGCAAAAGGAGAGATCCGGTGTTCAAGTCCCGGTCGAGGAAAATATTTTTACATTTGTGATCTGCTCAAATCCGCCTTCCCCACCTCTCTTGTGTTCGTCTTTTATGTGTGTTCCTTTCCCATTTCCTTATCTCTATTTCTTTGTGAATGAATATATACGAGAGATATATATAATATATGGGAGATAAATTGAGGCCCCAAAAAAAAGATAGATTTGTTTGGTGGAACTATTTTTAATCGGTCTCCAAACACAGCATCTTCAATGGTTAATATTATAGCCCAAAATTTAGCAACAACCGGTACTTCTTTTCCTTAAAAATCTCGTCACATGCAGCGACTGGTAGTCAGGCGAGCAATCAAGAGAACGACGATAACATTATCGTTCCCACCCAAACGACAAGGGTTGGACGTGAGGAGACGGGGTGGGGTAGGGAAAAAGGACGACATTTATGTTCGGGGAGAGCGCGGGGCTTGAAAAGGGAATCAGACCGCCGTTTTGTCCACACGCCCTTTCAATGCACGCATTTTCAATTAGCGCGCCGAGGCGGTTGTTTCAATCGATTGATTGACGCTCTATTTTAATTTTAACCCCGCTTTGCGTCGGCTGCAAGAGGGGCCAGGGGCGAGGGTGGTGGCAGCGGCTCTGGAGGGTGGGTGTGAATGTATCTCGCCAGCCGTCTCGTGACTTGAAAAAAAATTGCGGAAAAAAGAGTAATGCAAACCACGATTGAATCGTAATTTTTGCGTAAAACCTCACGCCGACGAGTCGAATGTTTACGATAATTTTTTTTCGAATATTTTATCATGATACGATTATAGCTGTCGTCTTTTGGGGAGACGTCCGACAGCTGAGGTCCTTTTCGTCCATTGGGAATAGATGGATTATTTGAGGAGGTAGGTTATATTAGGAAATGGTAGAAGGGAAGGTGGAGGGAAACCTGGCGTCGAAATTATCCAACTCGTCACGGCATGCGTGAAGGGGTCAAACAGTTTAACATTCCATACGTAAAGATGGTGCATTATACTTTAAGTTCTATCCACTTGGTGCACTTTGTGCCCACAATTGAGGATCGGGTTAGCACTAAAAATTTCCACCATCTCCAAGTAGGGCCCACTGCATAGGAAACCAGTAATGTAGGCTCCCGATCTCCAAGCAACAATACAGCAACCCGATCCCGTCTCAGATACTTCAATAAGAGAAGAGGGAAGGAAATAACTCACTGTAGTAGAGATTTTATTTATTTTCAAACAATTCTACACGTTCCCTAACATTTTTTATGGAATCTTTAACAATATTATTTTCACGCTATCCCTCGTGTTTTGAGTCAATGGGATGTACTCTTGGACATGATTGTCAATTCCGGAGGTTTCCAAATTTTTTTGTGATACTTTTTTTATAGCGGAAAGAAATATTTCTCATGTTTCACGCGATGTAACGTTCATATTTGCACACAAAGTACTCGTGGAACACTGTTGACAAACGAATCCTAGCGCAAAAGTGAGTCCACCCCCGTTCGCTATCAAAATGTAAAACGTTTCGAGTCAAAATTTTCGGCCTCCTTTGTGACGAGCCGGTTCATCGCGACCGACGGCTTTTTGAGTACGACTAGACTCGCCCACGTCTGCCGGGACGGGCTCGGTAATCGACACCGCTCAACGTTCCAAGAGGGTTGGAAGCAGGGTCGCGCATTTGGAGGGGAGGAGGATAAGGGCGGAGGTGGTCCTACGGAGCTCTTTCCAGGGCCCCGGCATTCACCTCCCTCCTCCCCACAAACCCCCGGGAGGGACGGTTGGAAAGGGAGGGTCAAAAAGGGGAGGAAAAAAATGCGAAGGGATTCAAGCTGCGACTAAACCGCAAATTGTACGTGAAACGTCGCGCAGAAGAGTTGAATATTCGGCTCTCTCGCTGATACTCAGCTGCCTTGTTTCGAACTTCTTTTCCGGTCTCCGTGGAAACATCCCCACCCCACTTCTTCCGTTTTACGCACTTTCCTCGCTTTTATTTGCTAAAGCAGCTCAGACTTGAACCTACTTGATAAAACGCTATGAAATATTTTTGAATTTTTTTCCATTACTTTTTAAGATTAATCTTATTTCTTTAGTTTCGTACTCTTTCGGTATGATTAAGCTTTTATTAAATGGTTTCTTTTTCCTTAATTCCAGCAGAGTGTATCCAAGCACCAGAGTAATTCAACGCGAAGAAACGCTTTGATAGGCGAGGATAGAGGTCAACATAAGGTAAGCCAAATACGAAAACTTAAAAATTAAACTTCAGGTTAGAGAGGGGTGAGGTGGTACCTAGGAAGTTCACGAAATGTTAAATGTTTTGGCAGAGTAACATGTAGAAATCGTCGGTGTTATTGCCATGGTCGCCACATTGAAATTTTCGAAAATTGTCAATAGTTGTTTTTGAAGGATGTGGGTATATTCCTTTACAAGTTCCAAAGGACTTGTCCCTCACATCTCTGGTGTAAGTAGGAACGGAGCACTATGGGTAAGCGTAGGTAACGTATGATCCCGCAATCGCTAAGGTGATCCCGCTATCTATGGGTTCCGAAATGTAAAATGGTTTGGATCAAAAATTGGAAACGGGAAGGGTGCGAAAAAAGTGTTCGGTTCGACGAGAACGGGAGGGGCGTCCGTCGCGCGGTCCGGACCATAATATCCTCCCGTCTCTCGCTGCAGGACCCCCGGAGGACCAGGGGCGAGTTAGAGGGAAGGCGGGAGAGGAATGATGCCCCGGAGGGAAAGCGGTCGGGGCGCACCGCTGCCCGGATTTTTTTTTAAAACGACGCCTCCGTCCTCAACTACACACCCCCACCTCAAAAAGTAGAGGGAAAAAAATCGTTGAAGTGGGAAGGAGAGAGAGAGTGAGAGATAAATGACGAATGAAGGGTGCGTGTGCGTAAGGTCGAACTGTGGGAAAAAATAATTTTTATTTCCCCCTCCTACCTTTTTAGATCGAGTGCGTGAGTAATTTCCCCACCACCCCACCCGCCGACTAACCCCTCCACCTACCCCTCCCCCGCATAATTCCCCATGTCTGAGTCGGAAAATGCCCTCCACGCCCCCCCCCTCAGCACACCCCTCCTGCTTCCCATCCCTTTCTCCAACACTCACGACAGTTCTCCCCGTTCCCCATTTTCCTTCTCCCTCGTTCGCGTGCGCCTATTGATCCTCACTTGTTTCAGCCTGGGGAACGATGGGGAGACAGGGAGAGGAGAGAGATGAAGCGGGTGGAAAGAGAGAGAGGAGGGTTGGGAGCGAGACCCGCCCCGACCGGCCATCGATCGCTAGGTCGATATCACAAATGCTCGTAGTCTCTCACTACTCCTGGTTGACTGCTGCGGGGGTGAGCGGGATGTGGCGGCGGGAAGGGCAAGGAGTGCTGGGATATTAGAAGCGCCAGGAGTGAGGGTTTGTGCGGGGGGAGGACGACGGGACTACAAAGGGGAGGGCCCTGGTTTCGTCTGCGGGCGAGACATGAAAGAGGCTGCGGGGGGTGTCCCTCCATCCTTTCCCCTCAACCCTCTCAATTCCCTTCAGCAGGTATAAAGGAACGGAATGGGGAATTGAATTTAATATCCTAATACACCGTCGGGTTGCCGTGAGCTCGCGGACATGGCACCGTGGAACCTCGATCCCGTATGCTCGTGATATTTTTGTTGTGTTTCAGATTTTCGTGTCCAGATTATTAGGTTCGTTTCCCTTTGATAACGATGTGATTCGTCATTATTTTCAAGCACTACCTTTTCTCTCCGCTTAAGCACGTCGGTCTTAAAATTTAGTGGCCGCTTAAGACTCGAATCCGGAGTCCAAAACGCAAACTTTCCTCTTGGCATTTGTCTCCAAACGCTCTTTCGTCTCAACAATGGTCGCTGTTAACTCTTGGCCTTTCATTCATTTCTTAATGCTTGTTGTCAAATTTTCCTTACTACCCTGTTCGGTATTTTCTCTAATGTAGTCACTCTCACCATAGCGGGCGTAGTGTTATATCCTGTACTGTCTTTCAAACCTATTTCTCTGTTTTAACCGGTTCTGTTACAGTTCCTCCAACCCCCTTACTACCAGTTAACTATTAGCGATTTACATCTCCTCACCCCCTGCCAGCACTCTTATCTGCTTCCAAGTTCAATCCTCGAGAGTATGTAATATGTATCATTTCTGATTCCCAATATTTCCTTACCCATGAGAGTTTTTATTTCATATCAACGCTGTCAAGTTATATTTTCTCTCATTGTTTTAGGTGTTTAAGGATTAATAAATGAATAGCCTTTTAGAAATGTGTTATTCATCACAAAGGTACTTCCTTGGTGTATTTATCCTGAGCCTAAACTGATTTGGAGAATCGTAAAAGTGTCTTATAGTCCATTATGATGGCAATTGGTACTTTCGACAATCAACGCTCTGGCTTGAGGAAGATAAAGAAAAACCGTATTAAGTTATCAACCCGAAAGTCGGTTTGGTAGGTGGCATTAGAGCTCACCAAATACTAACCCTGACGTATTATAAATTCACACTGCAGGGTAGGGGGGCCAGATTCTTTTCCAGTGCCACCTATGTTTTCCCAGGAAATTCTGGCACCCGAAAAGATTGTGTGAAGCTGAGTGAATGAGAGAGAGGTGTATCCGGGAATCGAACCCGGACACTCCGGTCAGTCGTCCAACGCTCTACCCCTAGGCTACCATGAACCTACTATGGGAAGATAAAGTAATGTACCAAGTGTCGCTCAAAATGTACAGAGTTTACATAAAAATGTGTGAGTGTAAAAAAGTATGTAGCTAAAATGAAATTGCATGCATAGCAGTTTCTTTGAAGTAAGCATTTAACGTCTATTTGTTTCAAATTGCTCTCCATAACCACATGAGTCGTACGCTCCTGTTTTATTTTCATAGCAGTAGCATATTTACATATTAAACCATAAAGTGATTATAATATTGAACAGACTAGAATCGGTTCTCCCCACTAAAAATGGAAGGTCAAGCACTCCAGTACAAACTGCGTGCACTGTGGGTGGTAACCATTGGATGCTGGCACACCATTGAGGTTTCCTAATTGCTACACGATTAGCTGGATCGAAGTCAGGAGAGAAACCAATCAGACAACCTGTCCGAGGTTCGAATCCGGTACCTCCAATAGCCGGTCAGATTAACTTATCTTCTCGAAAGTAGTTCCCCTACGCCTCTGAAACTATTTGAGCGATGCTTTCGGTCTAGTGGGGAATTGCAACGGAGCACAGCGATTTAGGAGAAGATCTCTGCATGTTTTCCAGTGATTTATGCCCGCTTCACCTCATAATAATTTCATTTCTCCGTATCACCTAAATAGGAGCACTACAGGAAAAGAGGGGATATTGATTACATTTCAGCATCTGACCAGACTCCCTATTATAAAGCAGTGAATTTCGTATCCCTTTCTGTATGGCATACAGGCTGGAGTGTTGAAATATTTTCATAATTTCCATCACTATATAGTGCAAAAAAGAAACAGAATTCAAAAGGGATTACATTAGTCATTATTAAGGTTGATTTTGAGTTTTTTAAGCAAGACATTTTGTTATTTTCTAGGCAATATGTGAAATTGTCTTTTTCTGCCAGTAAATTTAAACGGTGAAGATTGATAAAACGATTAGCTTATACACGAGTAGCTTGACTGAAAGTTTTCGTAATACTCTCTTTGAACGGATCAAAATTAAGCAGTTCAAGATCTACCTTCAGTACAAGTAAAGTTTGACTCAACCGACAAAAACGAAGTAATGGTAATGAGGGGGAATGATTGAACATGTTATTCAACCTTTCGACTGACTTGTTTGGGAAGTATTTGATAATGAATTTCTTTATTTTATGATAATGTTTTCTTATTTGTCCGGAATTTTCTTTGCAATAAATACTTCATAAATTTACTGGCACAAAATAAAGTTTTAGTTCCATGTGTTATATCAAAATAGTAAGGTTAAATTGAGGTCTTTCGTATGTCACTAAATTTATGTAGTCGAAGCGAGTGGAAAATGTTCATGCTAATTAATTTTTTACAAAAGCGTTCCTAAAAATCCTAAGCTACTCGAGGATACCTACGCATTTGTTATTTGCTTCTCATTCCTATGAACAAAGAATTCAGAGCAAAGATATTTTTTTTATTTTGATGAATCTTGAAGCTTGCCAAAGCTTCGGCTAAGTTTACATCAGAAGTATAGAGACCAAAGAAACAAGTCGAGTAAATTTGAAGTTTCATATAGAAGAGTAAGGGTCTATCTTTTCTTTTATGAAGTGCGTTTCATCATTGCAGTTCTAAGGATATTTTCTTTGACAGTGGAAGAAGAATTTGAGCCGGTGAGTTGTAATACTCGTATAACGTTACTTTATTTTCCGAAAAGATTTTACGAACTGACGTCAAATTTATTCCAAGAACTAGTGCAGAGTAAATATATACAGGAAACGATTAGCGTTTTTTTCTTGTGCAACACAGCAAAGGTGAATTCTTAGTAGCATATCACTTTAAATATATATCAAGCTTCCTCTTTCCTTCGTGATAAGTCTCGAAATATCCCAGTAGTGTCTGGTAGCATAATGGATCACGCCATTTCATTTTTATTTTTCTTATTTTCATAAAGTGTTCTTGAATACGATCATCGTTCATGCTCCAGGGAACGCAAATGCTCAGGCGATTTCCGAGAGCCCAAAATCTCAAAAACTTAACCATCATATAGCGTTTCTCATTGCGTTATCTCCTGTTATGCATCAGACGTCCTCCTTCACTTCCATCGACAGTCATTAGATTAAAATCGTTCGGGGCCGCGAGAATTCTTTTACACTTTCCTTAACATTTCATTTTATCAAATTTAATTCTCCCTGAAGATGGAGGTGGGTACGGATGGGGTGCACAGTGAGTTCGCTCCCCCCTCCCCCTTAAGAAAGGATGGGAAAAAACTATTTTAAGCGTTGAAGAGACAATTTTTCTGCTGAATTAAAAAATTATTAATTTAAACTATTTTCTATATTTAAGCGGGTCGCGGTGGTCTAGTGGGTAGAGCGTTGGACTACTGACCGGAGGGTCCCGGGTTCGATTCCCGGGCAATGCGCTTTGGGCACCTGCAGCTCCACCCAAGCTAGTTGATTTTTCGGGTACCAGATCTTCCTGGGAAACCATAACCGGGAAACACTGGCACAGGGAAAGGAACTGGCCCCCCTACCCTGATGTGTGAATATTCACACGCCGTCGGGCTTGGTACATGGGTGAGCTCTATCATCACCTACTAAACCGACCTTCGGGTTGATTACTGTGTTTATGGTTTTCTATATTTGAGAATTTTTGGCGTAAATACCGAAAGTATTATCGGAATATATCCTTTCATAGGAATATTGCTAATGATTACAGAATAATGAATGTTTTAATGACTATGCCATAATGGAGCCTTATTTAGGATATCTATTTCCTTCGAATCCTAGAATAAATAATTATCAGCAATTGTCTGCAATTGTGTTACAGTAATGAAATTCTCAAGGAATATGATAGCTAAGGTAAACATTAAGATTGGAGGAAATAAACTATAGCCATTAGAACTTTTCATTATTTTGGAAAAAATTTTCATGAGGGTAAGCAGAGTAGTAGAGATATTAAAAGAAGAATTTTACTCGGTAAGAATGCGTTTATAAAGAGTTGGGAGCTGATGACAGGCACCTTAAGTAACATGAGACTGAAGAAATCTTAAGTATGCAGAGTATTTTTATACGATACAGAAAATAGTCGTTGAGGCTAAAGAATAAGAATAAATTGGAGGTAATTGTAAGGGTAGTTCATAGAGCTAAAAAATAAAATGGACAACGTAGAAAACAAGCGATGAATTCCAAGGAAGAGATGCAGCTGTCGGCATAAATTCATAGGAGATGGGACGAGTGGATGCAGAAGATACTGAGAAGCCAATGATGTACCTGAAACGGTATGAGAGGGTAAAGTAATGGAAAAACGAGTCAAATGGAAGGAAAAGAAAATGCATTTTGGGAGGAATTAAATGAGGTAGAAGTTATGTGCTCAGAGCTAAAGAATAGGTTATTTTGAAAATGGGATTTAAAGGTAGGTTATTTTGAAAATGGGATTTAAAGGTAATATGTCCCATGTATTTTAGAAGTTAGTATATGTAGTGCCAGGGTTCATCAAAATCTAACCTGAACCGGTTTAATACTGCCGATAATGTTCAGGTGTTACACGAAAGTTTCACGCCGAGTACTACCCGGGGGGAGTTCAAGAAACCCTCCTATTTGCTATTAGTACTTCATTCCTCCCTCGTATCGTTACGCAGTTTGTTCTACAATGGGATCTCGTAGTCTTTTTTTGTGATTTTAAAGGGCCGAGGACCTTAAAGGAGTTAACCCTTCGAGGAGGATTATTTCTTCTAACCTCTCCTTCTCTCCCTTTATCTCCTCAAAAGCTCCGCTCCACCTCTTCCGACGGTCTGACATCTCAGTGGTAGGAGGGGTGGGGATTTGGCATGCAAATGGTGAAGTTATGTGGAAGGAGCCAGGGGCACGCGGCGAATTTTAAGCCCTGGAGGAACTCCAGGAGGGGTTAAAGGGGGAGGGGAGTGTCGAAGTGGGGATTCCGTGCTCCCCTCATCCCTCTCTCCGCTCCCACATCCTCTGATCTCGCCCGAAAAAGTCTCGAATTTGGAGACGCCATCAGCCATCGCCCACTCTCTCTTTAAGTGGCCGCGGGAGGGGTTAGGGAGAGGAGGAGATATGAAGGGAGAGGGAGAGTGAGGTCGAGAGATGCATACAGACGCGCGCATAATGCGCGCGAAAGTGTCTAAGGCGAGGGAGGAATGAAGGAAAGTGTGGCGTCCGTCCGCCATTACTTATTCTTACCGCTGGGAAAGAAATAGCGGCGATGTTTCTTCCCCAAAGACCTTGAGATTCGTGGATTTAAGGCTCCACTGATCCGCGAACAAGATTTCTAGACTGCGTAACAGGGGAGAAGGGAAGATCACGGGGGAATAAAAGAATGCCATGGATAGGGAATCCCGTGCCGGCTCAATACCAATTTCGCATGGAGAAGGAAGTACGTGCGGGCGCGAATTTTCACGGATGTGCGAATAAAACCATCATCCTGCCATTTCAGTGAGGATTACACTTAATTGAATGAATAGATCAATGATGAAATAAAGGCTCCCAACATTAATCCAAAAATCATGTTTTTCTTATTTATTTTTATGCATAATCTATTGTGTGGTTTTCTGGTATTCTACTAGTATTATGTTTCACAAGTCACATTATAATTAGTGTTGCCACGATTGAACTCATTCAAAATTCATCTTAACCTTATGATCCTCCATTCGTTTCGCACAGAAAAGTTCGATTTTTGAAGAGCCTAATGGAACGGCCTCATTGGGCTGGATGGCTATTCATTACGAGTTGAGACCCAGCGGATCAGAGTCACACCCGGAAGGTATTTAAGGTGTCTGTACAGGATTCTAGTTACTTTTAAACCAATTTCCCGCCAGAACCTTCACGCGAAAACACCATCTTATTCCGATCAATTTCTTTCCTCTCCTCAAGAAATAAGAAAAGATAAGATTATTTTCCATTTTGGCGTTTAGGGTTTGAATAACGAAAATCGTATCGGCCGATCGAGATTGATATCCACAAGTAAAGGCCAGCGAACGCTATTAATGTTGTGACAACTGCATTGAACGATACAAAATGTGTTTATGGGAATCATCTTGCTCAAAGTGTCTCCTCTGACAGGACGAAACCCTCCATACAACTTATTTGGTTGATGATGAGAAAATCGGAAAGAAAAATTTATTCTACTCTTCAACAAGACAACAAAAAATCGTCCACATATGACAGTGAACTGCATCGATGTCAGGTTATCTCATGACTGAATACCGACCACATTTAATGGTGTTAATGTTACAGGAAAATGAAAAACACCATATCATTTCCACTATGATTAGCAACCAAACATAGTTCATTTATTTTTTTATATCTTTTACTTAAATTTTAACATTTTAAATCCATCGTCCTATTAGGCGAAGCACGTATAGGCAGGACATATTTGAGCAGAGTATCATAAAAATTTAGCATTATATGCAACTCAGTATCACGAATTTCAAGCAATGAAACACACATTAGTAATCAAGAGCATAAAGCATGTGATGTTGTAAAATATTTTTAAGGTTGTATTTTATTTATTTAATGGGGCATGAAATTCATTTGACTATTTTTCTGGCTATTTTGGAATAAATACTTTATTTAACCTTTTACCATGGTCAAAATTAACTCTAGGTACCGTAAAGAATGTTATGTTTTTATCTGCAGTTTTTCTCAATTTTTCACTAAAGAATATTTTGAATCGCATTTTCTTGTAGGCCATTAATATTAAAGTTAGGTTAAGCAATACTATTCTTAAGGTGAATGGCACATAAAAAATAAGATCATCAGAATGAAATACGAAAGAGATAAGGGATACAGTAAATGGTTTTATGGGAAGGAATGAACCATAATAGTCATGAGGGAGCGCGATCTAAATCTAGTAACATTAAAATTTCCGCGTAAGGAACACGTAGTGAAATGACATCTGAGTATTATATAGCTGAAACAAGCAACGAGGGTTGAGCAGCATGAAGAAAATTAGTAAGAGACTGTTTTAGACTTTCTTTGAGTTGCTTAAACCAAGCTTTTCTTCCCAATTGCTACCACAAAAATAGAATCGCGTGAATGGAATGCAATAAACAGTATGCAATAGCAAATACACTCATATTCACAAGAAAAGAGGGAGGAGAGAATGCAGAGTTTTTTCTTGGGGATGCGGAAAAGGAGGTTTTTCATCCAGATGGGCGAAGGTCAAGGACAATTGTCGAAATATAGGAGGAGAGAGATTTAGGAAATGGGATAAGGAATCTAAATTGGCGAAGGTCAAGTGTTCTTATTTATAGGTGTCGCAGCACAAGGAGGAAGCGAAGGTTAGGAAGAGGTGAATGAGTCGTGAAAACGAGATCAAGACAAATATCAAAATTACTTGGACCATTAGCAGTTTCCAATGGCTAGAGGAAATTCCAACGTATACTCTTTCTCCATATAACATAAGATAAAAGAGTCAAACTTGCTAATATTTTTACATTTCACAAATAGCAGGCAAAACAATATACATACATAAACAAATTATATATACACACACATTAAAACACGAAATCCTGCCATATGGTGAACAAATATCCATTCACAAGGAAATAGATAAAATGGGAAGGGATAGAAAGACACACAAAGGACGAACACAAGAGAGATGGGGAAGACGGAATCGAGCAGATCTCAAGCACAAAATTATTTCTTTGACCGGGACTTGATCTTTCTTGACTTACGATTTGCCGAGCCGATACTCTAACCACTTGAGCTATCGAAGAAACGTAATTTACACTGAGATCTGCGGGTCTTTATGTAATAAAGTGACCCGACTCTTTGGACAAGAGCTCCGTTAGGGAGCTGTTTCACCCAAAAAAGGAGAAATAGACAACACACAAGAGGAAAGAACTGTGGGTTAGCAATCATATAGCATCATAAATGTAAGTGGCTTAGCAATCATACAATATCATAGGTATACGCGGGTGGTCTGAAAAGTTTCCGACTCAGAAAACCGGACTACCCTTGTATATATATATATATATGCCTATTAGCCTTTTCAGACCACCCTTGCATATATACCTATATGCCTAGTAGTTCAATAGTATGTAGTGTCCACTTCATGCATTTATAATTTTGGTATTTAAACTCTGAAACCGAAGGTTACTAATTAATTATAGATAATGTGAATTTACCAGTGTTATCACTTCTTACCCTCAAAATGAATAAGAATACTCGTATGAACTGCTTCCATTGAGTTACGCCTAAAATGTTTCCAGTGCTCCAAAGTGTGTCTTTTTTGAGGAAATTTAATTAATTACATGTACAAAATTAGTTAGCGCAGTTAACGAGGCCACCGATATCTGGGGTTATTTCCTTCGTTATTAACAGCTAATACTTTATGGCAATTTTGTTTTTTGAGGAATGAAGGAAGAGCGGGTAGATACTCAGTGTCTGCATAGTCCTGCCCTTAATGGGTGGTACTTATGGGTCGATAGGGCTTAAACTCCCATCCAACAGACGGAGTACTGCATGCACTTGAAGACCTCTTCACACGGCACTCAAACAAGCCTCAAAATTCCATTGAAAATCCTCCGCCACGCCCCAGGAATCCGAGGCCTCAAAGCATTAGAAACCAGCCCATTATCTTACAGTTCGATTCAATGTAACAGAATAGTCACCGTACATGATTTGGCTTCTACACTGAGAGTTATCGGAAGCCGTGCAGCTACGCTCAAATACTGAATCAACGAAATGAGAACATGAAGCCACTTTCAACTATTCCAGCAATACCCATTAAGATCCGCTGTCCTAGCTTGAATCACAATATCTTTATAGTGGTGATTTATTATATAACGTGTTTAGCTTTACTTTATATGTTGGAATTTCCCTTCAAATCTCACATCAGATGACTTACAATAAACATAACTTCACGCAGTTAACTATATGACTCTATGTGCAAAACCCTTGAAATGCGTGCTTAAGTCTTCACGTAGTTTCAGCCAATCTAAGTAGTTCTCTTCTCCTTCGCCTTCTAGAAAATAACCCTCGGATATTTCAACTTTTCAATTTTTGTGTTAAGGGTGAATGTTAGTTCTAAGCTAAGATTCATTTTCAATCAAGGGGCTCTACTTAATTAATTCGAGTTATGGCCCTAATGTCTGTTAGGGCCGATTAAGACCCAAATGTCTGTTATCTTGTACGTTTTACAAGAAATAAACTAGGGGAATATCGGTTTTTTTAATTGCCCTCATTCTGCTCTGAATATTATGAAAAAGAAGGGTAATTAATTAATTGGGAAAACAATCGTACGGCGCGGAAAAATGGCTACTGAAGCAATATTATGGATGTAGATTGGTGGCTTTTAAAATGTGGCTGTAGAGAAGGATGGAGAAGGTGAAATGGACCAAAAGGAAAACAAATAAGGTAGTGGAGTGGGCGAGGACAGGGGTTTCTTGGAGAAATACTTAGGAGACAAGAAAATTGATTAAAGTCATATTGATTGGCAGTGGGATGTTGAAGACTGTGATAGAGGGGAGAACGTTAGAAAAATGAGGAAGGGGCAGGAATAGGATAGGGATGTTGGACGGAATGAAGGGAAGAAGGACGGAATATTTGGAGATGAAGAGGGGCTTGTCGTTAAGTAGGATGTTGGTTTGTGTTTTGTCGGAGGGACAAATATTATTTGGTAGTTGTATTCATTCAAAACCTATCTTAACCGGTAGATTGCCTATATTATTGGTACTACTAAGATTCAAAACCGGGTCCCTTGTTTAGGAAACCAGTACAATAGCCGTCCATCAACCCGATTCCCCGTATTCGGTTGAGGTAATGCGTTGATTGGCGGTCAATAAATAAAATGAAATTTGAGTTTTTTGGAGAAATTTTATTTGTTCGCTTATATCAATGTTGTCCCAGTTCGAAGTAGTCCCCAATAGATACTATGAACTCCCAGCTGCAAGCACGTTTACCAATCCTCGAAACACTTAAGTGACTTGATCTTTGGTATAGCTTTGTCTCTCTGCTATTTGTCTTTAATTTCTCTACGCATGCTTGTTAAATGATGGCCACTTTAGGTTCTCCTTATTTTTGGGAACAGGAAAAATCCACACGGGACCATGTCTGGCAAATATGGAGCATGAGATATCATTTCAGTTCTGTTTTTGCCCAAAGGTTCACGAGCAAGCAACGGTCAGTGTGAGCAGGCGTATTTATTGCGGTGCAAAAGCCATGAATTTTTTTGCCCCAAATATGGGCGTTTTTTTCGTATTGATTCAAAAAATGGCGCTGGACTTGCAAGTAGTATTCTTTATTGATCGTTTGACTTTGTGGCAAAAACTCCAGGTGAACTATGCGATTTTACAAAATCCCCTTTACTTTTTGAACACGTTACGTATATGTTCATTTTTGGTGTTTGGTATATATTTTAAACATTTCATTCGCCACTTTATTTTGTTCGTAATTTTGGTAAAAGTATACTGTTTTAAACACTTGCTTAATTTTCTCATGGTAGCGTGAACTTGAAATGCGTTTGATTATTGATGCTCAGCGACCTGTGACTTGATAAAGTTTACATCAAGGTTAAATATGAGCGATCCCGACGATTGGGCCAATTAATAGGCACCAACAGATCGCTTGCATATGCATTTTATTAATATGATTCTAAACCAATTGATGTGACTGTATAACGCCTGCTAATCGAGTTTGATCTCCCAGTCCTCAACGCCCAACTATAAGGTGACACAATCAATCTACATCCTTGTTACCCCGTCAACCCGTTTGATTACTTTCGGTTCGAGCTCGTCCCACTGGGGAAATATCCCCTTAATGTGTTTCTACCATATCCATTTGCTTTTTATTTCTCTCTTTGTGTACGTAAATCATGGCTCAAAATTTCCATGAGAGTTTTGATTACCTTTCATTTCGATCCGGTCTGAGTGCTTCAATTGAAAACAAAAATCTGGAAAAGCACCAGAAAACTTCATTTCACGAATTGTGGTGAACTATTTTTTTCGTCGGAACCACTATCTCCGTCACAAAAATAATTTCAAATGACCTGCAAATCCGATTCGATTTGCTTTCTCTGCACTCAAAAAATTATCACGCCTTTCAAACCAACCCCGGATCCACTCACAACCCATGGAAATAGCCTGAATAATTAGAAAAAAAGGAATTGAAACAAAATTTAAAACTTTTTTATACGGACACTAGTTTTAAGGATGCGCCGACCTTATTCGTTGATTGCGTTTCATGCACTGAAAACTGATCTCTAAATAGAAACTATTATTAACAATCAGAACTGAGGCGTAAATCGGCCTCGTGATGTAGTCGATTATCAGATTTGATTTGGATACGGAGAATGAATTAATGAATTCTATTCATCCTTAGATTGGACGAGTGCAAACCTTCATTCTCCTCTGTTCTTTTTAAATCCTCTTACGGCCGGATTTCTCTTTTCCTGCACCCCTCTTTACTTGGTCTGCCCATTTACCTCTTGGTCATCCTCGTCGACCAAGCTTTCCTTTAAGTTCCTAACCAGATGGATTGGTCAATTAATTTGACTTTTTTACCAAATTTAAACCATGTCATTTTTATTGTATTACTTTTTATACTTGGTTCGTTTAATAGATCCTCGGCTTCTGAACCCAATTCCAGAATTCGTAATTTTTGCGGTTTGTATATATTTTTCTCTTTCCCATTTTCAGTAGGTAATGTTTATACATGTAAATCATGATACTTGCGGATGGTTTCAGGTACTATATACCTTTTCCTGCAAACTTTTGTTATGGTCTCCTTTCCAGTATATAGCGTAGCTGTCGCTTCCTGATTTCATAATCATTTTAGTCCATAACTACTATTATTTTATCTTAGTTTCACAATGAGATGTACATTTTAATTAATTTATTCTTTCCATTCAATGAAAATTAGATTAAAGAAAGAAAGAAAACACGGCAATTCCACATTTACACTTTTATTAGACGACCATGGTTTCACCACTGCGTGGCATCTTCAGGTGTTTGCAGGAAAAGTTTGCAGGAAAATTAGAGTATTCTGAATTTTTCCTTAAGTACCACGGGTATCATTTATGAAACGGAGTACGCATGCCTGTACGTACTTATATGCATGTATCTCCTCATTCTCCTTCAAGATGTTTAATATCCATGATAAGTAGTTCTTTTAAGTTCTGTTGACATTGATATTCATATTTCAGATAATTTGTCTTCCAGCATTGAATTGTCTTCAAATTATCTCATTTGATAACAATTATGTTAGTGTAGGAAACTTTTTCTTAAAAGTAAGCAGATTTTCTACTAAATGCGCTTAAGGTTCAAAATCACTCCCTTCCATTCTCCTGAATGGAAGTAGATAGGATGATAAGATAGAGCTTAAAATGCCGGGGCACTCTTTATGAATACGTTAAATAGGGCTTCACTGCACTGTGCACAGGTTTTGTGTATCTTCTGCCAGAGTAAGTAGCATTTTCATCGCTTAAAATTTCCATGTATTGAACAAAACATCTGCATTCTTTACTTGACTGTTTTAACACCTGTCAAAATCCATCTTAATTGATAGAAGCATGAAGTGATGGTTTTATGGTGATGGTTATATGTTTCACCTTGCTTGTATAACACAGGCCAACAGTGGTTTTGGTGCCGGAGCTTTTAATGCTGATTTAAAGAACAATAGAGGTGCTGAATCCAATTATGACACTAGTTTTTTCCTATCAGCTATAGTTTTCAAGATATAGATATGTTGTTACTTACGTAATAAAATCTTCTACATGATGATATGGGAATATTATATTAATAATTATCCCTTTGGCCTACAATATAGAAATATACATATAACTTATTGACAGTTTATTGAAAATAAAAGGAACACCGCAGAGTGGTTATAAATTAGTATACGTATAGATTTATTTAACTTTGAAAATTGTTTTCCGGAATATATCAAATGTTAAAACAACTAATCGTAAGATGTGCCATATCTAAAAAAGTAGAGCTGTTAAATAAAAACGGATTTCATATTTGGATTCAGCTCTACAAATATATTTCAAGAAACTGCGGGAGATGCCGCAACAGTAACTATTAACGGAGTCATCCGCTATGTGTGTATTATAATGCAACAATTTCAGAGAGTAAAAATCATTCGCCTTGACCGGGATTCGAACCCGGATCCCTCGATATTCGGCCGAGTGCTTTAACCACTTAAGCTACCGAGAGTTACTGTTGCGGCATCTCCCGCAGTTTCCTGAAATGAACAGCCTAAGTGTTTGAAATTGGCTTTAACCTCGTGGACTGTGGCGCCTCGCGCACGACTACGAATGCCTGTGACATTGTATGTACGGTATTTCGTCACAACATCTAGTTCCTTTAAAGCCCCCAAAATTTCAGAGTGTAAGAGGACGTCTCGGTAGCTTAAAGCACTCGGCCGGATATAGAGGGATCCGGGTTCGAATCCCGGTCAAGGCGAATGATTTTTACTCTGAAATTTTTGCATTCTACAAATATAGTATAGTTAAAGTCATCACAAAGATTCCCGACACCAAAAAAAAATTTTTTTGTAGGCCTGTGTAATAGTTGTCAGAAAAATTAATAGACTAGAGCATGACCGTACTTCTCGGTTTAAAGAAGAATCCACCTAGTTTGCCTAAAGTTTTATAGTCGTTTTTCATCAGACTATGCTTAGTAAAATGCTTATTCTATTTCCACGAATGGCATATTCAAATGAGTTGTTGACGTGCATCATTTGGACACCCAGTATCATTTTATACGTTTGGCAAAAAGGCAGTGCGTGGCCTCGTTAGTTTTAAGGGGATATAATGGTAGTCTTGCACTATGTTTTAAATTGAAATTCAAAATAATGGGATAACGTAATGTGAAAGCCAGCAGTTACAATTTTGATTTTGTTTTCAACCTTCTTTGACATGTTCTTCCGATTTTTTACATTATTATTAAGCTCATTGTGTTCATGATATTGCATTCATTATTAGTTCTAAAGAGCTAGTACAATTAAATCTTCTTAAATGGAATATCTTTATACGGAACACCTGAAGTCATTTTTTATCATAGCCACAGTGTTAACAGATTATATTTATAAAAGTTAATCGTAAGTTTTACATTATTATACGTTTTTTTCTGTTTAAAAGCAAAAAATACTAACCAAAATGATTCTTTAGTAAATTGAGCATTCAACATAATGTTGGCTCTTTAAAAAACGCGCGTACAATCCAATCCAATTGCGCGGTCACTTCCAATCTCTTCCGTTATAAGTTTCTTTATTTTATTACAAATAATATTTTATTAATACATTAAAAAATTATATATGTATAATTACATAAATATATTAGAGGACAATATGCATACAGGTATATGCTGGCCATAGGAAAAGTACTCTCATCTTATTGGCCTATTTCGGCGATGCCCTTCTGCTATGGTCAACTGAAGAGCCTTATTTTTTATGATAATGAAAAATCACTGCTGACTTCGTCCGACAAGAGTGTGAACCTTGTTTTCTGAATTTTTGTAGTATGTTTTTGTGCATAGTTTTGGAGTGTATCGGATCGCTCTTTTCCGCTTTCTTACTGCCGAAATAAAAATTATCATTAAAAGAAATGTTAGCTCCAATAGTCCTCATCTATTTCACTATGATTGTGGGAGCTACTGAATAAACAGCATCAGCTTTCAAATAATTTCAAATTCCAATCAATGGATGAAGACTTTGTCGATTTTTATTGCCACGTGATATTTTTATTACGGAAAAATGAAAATTGTTGACAAAGATGTGAAAATTTATTTCCTCGTTTAAGTACACTGATTAAGTAATACGTTATTTATTGTTTATTCGTTTGAAATGTTTAAATTCGTACATACTGATTGGGTTTCTCAGATGCCGCTTGTAAAGCTGAAATTCGTGCGTTAAAATCTCCTCACTCCTCGAATGGCATGGGTTTTTTCTAAACCCTAGTCGTATGCTCTTCAGGAACCAGTTGAAAAACTAGAAGTGGATACTCTGGATCCAATGGACAAAACAGGATATCAGAGGTTATCAACAGACAGATGAATGCTCACAATACTGACAATTAATCCATTATCAAACTTCGTCATAAAAAGTTGTCTATATTCTTTCAGTTGGCAGAATTTTCAAACTTCAACCCTTCACTCTTTCCCCAGGGAAGCAATACGGATTCATTCTTCTATTCGCAAATGTACTCACAGTCTACGAATGCATGTTACATGTGCACCTTCTCCATCGAGTAAATCTACTCGTACATTTAAATTAAGTCTAGTCCTCAAATATAATTAGGGCAAAAGCTCCTGAGAATAACTTTTTCCTCGGTACTGGAAATTGGATTATTTCCGGACCTTGTCTATCAGATTGGTAATAAACTCGTTTGAAAACACTCAATCTCACTCGAGCAGTCGAGAGCACCAGAATAACCAAAGCATTGGCTATTATTGCGCATGTGCATATGTGTGTGTGTTGTTCCATTTTACTTGGGAAAGAATTAAGCAAATTTATGTCCCAGAAGTACCGTTTGGAAATTCAAACGTAGGCCAAACACGAAAGGAGAAATAGTACTGGAAAGTTCAATTATCTCTTTTGTTTAAGTATTAATTTTAGTAACAATATATTTGGAGTACTAATCCATACAAAAAGGGCGCTGATTTATCATTGTCCAAATGTTTATAAAACTCGTTGTTCCTCATGACTGAGAGATAATTTTGTCGATCGCAGGAGTTATCAGGACGGACTGCTCGGATTAATCCATTGTCACTCTATTTGTTTTATCCCAAAAGGTAGACTCAGCATTCTGGAAATACCCCTAGAACATAGTTCCCGGCTTCATTTCAGTTGAATTTTGATTTTTTCCATTGTTCTAACATAATCTAAGGAATGAAAATGTTGCCAATTCCATGGAAAATAATGTTTCAAGTAGGATGTTGTAATTAAAATTGACAAATAAAATCTATTATATCCGATTCATCATTTTAATAATTATTAGTACTAGTTTGTGTATTGAATAAACTATGTCAAATTCGTTAGTTATTATTGTCCTAAATTGTATATATGTATGTTTCCTATGTTGCAAATATAATATATATATATGCGGGTCGCAGTGGTCCAGTGGGTAGAGCGTTTGACTACTAACCGGAGGGTCCCGGGTTCGATTCCCGGGCAAGACACTTTGGGCACCTGCAGCTCCACCCAAGCTAGATGATAGAAGATATTAATATATATATATATATATATATATAAATTTTTAAATTTATATATATATATAAATTTTTAAATTTATATATATATATAAATTTTTAAATTTATATATATATATAAATTTTTAAATTTATATATATATATATAAATTTTTAAATTTATATATATATATATATATATATACATATTCAAACTTGAAAATCCCGCCATACGGCGCACAAATATTCATTCAAACAGAAATAGGTATAAGGAAAGGGGATAGGAAAACACTTAATAGGCGAAGACAGGACATGTGGGGAAGGCGTTTTTTTGAGCAGATCACGAAAGTAAAAATATTTCCCTATCCGGGATTTGAACCACGGACCTTCCACTTTCCGGGCGGATGCTCTACCAGTTGAGCTAATAGGGAAACCTGATTTACCTTGAGATCTGCGATCTTATAAAGCGCCAAAGTGCTCCGATACATATTGCCCGAGAGATGGCGTTATGGAGCTGTTTCACCCACCAAAGGAGAAATAGACGGGACACAAGAAGGGGAAAGGATAGTAGAAAAGCATTCATACGATCTTATAAAGGATAGGAACGGTGCGTTTCATGGCACGCATAGCCAGAAGAAGAGACGAGCCACATTGGCCAAACACATATTCAAACTTGAAAATCCCGCCATACGGCGCACAAATATTCATTCAAACAGAAATAGGTATAAGGAAAGGGGATAGGAAAACACTTAATAGGCGAAGACAGGACATGTGGGGAAGGCGTTTTTTTGAGCAGATCACGAAAGTAAAAATATTTCCCTATCCGGGATTTGAACCACGGACCTTCCACTTTCCGGGCGGATGCTCTACCAGTTGAGCTAATAGGGAAACCTGATTTACCTTGAGATCTGCGATCTTATAAAGCGCCAAAGTGCTCCGATACATATTGCCCGAGAGATGGCGTTATGGAGCTGTTTCACCCACCAAAGGAGAAATAGACGGGACACAAGAAGGGGAAAGGATAGTAGAAAAGCATTCATACGATCTTATAAAGGATAGGAACGGTGCGTTTCATGGCACGCATAGCCAGAAGAAGAGACGAGCCACATTGGCCAAACACATATTCAAACTTGAAAATCCCGCCATACGGCGCACAAATATTCATTCAAACAGAAATAGGTATAAGGAAAGGGGATAGGAAAACACTTAATAGGCGAAGACAGGACATGTGGGGAAGGCGTTTTTTTGAACAGATCACGAAAGTAAAAATATTTCCCTATCCGGGATTTGAACCACGGACCTTCCACTTTCCGGGCGGATGCTCTACCAGTTGAGCTAATAGGGAAACCTGATTTACCTTGAGATCTGCGATCTTATAAAGCGCCAAAGTGCTCCGATACATATTGCCCGAGAGATGGCGTTATGGAGCTGTTTCACCCACCAAAGGAGAAATAGACGGGACACAAGAAGGGGAAAGGATAGTAGAAAAGCATTCATACGATCTTATAAAGGATAGGAACGGTGCGTTTCATGGCACGCATAGCCAGAAGAAGAGACGAGCCACATTGGCCAAACACATATTCAAACTTGAAAATCCCGCCATACGGCGCACAAATATTCATTCAAACAGAAATAGGTATAAGGAAAGGGGATAGGAAAACACTTAATAGGCGAAGACAGGACCTTTGGTGGGTGAAACAGCTCCATAACGCCATCTCTCGGGCAATATGTATCGGAGCACTTTGGCGCTTTATAAGATCGCAGATCTCAAGGTAAATCAGGTTTCCCTATTAGCTCAACTGGTAGAGCATCCGCCCGGAAAGTGGAAGGTCCGTGGTTCAAATCCCGGATAGGGAAATATTTTTACTTTCGTGATCTGCTCAAAAAAACGCCTTCCCCACATGTCCTGTCTTCGCCTATTAAGTGTTTTCCTATCCCCTTTCCTTATACCTATTTCTGTTTGAATGAATATTTGTGCGCCGTATGGCGGGATTTTCAAGTTTGAATATGTGTTTGGCCAATGTGGCTCGTCTCTTCTTCTGGCTATGCGTGCCATGAAACGCACCGTTCCTATCCTTTATAAGATCGTATGAATGCTTTTCTACTATCCTTTCCCCTTCTTGTGTCCCGTCTATTTCTCCTTTGGTGGGTGAAACAGCTCCATAACGCCATCTCTCGGGCAATATGTATCGGAGCACTTTGGCGCTTTATAAGATCGCAGATCTCAAGGTAAATCAGGTTTCCCTATTAGCTCAACTGGTAGAGCATCCGCCCGGAAAGTGGAAGGTCCGTGGTTCAAATCCCGGATAGGGAAATATTTTTACTTTCGTGATCTGCTCAAAAAAACGCCTTCCCCACATGTCCTGTCTTCGCCTATTAAGTGTTTTCCTATCCCCTTTCCTTATACCTATTTCTATATATATATATATATATATATTTATATATATATATATATATTTATATATATATATATATAGAATTATATATATATATAGAAATAAAATATATATATATTCAAGAATATATGTGTGGGGTAATGTGCGCTGATAAAAATATATATGAAAATATATTGTGAATGTACTCCATAAACAGCGCAGTAAATTTCCTGATTGAGTGCTTTTTCTGTTTAAAACACAAGTCATTCAAACCATGTTGTCATGCGGCTATTGTATTTTTAGCGATTATTTTCATTCCTGTATCTTTTCGTGCGTCGTGAAAAATCCTTTGCCGCGGTCTCTGAAAGATATCAGCGAAGCATGTTACTGACGTGCCCCCTTTTATTATTCGCTGATGCATTCAATGATGTATTCAACGTAACACACTCCTGGCTTATCATACTTGTTCAACATTGCGTTTTGGTGCGTCTCTTGATCATAGACAAAACGTTTAGGGATGGTCTCTGTGGTTTATTGTACGTTTGATATGGTTATCTAGGATTGACGTCAGAACATTCACGAAGGCGTGAAACTCTGCCCGTGATTGTATGCCATGAAGCGGCCTGCCTCCAGGTAATTTTGGTGGGGTCTTTTCGGGCATGAACCTACTTAGAGTCATCAGTTACAACTCTCGCTGTCATGTAACAAGCCTTTTTTTAATGTGTTTCAGCCTTATGCTCACAATAATCGCCAAATATTTTTCAAATTTCACCAAAATATCCCTAGAGAAATGCAATAATTTCAGAGTGTAAAAACATTCACCTTATCCGAGACCGTGAATGAGTTTTACGCTCTAAAATTGTGGCATTGAAATGCATATTAGCGGATGACTACATTAAAGTTACTGTTGCAGAGTCCCTCGCAGTTTCATGGAATTAATCCGTAAAGAACCTTACATCAACTAAAACTTTGACAAACTGCGTTTGGCATGCTAAATTATAGGGTATTAATTTAGAAAAATGCCTGAATTCAGTAATGTCGCTAATTTATAGTAATATATGAAAATAGATTAGAAACGTGCATGCACAAATTATAACGAGAAAAATTGCAAAAATTTTTTTTTTAATTTTGAATTATAATTAATACTTTAAAAGGGTTCATTTTGCATGGTTTTAACTGAATTGTTATATGCTATTCAACAATTTTTATTTCTATATCTAAAACAGTTTAAGAATACTAAAAATTACTTACAAGAGGCATTTGAAAGTTATGAATTACTCTTAAATATAAATATTGTGCGTTGAAACCGTATGGGGCGTATTAATGTGTAACTTATTGCATAGTTATTAGCTTACAGCATGTCACAGTTGGACTAAGGTAATTCTGGTAAAATCCTCTTTTATTAAAATAGGAATTGGTTGGCTGCGAGTATTATACTTAAAATGTTAAAGCATATTGATTTAGTCACAGCTCTACAAATAAAATCCTCAGTTTCCAAATAATCAAATTTTGGTTCAAACCTTTACAAAATCATTATATGTAATTCAAATGTGCTTTGTTATCGCGAAATAAATTGATGAATTGATTAATATTTTCTTGCCTACGTAAGTTTTCTCTCACTAGAAATAACCTCTTCTCATGCTTCAAAAAGAATTGATTTACAATTTCACCGATGTCTTCAAACGCATATCTTTATTCAATTACCGTTCTGAAAGTCTATGTTTATTGAATTATCGATATAAATATCCTTCCCTAGAAAATGATTAATGCATCTTTTTGGCATCCAGAATTTTAATATGTTTAGTTGAGCATAGCTGTTAGAAGAAATAATCCACCCCCTCATGAGCTCTATGCTCAGTCAGCTATTCCTATTCCCAGCGGTCAGTGGGAGGATTGATACATGTTGCACTTCTGCATCGTTTGATCTTAGCAGTAGGCATGCATTAAATGTTTGTACAATTCCCAGTGCATGCGGTGAGTCATGGGACCTCTGCGTAAATACGCCAAGTTCTCAAAACCGTGTTGACTAGCCGGAGATTCAAGGCTACCCAAACAACGAACTGTCAGATATCTAAGGTTCCCTCTCGCTAAGGGATGAGAACGCTTTGCTTTTGATCTGGTTCAGGACATGTAGCTGCGCGATATCGTTCACAGAGCATCAATTTCAATTTTAAGATATTTAATATTTTTTAGTCAAAATATATTTGTCATTTAGAGCTAATACGAACTTATTCCACAAAAACTATGTCGCATATTTTATTTGCCATGACAAATTTTTTTAATTTTTTTACCATATTGCAGATAGTACATTCGTTTGTAATATATTACATTGATCTCGATATTGTACGGATACAAATCTCAAGTTTATTTTACATTACCATTCCTTGATATTATTTTGTTTTCACGTTTTAGATTGAGTTATTCATGAAATTATTTCACCCGAGGTGAAATTAGTCATGTCGAATTTTTCTTACGCACTTGCAATGATACAACTGCTCTTCATTATACTTACTCCAATGAATTTAGAATATAATTTTGGTGCTTTTCGTTCACATTATATAATACACATTCACATTGTACAATATCTCAATCTCCGAACTTGGTAGCACATTGAATACAATGATTACCAAAGTGCCTCCTTCGAAATTTATGTTTACGACCGTAAGTAGATGCGTAGAAATTTTCCTTTAGCCTAGCTCATCTAATTCCGGTTCCCTATTAGTAAAACATTTTCGAAAGTATTTAATAGGTATGTACAAGTTTTTTAGTAACTCAATTTTTTTCTTTCCGTATTTGGTGCGTAGAGAAAAATTTAAAACGCGGACACTCGTTAATAATACAAAATATAGATGGCTGTACCACCCTGCGCGTAAGATTTTCATAGTTACCACCTGAGGGTGAAGTTTATTTGGTTTACCGTGCACATTTTGTGTTGTGATTTTTTTGTAAATTAGTTTTGTGCTCAAGAACAATGTGTGATCATCCATTTTTTCCACTTTTGTGATTTTGCACCAATCTTTAAGTCACCAATGGAGTGAGAGGCATGCAGTGTTGATATAATGGGCATGTGTAAAACGTACATTCGTGGATGCCACAGTTCAAAGAAGGCCGAGCATCATGTGGTATAGAACCCAAGAACCATCGGCCACGGACCAGACGATTTTCCCAGTGGGCGAAAAGTAACCCTATACAAGCATTCTCGTCGATCATTGAATTATGAAGTCGACATAAAAAATAATCACCTCCAGCGAGTCTATGTTGAGAAATAACAGAAATGGCAACTTTCTGCAGTAAACAGTCATTAAAAATGGCAAATACTTTAAAACTTAAACGCCTCTATAATATTTTTAAAATAGTTTGCCCACGCTTCCTCTCTCCTTCTATGAGGGTGGTCCCAGATGTACCCGACCCAACAAAGAAAAAACTGACACCATGGCCTTACCTGCAGATGAAACGGACTTCGCCTTCTTTGGAGCCGGTTCTCCTTTTTGAATCCATGGTTTTGATTATTCTTTTGTTGAAGTAATGGACCCATGTTCATCCATGGTTATGAAGCGTCACAAAAATTCGGCTTTGCTGCTATGAAACTTTGCTAAAAACACTCAATTGAAACATCTTCACGACACTAGTTTTCCTCGAGTGTGAGAAAATGCGGCACCCATCTTGCATACAGCTTTTTCAAGTCAAAATTTTCAGTTAATGTGCAATGTACTGCACTTTTTAAAATGCCTACAATGTCTGCTGGCTCGTGCACCTTCAGTCGACGATCATCCAGTATCACTTTGTGGATTTTCTTCACCGTTTCTGGAGTCGTCACCTCGTTTGGCCGACCAATAAGATGCTCGTCTTGACAGCTCGTACGGCCTCGTTTAAACTATGCTATTAAATATTTTACTGTTGTAAACGAAGGAGCAGACTCGCCCAGAGTAGAATCCAGTTCAGTTATTATATAGGTTTCGCTGAGGCCTTTCATATAAGAGTATTGTATCACATAACGATGACCAATTTGATCCATTTTCACAAATTCACTGATAACGTTAAATATCGATGACTACCAAACAAATACTAAACAACTTGGCCTTTTTAAACTTGAAATTTATGCTTTATAATTGCGTACTTTCTAATACAGTGATTTTTGAAACAACTACCGCTATCTATAGGTAAGGCCGGGTACTTATAGGACCACCCTCGTATTCTTGTCGTTTTATCTTTTTTCGCCCATCGGAAAGGAATTAATTCAAATAAATCCAGTTGTGTCAAATATTTCGGAAAGCGAGTCGACCTATACGTCTGCAGGCTACCCGCGTAATAAGCAAGTTTTCTTACCCCCATCGAGTCTGCATTAAAGGTTACTCGGTGAATAAGAGGCCCGTAAACACTGATCACTGGATGGTAGATGATAGCCCTAATTGAGTTAATGGCCACTCCTTGAGTAAAAGGGGCTTATCGAATATTCTATATCCTGGAAAAGCTGATGAAGTATCATTGATTTAGTACCTGGAGTTACACATATTTTAGATCTGAAGTATTCTGGAGTGTTTGGAGAGATTATACGAGATAAATATTTATTGCTCATATGCTAAAAGAATAAACATGCAACATGTCAGCTTTAGGTAGCTTTGAAAGGTTTACTAAGGGAAGCTACCATCATCGTACAAGTGAAATAATAGAGAATCGTAAAAATTAATATACAAATTAAATTAATCAAGGTTTTCCCTAAATATTCCAGAAATAATTATTTTATAATGATTAAATAGTGATTATATACAGATAGGAAAATATAATAATCTAATTATTTACCTCGAGAATGTTTTCAAATTATGAAAAGAAAAACTTCTCTCATGAATGCCAATGCACTTCCATGCTCTTTTACATGTATATAAGGTGGTAATGTATAAAAAAATTTAGAGCCAAAGTTAGCATACTATATTTACCATTAGCAATGGAAAAAGCATTATTTTCCTACTCCAGGGGAAAAAATACTCACCTAATCTACATCTACATAAATACCCTGCGAGCCACCAAAAAGGCGTGTGGCAGGGGGTGTAGCACCATGAGGGAAGGGTAAGGGTTGAGGGGGTTTGGGGTTAGCTGAGGAAAGGTGGGGGGAACCTGTAAGAAAAAAAATATATATACATATATATATACACATATATACACATACATATATATATACACATACATACATGTACACATGTATACATATCCTCGCTCAGTCCCTAACCTGTGAGCCTTGTAATATTATCTAGAACTATGGAAGCTACACGGATAGGTACAGTAACACCACTTCAACTCCAAAATTAATCTAGCTTACTTCAGTATCTACAAAACTAGGATTCTGACTGAAGTGGGACAAATACCGCACTCATATATCTTTGTAATCAGATTCTTGCACTAAGTGATTTTTTTTATTTCTTTCGCTCTCTTTGAATCTTTTACAATATAAATGTAGATACATTGCTGTGGCTAATTATTCACGCAGTACTTAAATGATGCATAATCTGTTCGTGAGGTGTAATTTATTTTCTGCGCCACTTTTCCCTCCTGCTTCAGCTACTCTTTAAATTCTAACTAATTGAAATTAATTCTCTCTTTCCTGAGCTTTCTTCTGCAAGAGCACGTGCAGTGTTCCTCGTCACGAAAGCAAAAACGGCCGAAATATACGCGTCCAGCCATTTATTTGATTAAATTGAGCACACCGGGTGTCCATGGAGACGTGTTTGTTCATTTCTTGTCGCTATAGTATGTTTTATTGGATTATGGAGTGAGGATAATTTTTATGAGAATTTTCATGGACCGAAAATGAAAGGGTTAATTTGATATAGCCTCATCCTCGTTTTTATCCTAATCAGGCATCAATATTTAAATTTGGTCCACCTCCACCGTCATGACGACATTAATTCACAAAATAGAATAATTTTTGTTGGCTATTTTGGGATGTTTTTTTCCAACATTAGAGCTGGATGGCAAATTCCTGGCGCTGCAAGTTTTGGTGCAAATTATTTACGTATCACGTCCTGGGGGCGGATAGAATGGCATATCACTTCTGGGGCAGAAAATTATTCGTCTATGAGTTTAATCCAAATTAATATTTTTAGCAATCAATAGGAATTTCAGTAGAACTTGTTATTGACAACAATTTCATGGCATTGTTTTTATTGATTTACGTCCATGGTTTCAACACTGAGCGTCATCACCAGGTGACAATACATGCTCATATACGGTTTTCCCTTTATGCGGTCGCGGTATAGTCGCCTGATGGTGACGCACACCATCAAAACCATGGTTGTAAGTCAATAAAAACTATTCCGTGGAATTGTTGTTATCAATATGCAGGGTACTAAAAATACTAAATATATTACTGGAATATAAAGCTGGTTATTCTAATGTGATAAAGAATATCAAGTTCAATATGGAATCCCTCACTTTTAATCTTGGAACTAGCTCCTGAATTTAAGTACTCGTAGCACGATAGTAAGTTTACAGGCTGGTATACTCGTGTCAAACAAGCAAAATGACTTAATAACTAGTAAGGTAGGTTTTAATAAAATAACTATTAAAACAGATTAGAAAAATATACCATCTCAAAACTATTTACCGGAAAAATTTTATACGCAACGGCATTTAAATTGACAATATTACTGGTCGTTTCGAGCCGTAATTATTAATTGCTAATGCTACTAATTAAATGTAGTTGATGCAAATTTCACAGAAAATATTCACTACCAGCTCATGATTCAAGCTGCGGCCTTTTATACACTACCATCAGAAGGAGTTTTCAACCCAAAGATTAATGTACTACTCTTAATATTTCGACTTCCTTTTAATCACACCAGTCTCGTGTATTCTAAAGCTCACACTGCTCTAGTTTTTATAAAAAAGCATCTTTTTGATATTTGAGTGCCCAAAGGCGGCATAACTTTCATCTATGTGCATTATTTACATGTACTCTGCAAAGATATTGTCGTAATATATGCAAGTAATATAGCTCTGCTGTACATTCCGATATGCTATTTAAGCCAAATTTATAATCTATAATCTTTATATGCCAAGAAAATTTTTTTAGCAGCATCGGTATAAAATTTCCCACAATATATTTTATTTTTTCCCTAATTTTTAATGCCTCCTGCTGGTTACCATTAAATATATGTATTTCTGTTTGTTCATATATTCCACCAAGAAGTTTATTCACCAAAACTTACCCTCTACCGACTTTATATAGGACAATGTTTTAGATCTAACTTCACCCTATCCGTCACCTATATTTAATACCAATTGTCATCACAGCATTTTCGCTGCATCCCCATGTTCTCGCTTACTCCGCTGATTTCGATTAATTAAATAAAAACCATGTATTCAATTGTTTCAGGCTCAACTTTGTGGAAGTTCATGTGCATTAAATGAGGAACACTATGTATTTTTCCCATGTTCCTTATTTGCCCACTACTAGTTTCAACGCTTAGACCTCTTCATCAAGTAGTAGTTGTACAAAAATAAAGGACAGCTGAAAAATGCATTGAACTCTTCATTTAATGAAATAAAAATCACTCTGAAATCCAAACATTACAATTCAAAGTGTCATTAAAATAACCTGGTGCTTTCAGTGCTGTTAGGTTTTCTTCCCGTTACCGAAGATTATTGTTCCAGTGTATCATTTACCGGTCGGCTAAGCGAATAAACAACGCGCTTGCCTGTTAAAATATTAAAAACCAAAATATTACGGATTCGAGACCTTCCTCATACGCGTGTGTCGTGTTAACTCCATAAGCTCGGCTCACCAAGAGCTGAGCTGAGCCATCGGAGAGAGACCAAAAGCTTATTGTGATTCAGAAGGGAGCAAGCGCCGTCGGAGGCGCCCGGTAGTCAAAGAGAAATTTATATTTCCATCAAAAATGTCCATTTCACCGCTGATGGTGATTACACAAATAATTTTTAAACAAAAAAGAAACATATAAAATTATAAAAATTATCCAGTACATAATATCAACATCATTTCCTCCCTCCTCGCGGTCTCCATTATAAGCAATGGTGTCCCTAATTCTCGTTAAACGTAAACCAGATGGTGGCGATGGTTCAGAGTAGAAATCAGGCCTCTGCGGATTTCCGAAAATTAACACTAACTCAATAACTCACAAATCAAATGAGAAATACTTTAAAAAGGATACTAATAATTGTATGCGAATTCTCTCACGACCATAGGCTATGATCAACTAAAGGGTTGGCTCGCTGAGTAAGAGTGGAGTTCACATCCTGCTAATTCCTGCGAGTGAATTTCACACAAAATGGTACGTTCATTCCGCTGTGCCTGCTGCGGTTTTCCATGGAAATCTGATACCCAAATAATCACAGAGTTTGGGTGAAGCTGAGAGTATTCGGAGTCATCGGTAATCGAACACACTGGCACTCATACCCGTCCTCTGGAAAATCATCCCTCCCTCGGAATATAGAATTTTGTGAGGTAATTAAGGGTGGACAAAAGTACTCCATGTACAATCCCAATTTGAAAGAATAGAATTTATAAAATGTACCTTATTAAAAATCTGAAATGGACGGCGCAAGATATCCCTATTCAGTGTTTCGGACAATCGATTATTTTTTCAATTTCCTATAATAAATTAAATAAATATTTACTTTGCTGCAGGTTGAGTGACCAGGTGCACCCAATAATTGCACAACTACAAGCTAAAGGCTAAACACTAAATAATACTTTTTAGGAAACTTGAGCAAGATTAGAAACTCTAAATTGGAAATAAATACTATTATTTTTTGAGTTATTGGATAAATTTTAAAGCGTAATTTAATTAACCGTTGTTTATATTTGATGGTCCACACGAAAGTCTTGATGAATTGCTCCCTTGTCTCCAGCCTTAGGTTCTTTGAACATAGTAATTAAAAGCGCCCAGCACCGCTTTGACGAGCTGCGATTGGAGGGGGGTATGTTGGCAAGCGACGCTGAAAAAGGCAGTCGGCTCTGAGCTGTGGTGTAGTGAGGAGCTCTGTTAACGCGAACCTGCACGCTCGACCCACGTCACTGAACGCGATGCCGAAGTTTTTGGAGCAGCGTTATTCCATCAAATTTGCGGTAAAGCTTGGGAAATCGTCAACCGAAACTGTCGGTATGATTAACCAGGCTTACGGGGAGTCAGCCATGTCCAAAAACATGATCTTTCGGTGGCACAAGATGTTCGTGGAGGGCAGAAAAGAGGTCGACGACGAACCACGGCCTGGACGCCCATCAACGACACTCACCGACGAAAATGTGCGAAAAGTTCGCGATGTACTGAACTCTGATCGTCGTCTTAGTGTTCGGATGATAGCAGAGCAGTGTAATGTGCCAAAAACAATAGTGCACGAGATTATTAGGGACCAATTACAGATGCGAAAAATTTGTGCAAAGTTGGTGCCGCAAGTGCTCAGTGATGATCAAAGACTCAATCGTTTGGAAATCGCGACACAACTTGCGGATCACTGGAAAAATGATCCACATTTTTTAGAGAACGTTACTGTTCCCGAAGATTAAGAGGAGTTTGAAAGGAACGCGATACGGGACTTTGGACGCCGTCAAAGAGGCCGTGACGACGTGTCTTCGAGAGGTTCCCGATGATGCCTTCGCGGGAGCGTTCCAGGAATGGGAACGCCGCTGGAACAAGTGTATCGACTCACAAGGGTCCTATTTTGAGGAATATTTGCTTAAGATATGTAAAAGTGTAATAATTTTTTTTCCTGAGCTCAGTACACTTATTTTCCGGACGAACCCTGGATGTTTCCTTCCCAGTATTCCCCGCCCGGAGATCCGATTGGGGGACTATTTTACCTCAACCTTAACATTTTACCGGGATGAGTGCCGTCACGTCATACTTTGAATTCAAGGCTGCATCTGCATCTGTATATGTATATAATGTATATATGTAAATGTACATATGTATTTAAATACATGTATAGGTCGCGGTAGTCCTGGGAGTAGAGCGTTGGACTACTGACCGGATGGTCCCGGGTTCGATTTCCGGACAAGCGACTCTGGGCACCTGCAGCTCCCCAGCTATGTGATTTTTTCGGGTACCAGATCTTCCTAAGAAACAATAACCGGCATAGGGAAAGGAACTGGCCCCCCTACCCTGATGTGCATATTTCACACGCCCTCGGGCTTAGTACTGGGCGAACTCTACCATCACCTACAAAACTGACCTTCGGGTTAATTACTGTGCTTATGGTTTTTTATGTGCATATATATATATATATATGTGTGTATATATATATATATACATTCAAACACGAAATCCCGCCATTCGGCGAACAAATATTCATTCACATAGAAATAGAGATAAGGAAATGGGAAAGGAACACACATAAAGGTCGAACACAAGAGAGGTGGGGAAGGCGGATGTGAGCAGATCACAAATATAAAAATATTTTCCTCGACCGGGACTTGAACACCGGATCTCTCCACTTGCCGGGCGGATGCTCTAAACCACCTGAGCTATCGAGAAAATGTACTTTACACTGAAATCTGCGATCTTATAAAGCGCCAAAGTGCTCCGATTCATTGCCCAGGAGATGGCGTTAGGGAGCTGTTACACCCATCAAAGGAGAAATAGACAAACACAAGACGAGAATGGACAGTAGGTTAGTAAGCATACAACATCATTAAGGATAGGAACGGTGTGTTTCATGGCACGCATAGCCAGAAGAAGATCTACCCATTTTTAACCTGGATACGATTAGCAAGCCCTACCTGGGTCTATAGTGGTTAGGCAGCTCTCAGACTCGCTTTTGCTGCATGGATAAGGAACTTATGTGCATAACTGGATATTGCAAAGAGAAAATGAGAGACTTTCCGAGGGCATGGTGACTTTGCAAGTGTCATTCCTTACCCTCGGGGTTGTTGGGCCGAGCTATAAATGACCGTAGTGAGTGCCCAACTCTCTCGTGGGAGGCTCGGGAGGAATAGGGAGAAGTGGAAAGCTCGCACGGACGTGTGTGTGACTGCACGCGCGCCGAGGGTGGAGCCGTAGTTTCGTTTCTTTTGCGGGAGGAAGGGGGACAGGTTCCGGGAGAGGGGTTTGTTTGCATTACTCTTTGTCGTTTGCGACGTTGCCGATTTTACGTTGTCGTCCCCGCCCGATCGATGGGGGGGAGGGGATCAGGAGGGGGTTGACGTCGAGGGGGCGGGAGTAAAGGGTTTGGGGACCGGGTGGGATGGGAGGAAGAGTAGATGAAGGAGGGAAGAGTGCTGGACGGGGAGAGGTTGTCATTTGGATTCACATGAGCGCTCCATTCTCAATTAATGACGATCCGCGATCCTATTCTGAGTCTGGAGAAGGAAGTTACGGAGTCGTTTGGGGAATCGGTTCACGGGCGGGAATCGGTTCCGTGAGTCGTTCACTCACGCCTGCATTTCCCTTGGACGTTCCTGAAGAAGTGTGGCACTTCCCCTGGATACCATGAACGTAATTGCCTGCGCAATGGTATTTCCTCCATAAGTAAGTATTTCTTTTGGATTTGGCATAGCTAGGAGGCTGGCATAGGAGACAGAGCTGCAATACTCACTGATGGAGCAAGTAGGAAATTGCAACAAGGATTTTAGTCATTTTCGGTATGATTACATTACATCGAATAGGCAAATTGAAATTGACGGAAAGGAAAAAATAACGAAAAAATACTTGGTGTGATGAGCAAGAGAGACGGTTGCTGAGAGAAATTCAAAGGAGATACGGATGGCGGATGCAGCACATTTTGATTGGTATTGCTTGCAACCCCCCAAGGGGTTGCAAGCATTGACGAGTGAATTGGAGGTTCAGTGCGATAAATATGGGATGAGAATAAATATTAATAAAACAAAGGTTATGCGATTTTCCAGGAAGAAAAAGGCCAAGCTAAATATTAAAATAGGCGGGGAAAAAATAGAGCAGGTAGAACAGTTTACATATCTCGGAAGTGTTTTGGACCAATACGGTCAAAGTGGTAGGGACGTAAGGAGAAGAATTGCGCTAGGCAAGGAGGCTTTCTCAAGGAGGAGGGGGTTGATGACGGGAACGTTGAGTAGGGCTGTTAAGACAAGACTCGTAAAAACTCTGATATGGAGCGTAGCTATGTACGGCGCGGAAACGTGGTCGCTGAAGCAGGAGGATAGACGTAGATTGGAGGATTTTGAAATGTGGGTGTGGAGAAGAATGGAGAAGGTGAAATGGACCGAAAGGAAAACAAATGAGGAAGTACTAGAAATGGTGGGGGAGGAGAGGGGTTTGTTGAGAGAAATCCTATGGAGGCAGGAAAAATGGATGAAAGGCGTATTGAGCGGTAGTGGAATGTTGAAGAGGGTAATAGAGGGGAGAATGTTGGGCAAGCGAGGTAAGGGTAGGAACAGGATAGGGATGTTGGACGGGATGAAGGGAGGAAAGAAGAACACCGAGATGAAGAGGGACCTGATATAGATTAGGTTGCTAGGTGGGGAGTCACAAAATGTTTATTTGATAGTTGTGTCCATCCAAAAACCTACCTTAACCGGTAGATTACCTAATAATAATAATAATAATTGGGATGTTGAAAATAGTGATTGGGATGGAACGATAGGCAAGCGCGGCAGGTGGAAAAAATATTAGACGTGTTGGAAGGGATTAATCGAGGCATAAAGTATTTGGCGTTGAAAAATGGTTTATTGTGATGCAGGATTTATTTTTGTCGTGATTAGTGGGCATTAGAAATGTAGCAGTGTTTAGGTAGGATAACCATCAAAACCCCGCCATGATAATTATGTAAAATTATTTACTTTCCATATTATTGACATACATTTCTTCGTCCCAAATAGGTACCAGTGTAATTGAATGGCTCGAATAAAGTAAATGAAAATTTGTCAAACTCTTTTGTTCTCAGAATGTTGTTTTGCAATTTATATGATTTTAGGAGGTTCACTAAATGGTTTATTAAAAGTAACTGTGAGCTCTAAATAAGGAAATTTTGATAGAATATTTTTAATTTAAACGAATGTCGTGATTGTTTAGAGATAGCTTTCAGGAGAATGGGAAGGACTTTCTACTGTACTACTCCCAATATTTTGTGTAAGTGACGTCTTAATTATTGGTAACGACAGAGTCCCAATGCAATTTAGACCACTTTATAGATTTCATTTCACACATTGATATCTTATAGAGGATTCGAACCATCGTTCTGAGTCAGTTGCTCGGCATGAACGATATCTCTGTTCTCATCCCCATTCCTCAAAAGTAGCATAGGCATAAAAGAGTTTTCTATTTAAATTTTCCTCTCCTAACCTCAAGATTTTACTACTCTTCTGCAGAGTTAAGATCTCAGGGCATACTGTACGTTACCTCTGTGGAGTAAGTCTGAATCCCTAAGAAATAAATATATTTGCATATATACACAAATACGTATTCTCGCGGGTGCGACTACGAGAGTAGGCTGAAAACTAATGCACACCTGCTGGTAGATCATTAACAAAATGATATTAAGAAGCAATTCTGATGGCATGTGGAAGTAACACTCCCCCTCAACACGCATTTGCAGGTTTGAGGTCGTTACAGTCATCCAGGGTATTTTGAGAAGCGGAAGTATGGCGACTTGTTCTAGTGCTATGTCAACGCGAGTTAAACAGCGTTCTGTTATTGACAGATTCCTTCATTTCATCGTTCGAGGTATAACGATTACCCTTTAGGTGTCTCTTGAGTTGAGGACAAAATAAAAATCGCAAGGCGCAAGATCCGGGGAATAAGGAGTGTGTGGAATTGGTTCAAATTTCAGGTTTCGCACAGCCTCTCCAGTTGCACGTGAGGCGTGTGGACGACCGTTGTCATGTTGCAAGAGTATTAGTGCCAGGCTGCCTTTAACACGACAAACTTGACCAATATGGTTTTCGATACGCTTTTGAGTGATTCGCCGGTCATTTTGAATCAAATCTTCGAGGATTTTGCGATGTTTATCACCTGCAGCAGTGATCGGACGTCCGCTGCGTGTTTCGTCGACAATTGCACCCACGAAATCTTACTACCAATCGATTTACAGTAGAGCAACCAACAGTATCGTCAGCATAAACAGCCTTTAAACGACGATTAATCTCAGTAGGAGTCACTTTCTCAGCAGTTAAAAATTTAATAAAAGCACGCTGTTTAACTCCAGTTGACAAAGAACTAGAACACGTCTCCATACTTCCGATTCTCAAAATACACTGGATGAATGAAACGACCTCAAACCTGCAAATGCGTGTTCAGAGGGAATTCTTCTTTCACATGTCACCAGAAAAGTTTCTAAAGGTCATTTTTCTTGTCGTCCACAAGCATGTGTGCATTAGTTTTCAGCCTACCCTCACATTTGCAAGGTAATTTTCAGACATTCATGCGGAAAACCGAACTTTTCAATTCGATGGTTTCAGTTTCTACTTGGTGAACATTTATAAATAAAGTAATGGGAAAAACTATCAAGTTTAATTATTTAGTGACCGTACCTTTTCACGGAAGGAGAAAATGTAGTGCCATCAAAACGATTTTTTGGAAATCCTGTTAGTTGATCGCATATAGGATTGAATTGCCATGATGATCACTTGAATCCAAGTCATCAAAATGGTAGTATAACGTAAAAGTATGTTCCATGTTTATGGTAGCCATTATAGTCGACATTATCATTGTGACAGAATCAGATGAGATAACTTCCCAAATTTTGAGACACTTTCAAATCGCGAGAAAAATTATAATCCCGAAAGAAACCAGAATTTTGCATGAATGCATCATTCTCAGGATTTAAAAAACTTCGGTATACGCTTACAACCACGTCAGATATCAATTCATCCGAATGCATTCCATCAATTGATGCATTCCTAAGAAATTGGATGTATTCCATCAACAATAAGTCATTTAATTTGCGTGCGATCATCAAATTCTTCGTTGCGGGACTCTTGATTTGATAACTTTTTCGATCTGTTTTTTTTCTAGTGAAAACAACGCCTATGTGGTGAAATCCACCAACTCACCTTTTGTTTTGAGGAAAAAGAGTATTGAGTACCGTTCAAATAACACAATAATGGGCTCCATCTTGCACGATTCCACTCGCTCGAAATGTTATAGGATTGAGACCCAGGGTATGGAAACACTCGTGATGGATTATCGAATCAGATAAGTGGCAAGGATGGGTTTCTCACCGGTTGTGCCAAAACTTGGCGGAAATCATCAATTTAGCGAGTTTACAGCGATTCTTTGAGCCCTTGAGAAAATAACCACTCAGGAGCAACCACTTGACCTTGACGTGCCTCCTTTATTGAATGTTCAATTTCAGCTAGTTCAGCAGCAGATAGCGTGTTCATAAATCATATATGAAACTCTTTTGCCTGATTTAAATGGGGTCCTTCACTTCTGACGACAATTTGAGTGAAGCAACAAAAGGGATGAACTTCTGGGAGTCCTCTCATATTATCTAAGAACGAATCAACCTGTTTTTCCAATTGTCCAATTTCAGTTTTATTTTTGTATCCATTATTTGCGGTCATCAATCCTAGCAATAGTTTTGCACCACTTCAGCCAACTCATCTCTTTACTAGTACATTCGCGTGGACTTATTTCTTCACTTTCTTATCTTCCGTTGTTTTTTGAGTGTCTTCGGAATCATTCTCTGAAATTTTGACCAACTTTTCTCGCATGGTAATATCAGCAAGTATTTGCCTCGAATAATTGGCCAATTAACTTACCCCATATAATTTTCATTTTTTTAAACAATTTTGTTTCTCTGCCTTCGTATAATGTTTTTCAGCTGTTTTATACGTCGGTTTAATTTTAATTCGAACATATTTTTAAATATTTCTTTAGCCGTTAGTGAAAATGGAACTCAACAATTTACCAATACGTGTTTTTGCTGGTTTTATTGTCTAAAAAATGTTTTCTTTTCGCTTGTGATCTCTACAAAAATTAAAGAGTTCCTTCAAAAATGTAAAAGACTTAGCTTGATAATTCCGCACCATTGTTTCAGTTAAAAGCATCAAATGAGGATTTTGGCAAAGTATTTTTGTTAATTATGGCCAAACTCTCAGGGCCTTCATCTACAACAGACATTTCATTATTAGCATTCTTCATAGATTGATGAGGGATAGGGTAATCAAAGAAAACAGTTTGATAAGTCTATTGTTATTGATGAAAAAGCGAAAAGGAATAGCAGACCCAACTTGTTCATTTTAATCAGACAAGGTTAAAATTGAGGCAGCATTAACGGTAATCATCGACCACCAATCTAGATATTGAAATATGACCCTAATTATATGGCTCTAACCATATTTTAATTAAAATATTTGAAATTCCTCTTCCAAACTCAGCTTTATGCTATAAAAGTAGTCAAACAATCCAGAAATGATTTGACGTTGGTAATTTGATAGGATATACACACTTTTTGGTGGTCTTATATTTTTTATTTTATTAAAATATAATTATACCCTTTAACGTAACTTTGTACTATGCATTCTAAATAATCCTTGCGTTTCAAATTATGCGTTAAAAATCAAATTAATATTGAAAATCATATCGAGAAGGAATATTTGCGAACTATAAAGTTCAAAGTTCATGTCAACGCATAAAATGGAGCATTACGGTCATTTTATCCACTGCTCATCAATTTCCATACGGATTTTGCCAATAAATGTTTATTTACGCCGAAAACAATGTTAATTGGATGAATAATCAGATACAATAACTATATTATCTAAAACAAATGGAATCTGTAGCGCCTCCTTTATAATGTCTTCTTTATCTCGCACTGTACAACCTACTACGGCTGGCATAATACAATTTGGTCAATAAGCGCCCAGCTTTTTTGGATTCATCCGTTAAAAAAAGAGGCAGTATTTCAAATCCAATTTTACAGCAAAAGTCATTTCGATACAATTTGTCAGCATGGTAGTTCAGTTGTTATGGGTTGACTATCGGATAGTACCGGGTTTGAATTCCTAATCGTGCCTTTGGCTCCATAATCTTAACGATGCAAATTTATGGTACCCATGGCTTCGTGAATACAAATAATGCCACAGGGAAAGTAACTGGCCCTCAAATTATTAATGTGAGGATTCCACACGATAAATGGTTTAATACGAGGTGAACTATGTCCTCACTTATTATTATTAACATTTGGGTATCCATGATTATGAAATAGAATTTATACAACTGAATTTATTCATACCTATATAATATAATACAATATACACGTATGTCACGTTCGTGCAAGATGAACCACGCTATTAAAACTTCGGATATACACTACGGGAAAAAATTCATGATTCAAAGTTTGAATTGTTACCTCATGCACCATCTTCGTTAGATTTAGCCCTCTCGGATTATTTTCTATTCACAAACTTGAAAAAATGGCTGGGTGGTCAAAGATTTTCCGACCTGGAAGAAGTAATGTCGGCAGTTAATGGATATTTTGAGGAAAGATTTTCCAACCTGGAAGAAGTAATGTTGGCAGTTAATGGCTATTTTGAGGAGCAAAAGATTTCTTATAATAAAAATTACTTATTGTACGAGGCGTTTTCTTAAAGTAAGTACCGTTTGCTTATATTTAAATATTGGCGCTTCGAAACACAGTTTTGCTCCTGCAGCGCCATCTACTGATTCATTGAGAAGCTATAGCAGCATTTGTTTTGTTTCAGGAGTCGTTTGCTTGTCTGTGCATGCAAACAACAATGTCCGCGACAATCGTTGATCCCGCTAGCTGTGAAGTGAGTTATGTCATGCGAATCTTGTATGCAAAAGGATTGTCGGCTGCTGGAATTCATCGGGAATTATGCCTAGTTTATAAACCTACAGTTATGAGTGAAGGAAAGGTTAGGCAATGATGCACTGATTTTAAAAATGGACGAACAAATGTCCATGACGAAGAGCGAAGTGGTAGGCCCAGTATTCTGACCGATGAAATTGTTTCGCAAGTGGAACAAAAACTACGATGTGATCGTCGATTGACAATTAATGGCCTGGCTGAACAATTTCCTCAAGTTGGACGCACTACAGTCTACAATATTGTTACGGAGAACCTCGGATACCACACATTGCGTGCAAGGTGGGTACCGAAAATGCTCACCGACCACCACAAAGAGCAAAGAATGTCCAGTGGACGAGAGTTTTTGGGTCTTTGGGAACTCTTTAAACCACCCACCGTACAGTCCTGACCTTACACCCAGCGACTACTTCCTCTTCTTGCACTTGAAACAGTGGTTCGGTGGACAACGTTTCGAAACCGAAGAGGAACTCAAGAATGGCGTTGTCGATTGGTTCAACCCTCAGGCGGCGAGTTTCTATGCAGAGGGGTTAAAGAAGCTGGTGCAGCGGTTAGAAAAATGCTTAGAAGTGAACGACGATTATGTAGAAAAGTGAAGTAGGTTTGTAGCTAACTAAAAGTGCCAATAAAATGTGTTTCATATGAGTATATTTTTTCCTGTGACCAAACGGGCCTTACTCTATGAACACGCCTCGTACATCGCTGGGAAAAGTGTATAGAGCTGAAAGGAGATTCTGTTGAAAAATTAATACATTTTTTTCCGAATTTTTTTTTATTTTCTTTGTTGGGTCGGGTACTTCTGGGATTACGCTCGTATTTTATTGGATTTTTAATAAATGTGTGGCAATTAATTGTATATTAATTAAATTATATACCTATTTTACATTACATACTCAAAGTTGTTGATTCTATCCCTTATCAGAACTGCAAATGTAATACGAATGCATTCCATTTCTGTACTTAACGCATGTCACGTTTTAAGGAGAGAATGTGTCAGAAAATATTAAATCTATAACATATTATAATTGTCCATTCAAAAAATACCGTTTTAGGTAGTTTTTGAATGGAAACTTATTAAACATCGCTATATTATAAATTAAATTAAAAGCCAGAAGCTCCATTGAGACAATTTTAAGGCTCGTGTTTATATCATTGAAGAATTTCTATATTTTTTTCACTGGCTATGAAGAAGGATTGGCAAATTAGGAAAACTTGGCGTGTAACTATTAATCCATTTTGATGGAATCGGGAAAAATGGTGGCAGAGAGAATAAACTTTCATTCTCGAGCGAATACTATAGGTACTTGAAAAATAAAAACTCAGGATATTTGTTTCACAAATATTATAATTCCATTTAACCGGTTGGTTCGACGCTCTAACAAAAATAATAATGTCATAATAGAATTTCATTTGTATGATATTGATATAAAAATCAACACAAAGGTCACCATTACACTTAATAATTATCAGTAAGCCTAGTGCATAAACGGCTCTCATGCGTTTATATGGAGCCTCTGAAGCTGGAGTTATCTGTGTATCTCCGAATTATGCTGTCGACATCCTGAAAACCTGAGTACATATATCCATGCAATAACAAACGTAGAAATGAATGAATGATATTACATCACGTCGCCAGCACATTAAAAAAACATGAATTATATTTTGTTGAGATAATAAGATGAATCAGTATGAGAAAAGTTGTGTCTTAATAATTATGCAATAATGGTGGATGAATACGTGGGTGAGCAAATGTAGTTTGTTACTTCACCCAGTATTTTTTGTCTTTCGTTTGCCACGGATTCCCGGGTTCAGTCAAAGGGTCTGTCAAGTCGAAGTCTCTCTTTTTCGGCCAGTGCATTATGGTCATTTTTTTTTGTTTTTTTATTTTAATAAATGTTCTCCCGAGGAGTAGTCCCGCCCTCATTGGTAGTCATCATGGACATTGTTCTTGGACAGTAGCGCCCTCTCGGCAGCAATCCTCGCGTGTTCCGCCGCGATCTTCTCCCAACGTGCGAGGTGCAGGGCTTTGGCGGCGGCCACGGCCGGAGTGTCCGTCACGGACGGCGCCACCTTAGAGAGAACGGGGTGAAAACCCTGCTTGTCGGCCACGTAATCCACTGTGCGCACTTGGTTCCTGGGGTCCACGTACGAGAAGGTGCCTGCAAGTAGAAAAAAATGATGAGGAATTGAAGTCCTTCTCTTTGCTGTACGAAAATATTCCATGTTGTACACGCCACTTCGTTCACAACTACAACTTTCCCCTCCCAATCCGCCAAGAGGGTATGCGGCAAGGTGTATTAGGTCACCAACTTTAGTGTGGTTATTTCATTAAGCAAAGTTAATCAGTCAAAGTATGTTTTTGGTAGATCCAGGGAATAGGCATAAGTTATTTCAACACAATAAATACCCAGCTTTACAATTAACCATTCTTTTCAACTCCACATACTTCGAGCAGTCGAACATACCCCTGTCTTGCCTATCTAATATTCTACCCTCTTTATGCTACTCGAGAGAGCACGTATCCACATCTCCCTCCTCCTTTTAATTTCTCCCAGCAACCTTCTCTCCTTTTCAACCATGTTTAGAATTTCTTCCTTAATTCTTCGCTCTTCCTATTTCATTGTTTCCATCCTCCTAAAAACCCACTTCTCAAACAACTTTAATCTACGCTCATTCTCTTGTCTCAGTGATCAGTTTCAGAGAAGTGCTATTCTACAAACATTAATAAAGTTTTCTCGTCTTTTTTGTAATATCCTTTAAGACTCTTTTCATCAACCCTATCCTCTTCGTGAAATCTTATGTCCCTAATGCATTTTTCATTCAAGGTCTCTGCTACTATGCCAACTTCGGTGTAAATAATTTTCTAAATAAGTGAAGTGTTCAACTTTTTCTAGTTTATGTCCTCCAAATCCATGATCTACTTATCTTCTCTGTTTATTAACGGTCTCATTACCGTTGTTTTCTTTTCGTTGGTTCTCGTAGCCATTAGTTTAATCCTTAAATATTTGCCTTCGTTATTAATTTATTGCGGCGAACAAGGATTTTCATGCGTAATGATCCTTACCCTGGTCTTTAAGAATTGCATGCGGGAAAAATGATTTTTCAAATCACTCTGCTCGTCAGTCAACTTCTTTCAACTTAACATGAAACAAACAGTTCCCGGCTGTACTTTGTGGAACTTCAAGACTATTTTAATGTAAAGCAATCACTTGTGTCTACGTATAAAACTATTACTTTTACGACCAGGTGTCGTTACAGAGTGAGGCACCTGAAGATGTAATTCTGCATGGAAACCTAGTGGTGAAATAAATAGGTTTATGTGAGGATGATTAAGGTGTTATTTTCAACTATTATTCCCTTAACTTCTAGTCATAGACTCGGTTACGTGTATAGTACGGGGCTAAGATCTGCCTCGCCATCCGAGTCAGCGTTAATCACTTACATTTTCCGTTTAACTAGTTGTTTTAGTCTTGTATCTAATATTCTTGTTTTTAATGACTCCCGGTCCGGGAACCAAAGTGATTATTTGATGTTTTCTTATCGTTTATAAAGGTTATTCATGAAATCGGAAGCTTTTCTCGGTGACTTTTTCAATTAAGGAACTAGGTCCTCCTTAGCAGGATCCCAAATGCTCGATAGGCATGAATGGCAAAATTAACCGCACGGGGCGTGATATTGTGTTTGATCTTCAGGGCAGAAGTTTGGACTGTCGGTCTGATGGGAGATTGACGCTGAAATAATCGTCTGACTGAACACGAAAACTGAAGTTTAAGGCCTTGCCTGAGGGTCTGCCTTCGTGAAAAAACACGATCGGTCCGTGGCTTCCGTGCTCAAAACGACGTTCAATTTGTCGGAAATTCGTGCTCGATCGCTCCGCAGTCATTCAAGCGATATTTGCGATAACAGACTTTCAGTTTATAAATGTGACGTGATGGCATTTTTTCAAATAAATATCCCGGAGGAAATATATCCCACAATAAGATCCTGAGGGGTTACATGGTGAAAATGAGGATTATCGAAAAAACAATTCAAAGTTTTTTATAAAATTCACGGTTTAAATAAAATTGTTCCGATCCAATTACTTCAAAAAATACTGATTCGTTCTCTAAAAGTACCCTGTTTGATTCAATACATCTAAAAACACCTGAAATCGATTGCCAATATTTCACTTTGATAAAGCTCAAGTCATACGTCCTTAACTCCCTACTCTTGAAGTTTGCCTTGAAATTCACTTCATGAATTGATTTCGTATTGTTCTAAAGAAATAAACATCATTATTAAAAAATATATTTTGTAACACAGTGCTAAGAGGCTGATATTGTAGCATTTACTATAGATATATTGATCATTTATGCATTTAAAAAGAGAATTTTATAATTTCTATAGCGAAATCACCTTTTGAATATTAAAAAGTGGTCATATCCAATTTCAAAAATGACCTAACGATCAAACACGGTTCCTCCCCATAATTCCACCATTAACAATTCTTGGAAGTTAAGTTGAAGCAATTGCTTAATCTGCATTTACCATAATTTCCTGCCCAGAGATAGAATTTTTCTATCCTAAAATCGATTAATGTCTCCTCAACTCTTTTTAAGTTAAGCTAACTTAAATCAATCTCTTCGCAATATCATTTGCTTTGGTAGGCATTTAGGTGGGTACGTAACAGGACCGAGATAAAAAATCTCTGATATCTGTGGTTTTTACCATCGTTGTCGCTGTTATTAATATAATTGGCCATCAGAATTGATATACTCAAAGTTACTGAGTATTCGGGCCATTACACTGCTTCAAGATAATGAGTAATGAAAATGAGAGTACATTAAATTACGTTTTTTCACTACAACCGCCAGTTTCTATACCGTTGGACAGATTTTGGCGTTTAAATAAACCGGTACGGTTCGCAGTTACTGATTGCGGATTATTTCATTAAAATTAATTTACTCAATTTATTCATTAATTAATAAATTATGCTCGGATAATTCGTAGAAATACTTAAGGCAATGCCATGAAGCATTTAAGGTGATAGACCGATGACTTTATGCAAGTCCTTTGGCGCCGAAAGTTGAATATTTACGATCCGTCTTCACAAGGAAACGTTGCATCATTAGTAGTCACAACAGCATGTTTCAGATTAACAACTCTTTGCCAAATGGCTCATAACCTCAATTATTTGGATGTTGTTTACGTAACTCTACCTTGATTGCACGCACAGTATATCAAGACTGAATATTTAAAGGTTCGAATCGTATGTTAATTCCGGACCCATATTGATGGGGTGGTGTGGAAGTCCTCAAATTTTACGTCAGTTTCTCTCGAGTATATTAGTCATAACACTTGCTAATTTTCTTCTTCCAATGTTCATCTGTCAGTCGCGAAACGGTGAGTCTGTCGTCGAGGTATGAAGCTTAAACACGTCGTTAATGGAGCAGCTTGGGTTTCGGTCGAATTAATGAGGCTCTTGGGCCGCCACCCCTCCCCCTTATCCATCCATCCCGCCCACTTCCCCTCAGTCTCTCCCTCTCTCTCTCTCTTTCCCCATCGGAATGTTGCGGCTCCTTCAGCGGGAAGGGCATTTTCATTCTCGCGGCGGAGGGCGATACGAATTCCCGTCCATTAATCTCCTTGCCGAATGGAAGGCGCCCGGCCCGCGTGCCACTTGCATTTTTGCCGCGTGGGAAGAATGGAGTTTCGTGCCTCAAACCATGAAACTTTGAAGCGATCATAAACTCGGGCATAATTCATTCAGAGGGTTTGACGCGTGACGTCCCTTGAATACTATTGGCGGTGTCTGGCTCCGGGCTAGAAAGTTTCCGGGACCTGTCCTATTGAGAGATGACAGACTTTCAAGCTGGTGTTCGGGGTCTTTGTTTCACGGGTGTTTTTTTTTACCAAGTCGTCGCGTTTGTTCCCGAAGATGTTGTCGGATCCGTTGCTACAAACTGTCGCAAATAAATTCATGTACCTACGGGAATTCGTGAGATTTGAGCAAATCCTTCACAACAAAAAATAGATGAATAATATCTGATAACGAGAAAGTAATAGGCATGGTGGGGGAGGAGAGAGATAGAGTATTGTTGGAAGAAATCAAAGGGAGGTTGGAAAGATGGATGCAGATCATTTTGATTGGCAATAAGATGTTGAAAATAGACAGAGAGGAAAATGTTGGGCAAACGAGAAATGGTTAGGATTATGATAGGCATGTGGGATGAAATGATGGGAGGAAGGAACTGTGCAGAAGTGAAAGGAGGCTTATTGCAATTATTAGAAGAGGCAAGGGCGTTGTCGCTGTACCGTTTGGTAGCTTGCGGCCCTCCAAAACCTACCTAAGCCGGTAGAATACCGATAATAATAATATGTGATAAAAAGGGACAATTCTGAATATTTTAACGTATTTTAAATAGATATTTATTCTTATTATTGGAAAACAGTTAAACTCCAATTTAGATCGTTTTTATTCTAGTGATATAGTATGTGAGAATGTTTGATCTCCCATGAGATGTTTAAGTGCTAATTAATCTCATAAAAATTTTATTTATTATTTCATTCATCGCAATAGCAGCTTTATTATAGTTTTTATACTACGAGAGTACGATATGTTCCAGATATTAAGCGAAGCTCTTTAGAAACGAGTGAATGACCGAAGGAATTATATATCCTTGAATGGCTCTAAATCTCATTCTCCTTCCACTTCCTTGAATGATACTAAAACTTCTTCTCATAAACGTCAGCTCATATAAAAGCATGTAAGCCGGCGGGGATTTGTACGAGTTTATATGCATCTTCTGACACTTTCACCATTCGCAGTTTCATCTTAATACGGCTGCTCAATTTACCAGAATTTACGTCACATTCATAAAATCCTATACCTATTTACGCCCTTTATTAACCGACATTGCACCTAATGTAATGTCTGTTAGCATTCAAAGATGAAATTTCATTACAAAGGATTTTCATTGAGATTATGAATTCTAGAAATCATATATTTCATGGTTTAACAAGTTTAATTGTAGATATAAATATAAATACAGATTTGATAATTGTAGATATAAATACAGTCTCGAAATTATTGCAGCGAAATGAGACAAGATAACTTTCTGAGACATGCCTTTCGATGAATTAAAAAATATAATTTTAAAGTTTCGTAAAAATATTTTGCCAAAGAAACCACTGGAGTGAAATTCTGTAAATATAACACATTATCTGGTGACTTAAAGAGTTGCATAATAATAATATGATTAAAACTTTGCAGGCGGAGATTGAAATAATTAAAGATGATTTTCTGGATACGTTCGATAGAATGTATTTATTTATGCTTCTCTCCTCAGTCTCTCAATTTCTAAAGACCATGAAGACAAAGACACTCTCTTAAAGAGTAGAATCATTTCATGCTGTATCCAAATACGAAGTCATCTTAATCTTTCCCAATTACAGTTTTCTTTTCAAAATATGATGGAAGCAAAACTTCAGAGCATATTTGTGCGGAGATTATTTTTTAGTCTAGCTCATTCTTTGTTAAGATCCGAGTCACGTAATATGACCAGTTTTTTTAATGGTTCTTAATTAAAAATGAACCAATAATGTCGAATTTATTTTGTCATGTCGAACAAAAACTCTGAGAAACTGATAAAATGTAGAAATTATCGTAAGTATCCCACATCGCTATGTTATCCGAAACGTGAAGACTTAATAAAAATAATATCTATCTTTTAAATCTAGGCCATTCAATGTATGTTAAGATACGTTCGTGATATCTTTAAATTTGAGTGAAATAAATATGAAATGAAAATTTATTCTCCTGAATAAGTCAATTAAAGATTTATGTGAAAACATTTTTCACGAAAATACTGTAATATGTTTTCAATTATTAAATGTGAATTTACAATTCACTTAAGTTTTTCGAGGAAAGGATTTCTAAAATAAAGAATTGGCTTTCCATTCCCATGCTATGAAACTTAATTAATTACGGGATCTAAGCTTCTCCTTTGAGTCAAATATTCATTTAGCGTGTAGTGTATTTAAGGAGCATTAAATTTTACCTTTCTTTAATGAAATGCAATTACTCTGGATTAAGTTTTTCTGTTTCAAAAAAGTTATTTGATGCAGTGGAGATTTTTTTCCTAAATGCATGAATAACCATGGTTGGTTGTGGGAAATTTCCTTTGGATTAATTCACCACTCCAGGCCCTTCTCATCTTCCTTGTTGCTCTTTTATGTATTTATATGTGTGTAAATTTTTAAGATAGAAAAACATTTAAAAATGAAAATAGCCCTCTGAATATTCTCAAGGAGGGCATTTTTAGCCATTAATTGAGATGAGATATTCTTTCGGTGTGATTCGCCATTTCCTCCTCACGTTAATGACTGTCGGTATGGTATATTACTGTGATGGCTTTCTTACAGTCATCCCAGTGTTTATTCTGTTCCAATTGTGCTCCTTACGGAGGGAAAATATTTTCTAATAAACGTTCGATGGAGAGAGGGTGTACTACAAAAAGTAGTACAAGAACGTAGATACTTAGAAGTACTTAAAAAAGGCAAAATTTTCTTTTCGTAATGGTTTAGTTTCATTAGAAAAACTCGCTCCATATGCAAATTACAGATCTACCAATAAGAATTTATCTATCGGGCGAAATAGTCGTATTCTATAGACCATAGATGCGTTTACAAAATACAAGTAAGTTGTCAGCTCCTCCAGAACCTTCCGCTTTAGTTTCTTCCGAATGCGACGAGTGTTGAAACGGATAATGGATAACATCTTAGTCGTATTCTATTATAAATTAACAGCATCAGTTGTAGCATTTTCTCTGAGAAAAATGCCCCCCCCCCCTTTCGGCACTGCACCTTTGATAGGCATGTTACGTGATACTCACTGACTTAACGATCCCCAACTGAACCGGAAGATCGGAGAATACATCTCAATCCGCTATTTCTTACGACAAGTTGAAGTTTATTTGGCTGCTCCATTTAAATGGTACTCTTAGTTCTAAATGGACTCACGAATAAGAAATTACTAAATAAACGAATGAATAATCTAATTTTTGTCCAGACTTTTCTTTCTTGTTCCCAAGAACTTACAAAATGTCTGGACGATAATTTGTGGTATCAGGGGTGACGCAGAATGCAATAGTGCGTTTGTGATAGTTTGTCTAAGTATTCATACAAAATTTTAATGTATTTTACTAAATTTATTTCATACAAAATTTTTAAGGAGGAGTGCTTTGAGTCAATGACGGCATACCATATGATTAGAAACAATATTTGTTCACGTCTTTTCCAAAAAATAGGGAGTTATAGCATAGATTATTTATTAGTATAGTATAGTTAGAGAATTAATTTTACTAAACTATTGATTGATTATTAATATCAACTTTTTTCTACCTATGCTTTTAGATTTTTTCAGATATTTAACGCATTTGTTTCTCATTACCCAAATATCAAATTAGCCGTCGGTTTTATTATTGATGCTTTTCTTATCAAGATGGTTGTTTTCCAGAAAAAATAAATGTGAATACCGTAATTTATTGTCCCGAAACCTAAAACTTGTTCCGATTAGGAAATTGCTATATTGAAATGCAAATGAGACAGTAATATTAAAAAAATAAAATTTTATTTTCCTTCAAGATTTTATTGGAGACTAATTACCAAATAACCGTTATACATTGATATATTTTTAATTATGACCATGTGCATCAAAATATGACATAAAAACAGGGATTTATCATACTTTCAGAGAAAGTGGAAAAATATACTTTAGATGTACAGAGATAAGTGAATTAACTTAAGAAATTAAATATTATCTTTGCTTTCTACAGAAATAAAACTTTATATGTCGACTAGTTTCGTTTACACTGTAACATCCTCAGGACTAGTAGATGTTACAGTGTAAACGAAACTAGTCGACAAATAAAGTTTTATTTCTGTAGAAAGCAAAGATAATATTTAATTTCTTAAGTTAAACATGGATTTCTACAAAGTTAAGGCCTCAACCATTCAGTGCAAAAAGTGAATTATTGGATTACTAAGGGTTTAACAATTCGTAGTTTATTAAAGCTAGAAACTAATTGAAAATACTGCTAGTTTTGAATGAAAGTTACAGTTTATGTAAAAACAACTACTTGATTAGTGATACTACCGAAATTGTGCTTGCAATTTCAGTATCTTCAAGACATTTTTTTTCCATCCATGAGCATTGCGTTTCCCCGTCCATCCTTTTAAATATATCTCAATTCAGATGTCTCTTTTTCGAATTTCTGCCAGCAACTTCCTCCTCTTCTATCTTATTCAGCTTATTTTCTCAAATAGGTTTCGAACTCACATCTCAAAAGTCTCTAATCTGAGCTCATCCTCTTAGCTCAAAAAGGGTTTTCGCATTCATACGTCATCTTCATATAATATTCTTTACTAATCCTATTTCCACGTGTTTATTTGAGTTCCAATAATAAATTCCCTCTTATTCGTAAACATTTCTTTGGCTAAAGTAATCCCCTCTTTTGTACTTTTTCCCCCAAGTTGATAAAAAATAGAACCCTAAAAACGGCTACGCATTCATAATTTTAAACTTAATCTCGCAATTCTTGAGAATCTACCTAATTTTTGTTTTATTATGATTTATTTCCTCACGATGCTCCTCAAGCTGGTTTTTCATATAATATGCTCATATTTTATACACGCATATATTCATTACATTTAAATGTAACCAATTTGTTAAATTTAAAATGTTAACTCTAGACGAAATTTGGATATCAACTTTTTACAACACATTTCTACACATACTTGTCGGAGTGTACTAAATTATTGAATTATATTTGACACTAGTAGTTGTCGAAATCACATGCATAGCGTAAAATTTCCAAGGAGAAGAACTTTGTTGAAAATGTGCACCATGAAAGACTTCGGGAAAAGGAGATGCATTGAAACCATTTCTCAAGCCGTTCTCAAACTAAATATAAATATCTTCAGATATATTCTGGTTCGGTACGCGTGAAATGTCATCGCTCTATCTGAAAACTATTTAAAAATGAATTTATTTCAGCAAGGTTATTCTACCTCTTTATTGATGGAGCTTATTGACGATGACTTACTATATATTGTGCCGCTATACTTCTATCACATCAGAGGATGTCAATGGCCATGACCATTGACATCGTCTTGCTTCATCTGCCCGTCATACCCAACTTACTCCCCACTGTCACGGTCCTCAACATCCTACTACACCGCCATATTTCTTTCACCCTCTCTTTCTCCCTTCTCCGGATTTCCCATTAAAATTTCCTCTCTTCGCCCTTAATATTTAACATTTCACGTTCGTCTTCTTCATTTTCAAGTTTATTTTCGATTTAAAATATGTTTCATGTATCGTGATTTGTTTTTATTTACTTCCCGACTAACTAATGGTAAACTGCTGCCAATGGTCACGCTAATATCTCACTCGCTATTATTTACTATTGTTGGGAGCATGAATAACAGTCACAGTCAGGAGTCCTTTGGATGGTAAAAAATTCGACACGGAGTCTTCATGTCAAGTGTCATGTTATTGTGGTGAAAAGACTCGACGAAAAAACTGACGTTTGGGCCGTGCCAAGCGAGATTAGGGAGCAGAGAGCAAAATTATGACAAAAACCAAGGTGGGGCACGCGATGGAAATTAAATGGGGTATTCGTGGTCTGAATGGAGGATTAAAAAATCGCACCCTCCGGTCGGGAGATGTTTAGAGATCCTAAAAAATAAACATGGCGTGTAAAACCATGGCGACTGCACATGCGTAATTGATGGGTCTTGCGCGGGAACAAAAAAACGTCCGTCGTTTTGAGGGAGGGTCTATGGGGGGCGAAGGGGTGGAGGAGGAGGGGGGACGGGTCATCGCCGAGTGTCCGCGGCTCTCTCAGCCATCCCCGACTCCGTGGACGGCGGCCTCTCATTGCCACACATGGAAGTCATTAACGACCAAATCGATTTTCTCCCCTCACCATTTCTCTCTTGCTCTCCGCCCCTGTTCGAGGCCCTTACTTCGTTCCCCATCGTTCCCCTCGCCTGCCTATTCGTGCAGACAGACACCTACTTTGTCTCCCACTTCACCCCACCCTACTGTCTCCGCAACAAAACGGAAGGTTCGGGTTCGCGGGATGGACGTACCCCTTACGCTGCAGACGGCAAGTTGGAGCGAAAGACAATGACTTCCATTTTTTTCTTTCCTCGAAGCTGACTCCATCCTGAGGACAATCGTTCGCTTCAGTGTGTTAATGCGTTCGTGCGTTTGTTTGTGGGCACCGCGGACGTTTCTCTCTGCCATTAATACTACGGCCGCATAGCCGAAAGTGAGTTCGCCGACTCTGTTCAAAGCGGGAAGTGTATCAATCTTCCCGCACGCTATAACGCATGTATATATTCACCCTCATTCTCTCTCTCTCTCTCTCACCATAAATCATCCAAATTTAAATATTCATCTCGGTAGCACTCGCATTCCAGAAATACTGATAACACCAACGTACGACCTTCGTACTGAAATCGGACCTAAAGTTAGGAAAAAAAGTGCTGATAACATCTTCTCGGAGTTTGAAGTAACTAGACTTCATCAGCAAAAAAAGACGTTGTTTTGAGACATTATTGAATTGAACAGTTTGTAGATGCCGTATGCGTCAGCCGTGACCATTGCCATTACAAAAGACGAATAGCCACAGTCAACTCCATATAAGTCATATTTTTTTACACAATTATTAGGGTAATATTCTAATTAGAAGTGAAGAAAAGGTAATGAATATAAGGAGAGTTTGCACTTTTCCACAGATTTATTATAGCGTACGACGCGTTTCAACTCACAGAGTCATCATCAAGTCCTGCACCCGATGATGACTCTGTGAGTTGAAACGCGTCGTACGCTATAATAAATCTGTGGAAAAGTGCAAACTCTCCTTATATTCATTATGAAGAACTTCCACGACCTTAAGCCTGAATATGTTGAACTTATTGAAGAAATGGTGTTAATTTTCAGACCTCATCATGAATAGGAAGTGCGTAAGGAACTACATAATCAAACACATTTACAGAAAATTTTCCCGTTTTGCCGAAAAATCGTTAAAAGCGATGAGTAAGAAAAACGCAGTAATAGAGGATACCTGTATACCCGTTAGGTGAGGGTAGAGCTCACTTAAACCCAACAGCGTAGAAAATTTCTACACCAGAGGGAGAAAGTTTCTTTCCCTGTGCCACCCTTGGGATTCCAAGAGTTACCTGAAAAATCAGATAGCTAGGATGAAGTAATGGGTGCCCTGAAGCGTGGATTGGAACCAAACCCGATTAAGCTCAATGGTTTATCGCCCTAACCTCTGAACTACCACGCTACTGAACGAACAGTAACTGTCACAATATCAATGGAAATGTTCGTTGGAGAAGAACTGGAAACACGAAGATTGCATGAAGGGTTTACATGTTTATTTTAGATAACTAATAAATTTAGTTTAACTCTGATATAGTGTGAATAAACCCGATCCAAATTGAATTGAAAACCAAAATGAAAACTGAAGATAAATTGGTTGCCGAACATAGACGATGAAGAAATACGACTTTCCTGGCACGATACGTGACCGCAGCAGTATATGTCATCACATACGAGAAGAATAACTACCCGAAAATAAAATTATCCAGTACTCAAATATTTCTGGATTATCCTTATATCTCTAGACCCGTCACCTACTACCACGCGCTCTCTTTTTAGGTTGTAGGGTTGAGTGTAGACGTGGTTGTATATCAAATTAGTAGTTGTAGATTTTACGTAGTGTGATGATAGACACTCTCGCCAGCTGGATCCGAAGAGGGGGGTTTGGAATAATGACGCCGTATAAGACGTTTTTTCGGTGTCTTTTGATGGATATGCCGTGAGGATGATTTTACGGTACGTAATTTTCGTAGCATTCTGGTTCAGGTTCAGATACATAAACCCTGAGAAATGGCGACCGAAGGGGAATGGAAATCTTCAAAAACGCTGGTGCTGGACGACGACGAAGCGAACGATGAAGAATAAATGGGCAGAGAACATTATAAATGAGTAAACATACCGAAAAGCAGAAGTGTAAAAAAGGCAAAAAGTACCAAATTGGTTACCATAGCAGACAGAATATGTCTCGTTTGTACTTTTAGGAACACAATAAGGGAAAACATATAAGGTAAATCACTATTATTATATCAAGGGACAAACACATAAGTAAAGTGAGATATTGAACGCAAGACCTGTCGTAATGGAATTGACAAAAGAGGGACGAGTAGAGAGATGCAGTCATACAATTCTCAGATTGAACTAATAATAATTACAATGAAATAGTTGTCCTACCGCGCTGGGGGAAAAATTTGTATCAAAAGTAGTTTGGTGTGTAATGACTCCCTGTGACACACCCTAGCGGTGTCTTGCAGGGTACCTTGTATAGTTTTGTAGTATTAATGCTATACATAAATGCACTACTCCATGAACCTTGTTAAGTCTCCATCGCAATCCGTGTCAGTACCGACTTTTGGCAGTTTCTGTGAGTTAACATAATGCTGATCACCTCGATTGATCAGTTTTATTCCTTTTTCGCAATTTATCATTTAGACGATTAGTTGATTCTCCAAATCGGGAGATTCCGTGCAATTCTCATTACGTTACCCGGTGCAGATGATTGGTTAAATGTCATTTATTTATTTTAAAACTGATTTTGTCAATCAAAATATGTGGTTGTCGATAGCTTGTTTCACGTGTTGAATTTTCGCTCCCTCATCTCTTCCATCTCTCTTAATTTTCAAGTGTCGACCTCTCGGAATCAATGCGTCTCAAAGCCCTAGGAGATTTAGATGTAGATGGGAAGTGATATGGAAGGGCAGTATGCATATAAGTTCCGCCTAAGATTTGAAATTTCAGGGAATGTAACAGTGATTGGGATACAGAACAGACAATTGGGATTCACACCATTTTGACGAAGAAGAATGTAATTCTCCTGATTCACATATGCATATTAGTTCCCTCTGAGAAAACCTGCCTGTCTCGTTTCCAGAAATCATATGTAATGCCGAAATGCTATGTAGTTTCTTTCCATATGCCATATGTTTCTCCGGGAATGATTTCGAAAATTTTACTTTCATATTTTACTATTTTTTGTGGACTTTAAAATTAGCAAATATCATTGAGAGATTGACCATTGGTATTGCATTAAATTCTTCCATTGAGCTCTATAAACTATCAAGAGAACAGTTTTTCTGTTGCTTATTTAATTATTTTCAACTATGTATAAAATTGTATTCATATTTGCTGATGAATGAATTTACTATCGGACATCATGTCTTCGAATCTTGGTCGTATTAATTTCTATTTTTTATTTTGTTGTAAAAATGTGATTCAACTACCAGTGTTGGAAAGGAGACAAAGTCACCTGAAGATGATATTAAGTGTTTGAAACCCGGGTCGTGAATAAATCTCTATTCAAGTGAAATTTGCATAGTTTGTCTCCTTTCCATCATGGATAAATTTCACAAGGTTAACCCTAATACCGTTCGGTTTGTTTCAACTACCAGTATTTAATTTTTGGTAAAACCTCTCATTTTTTATGAAATATTACGGCAAATATCTTTTTCTGAGCTGTCATTAGACAAAACGTGTTCTTTAGTCTAAGGCTTAAATCTGAAGGTCTAATGACTCGCGACTCCGCATAAAAATGCAATGCCGCAGCTCTCTTCACGCTTTTACATGTAGTGGGGTTTCTCATTCCATCCGTGACTTGTTCAGTGCGCATAGAAATAAATCGCCGCCAAACCACAGATGTGTGATAAGTTTTCCCATTAAACGTAAGAACGAGAAAGAAGGGCAAACGGTGTTTCAAAGGCGGTTCCCGCTGCATATTTAATGTAACACTCTTCCAAAAAGAACTAAAATGAATTGACTCAAAAGTCGTGGAATATGACCATTTTTGTAATTAAAAAATCGGTCCGCTTAATTTATTTAGTCACCAATTAGTAAATACGCTCATTGCTCCGACCAAATATGAATTAACAGAAATTTACGGAAATTGAGGAATGAGTTACTGGGATAAATAAACACAATTTTTGCAAATACTGACACAATTGGTGCAATAAGATTGTTAGACCTGAAGAATCATATTCGACTTTTATTGTCTATAATATAGAGCCTTTGCGGGCTCAAAGCTATACTTTTCTTACAAGAGTAAATACGAAGAGTATATACGAATAGAAAAGCGAGTGAAAGTTATTCTCTTTTATATAGTACAAGTACTATCGAGGTGACTTTATTTTGGCACAAAAATTATTACTTAAGTGGATACCGGAGGATATTTCACTTTACGATTATCACAGAAAGGGAAATTAACCTCTCATCCCCATTAAGACTTCCATAAAGTGTCCAAAACTGCTGATACTCTTTTGCCTTTCGGCATTCTTAACCTCCATTATACCATCAGAGCATCCCTAATTAGATATTCATTGTTATCGTGGATTCAATACTTGGCAGACCTAGAAAATGTCAGGTTAGGGGCTAATGTTTTCATTTCTCATTACGATGACGTCTTACATAACTTGTTTCATATTATCGGAAGCTACATCCACGCAAGACCTCGTGTAAGTCGCCGCAAGGGCGTATGGTGTAGGGTGTTAGGTCACCAGCCATTTATGTATCATTATGAACATTGCATGAAATATATTTATATTATAATTTCGGTAAGACATTGGCTTGGACTAGCATATCAAACATTTAATGGCCGACTAAAAATCACCTTTTTCCTTATCTTAATCCCATTATCATTATTAGTGCACCAGAGCCTTACTTAAATTAATTTTAAAAAGAATAAAAAGTACTGTGCTGCAGCAGCAGAGAATCTGACTCCTTTCCCCATTTAAATAAGTGATTTGTGCAGCTTTTACGTGTCGGCATTCAGGAGTTACTGCTGTCAGAGCATGAGCCTGTTGGGCTCGCGTGGATCTTCCAGAGAATCCTGCTTCTTGGCGGGCGAACACGACATCTCGAGAGGGGCATCTTCATCCCCAAATGGAGGAGGAAATGCTCTTACAAGCCGCCCACCAACTCTTCCTCCTCTCTCTCCCTCTCCAAGTGCAAGCACTACTTCGCAGCGCAACATCACACCCATGCATAATGGCCCGGCAGTTTCCTTGCCAACCCGGGGAACGAGGCCAGTTGCGGGGGAAGGAGGGGGGGGGAGCGAGACAGAGGAGATGATGTAAAGTGCTCTGCGGAGGGTCGCAAGGAGAATTTTCGACGCGCGCCTGCCTCCCATTGCATCGCCCTCCGTCCCAAACGTTTTTCGAGGGCCGCATTCATTTTAAAGTGCTCCTGAGATATGGAGGGGGTCTGGCGCGAGAGACACGGCCGGTGCAAAAGGAGTAAGGAAGGAGAGAGGTGGTGTTTAGAGAGAGGCAGAGTGAAGGAGAGGGGGAAAAAGAGTTGAGGGAGCAAGGGTAGGTTTAACACTCCCGTTCCCACCCCCGCTCCCGCATGGGGAAGCAAAGAGGAGGAAGCGAGACGAGAAGGAATACGCACACGCGTCGTGCGTTCGCCAATGGGGAGAGGGAGTTGGTTGATGCGAGACGGTCGGAAATGAGAAAGGGAGAGAGATTGAGAGAAAACGCGGCGGGGGAGGGGGGATAAAAGACTAGGGAGAGGGAAAGCGGCCCATTGAAACAGAAATTAAAGTGGCACGCCTGGTCCCTGGTCTCATTCATTTGTATCGTACGAGACGTGTCTCGAACAAAGGAGCGGGCCGGGCATGGAGGGGGTTATGATGGGCGGAGTTCCTAAGGACTCCGGCGGAGGACCCTTTTCCTCTGCCCTCTTACTCCAAAACCCTTTCCCCCTCCCCCCACTATTCGCATATTCCGGCGCATCAGTCTGGGGGAGACCCGTGAAAGGATGTTTTGCCGTGCGTAGCAACGAGTGCCCCGACCATCCCGACGCGCTCGCCCTTTCGGCGGGTGATAGAACTAAGCTGCAAAGGATTACTTGCCGATAGAAGAGTCGAAAATTAATAAAAACACAGATATCGATATTGCAGGGTTTAGTACCACAAAACTGAGACATCCACAAAGGTTATAGGGTGGATAAATTAAAATAAATAACATAACACGGAATCTATTAGTGGAGATACAAGGCCCGCGCCAGTTAACTTAGAGGTCACGGGTTATAATCTCCCTTAGGTAGGTTTTCCTCCACATTCTGAGGTGTTAGAGGATTTGTGATTATTCTTTTGCTTTTTTCCATGCTTAAAATTTGATGTGAAAGGTGAAAAATTTGCTCTTTTCGGATTACTCCCCCATATGGTCGTGTAATAAAAACATTCACCTTATGTATTCAATGGCCAAGATTCTCTGAATACAGTCTTACACACTTTCCTTTTTAACACTAACTTCATAGAGTTTCATAATAGACCTCCAGACAAACATCTCCTTCGCTCACGTATTTGTCCCTTTTCTTTTCTCGTGGACCCTTCCTTTCCAATTTCTTTTGAAAACTAATACCTTCCAGCTAAATTCACTGCGTCAAGGTTTTCCCAATCCAACTCGGTCTTTTGTTCCTCATCATTCTTCGTATTGCCTCCCCATCCTCTACTAATTTTCATATTTCTTCGTGTTTAAATTTCCAACACCAGGTTTCATACTCTACTCTTCTGTTGTCTGTTTACCCAAAGGTCCATGTATCTGATCCTTTGTATGTCCCACGCCACAGAATGACTTCCATATCCATATTACTTTCTGGTTTCCAGTATTAGTTGTAAGTGGCTATAATATCCATCAACCAACATAGTTACGCAGAATATTATTTTTCTTTTTCGAAAAAAACACCTAGGTTCTCAAAGTCTATGTGCTTTCTGAAGGTGGCAATGTAAATTAACTTTTTTAAATACCATTTATATCCCGCCATGTACCCCTGAAAAAATTCTTTATTATGATCTTATGTATTTGTTTGTACATTGATCTCGCCTTGTTCTTCCTAATGAAAATTGTTATCCCAAGACGCACCATATATTTACAACATGACCACCCAACCTTATGTAGTTTTACTAAAGAAAAAGCAGATGAAACATTTAGTTGTTAATGATAGCCGTTACCGAAAATTAGAGACCCCTTCTTCTGCCTTCTTCCTCCGGAAAACGGTTGGAAGGAACACCAGGGAAAACTCATGGAAAGCTGACTCGCCGCTTTAGTGGGAAAATGCCCAAAAAAAGCGATGAAGGACTTGAACGTTCTGGTAAAATCAAAGTCAACCTGAATGGTACTCTTGGAACTTCTTTTCTCGACCTCATTACGCATAATAATATTTATGCGTGCGCGCGCGTACGTGTATATAAATATACGAGTGCGTGTGAGTGTTTATATATATATATATATATATATATATATATATATATATATATATATATATATATATATACATATATATATATATGTATATATATATATATATACATATACCGCCATATGGCGAATAAATATTCATTCACATTGAAATAGAGATAAGGAAAATGGTAAAGGAACACATATAAAGGACGAACACAAGAGAGGTGGGGATGGCGGATGTGAGCAGATCACGAATGTAAAAATATCTTCCTCGACCGGGACTTGAACACCGGATCTCTCCACTTGCCGGGCGGATGCTCTAACCACCTGAGCTATAGAGGGAGCGTACTTTCACATTGAAATCTGCGGTCTTATAAAGCGCCAAAGTGCTCCGAATCATTAAACAGAAGATGGCGTTAGGGAGCTGTTCCACCCACCAAAGGAGAAATTGACAATCACAAGAGGAGAATGGACAGTACATTAGCAAGCATACAACATCATACAGGATAGGAACGGTACGTTTCATGGCACGCATAGCCAGAAGAAGAGACGAGCCGGAAACGCACGGTTCCTATCCTGTATGATGTTGTATGCTTGCTAATGTACTGTCCATTCTCCTCTTGTGTTTGTCAATTTCTCCTTTGGTGGGTGGAACAGCTCCCTAACGCCATCTTCTGTTTAATGATTCGGAGCACTTTGGCGCTAAATAAGACCGCAGATTTCAATGTGAAAGTACGCTCCTTCGATAGCTCAGGTGGTTAGAGCATCCGCCCGGCAAGTGGAGAGATCCGGTGTTCAAGTCCCGGTCGAGGAAGATATTTTTACATTCGTGATCTGCTCACATCCGCCATCCCCACCTCTCTTGTGTTCGTCCTTTATATGTGTTCCTTTACCATTTTCCTTATCTCTATTTCAATGTGAATGAATATATATATATGAATGTGAATGAATATATATATATTCATTCACACATAGAAATAGATATAAGGAAAGGGGATAGGAAAACACATAAAAGACGAACACAGTACAGGTGGAGAAGGAGTATTTGTATGGCTTTTTAAATGGCAAATCATCCATTTAAGGGTCTCTACCTCTGAAAGAGGTTAAGAGGCTGGAGTCGTCAATACATTGGCCACGTTTACATGATATGATAGTGTTAAAAATTTTCATGGTGGACATTTTAACAAGTCACAACATAGATTACTTCCGATTACGGGATTTGAAGCCTCTACAAGTATAACAATGTCTTCCTGTCTGCTCCGATCCAATCGACGATTTTGTGCCGGCACTAAATTTTTCATAGGCCGTTGTAATACTTTATGAGGAAAATGCTAAAATACTCCTCTGGCAAGCATATACATGCGTATTATTTAATTTTTTTAGATTGTTATGCAAGAATAGCTCTTTCACCGTTTATCTTCCGAATACCTTCGTTTTCAAATTGATCTGTCCGAACAATTGCTTCATGAACGAACGCATTCTCAAAAATACAGGTTATGACTATTAAGGAAATTTATTTAATAAGATCCGTCATTCTGAAAATCTGGCTAGCTTCTTTGTTCTTTGTGCTCAAGCCTATATAATAAGTTATGATTTTCCAGGGTTGTTGAAGTTTAATATGAATTATAGATATTAATTCATACTTGTAAATTTAAATTAAATGAATGTGTATGTACACACACACACACACACACATATATATATATATATATATATATATATATATATTGTTTTCATCTAATTATAGTTTTATCTGTTTTAAATTTATAATGCTAAGCAAATACATTTTGTGTTCTGCATTCTTATTCTAGTTGTCTTGAGTTGCGGATCTATCTCATTTATCAACATCTACCTTGATTCAAAACCATTGAGAGGCCAGGTGATTACCCTGTTCTAACCTGATGATGCAATATGGTAAGTAAACACCAATTAGTCTTGAAATCGATCTATTCTATTCAGTATATTCCTCAGGGACTCAGTTCCATTATGTCCCTTGGGAAGAAATATATGAAACATATCGACTGTCCGATGGTTATTTTCAGGTCCTTGATAAACCTAATGGTGGAATCATGGAGAAACGAAGAATGACATGTTCTGCTCATCTGCGATTTTACTCTAGAATATGATATTTTATAACTTTTTAGTGTGTATTTCAGTGGTGACCCTATATAGTAAGAATAGATTTTGGGTATTAAAATTTATATTTACCGTTCTATGGATAAGGCTATTTTTCCTTTGCTCACACAGTGGGCCATTCGCGCTAAAATGATCAAACTACCAAAACACTATTTACATAAACAACTATAACCATGATGATTATAAGTCAATAAAATATAGGCCATATAGGTATAAACAACAGAAGTTACGTCGTCATGGATATTGAATTTCTAATACCTATGCTTAACTGAAACTGTAAAATGGAGACGAGACAGATTCTGTATGAATTCTGGAGACTCAGAAAACGAAGACGAAATCGTTTCTTTTCAGTGACCCTGCATCCACTAGTTTACCATTTCCATGTCGGGCAGTACTCCACAAACGAATAGGCATATGATGGTGTCGTACCTCATCTTAGAATTCCTTCACTCGACATGATGTATTTCATCTTCCAACATAAATTGAACGGAAAGGGAGGGGGAAAAGAGGCCATACGGCGCAAGAAATACGAGCTATAGCACCCATAAAGTAGATTTACATTGTCTATGCCTACGTCCTTACGGCGTTCAGTCACTTCGTCGACCCCGGAAATTAATTTTCCCATTCCAAATGAGAAAAAACATTACCCTTTGCCATTTTCATGAAAAAAGAATCTTCTCTGAAGCCTTTTTTTATAATTTCCTCAGGACGAAATACGTGACAGTGAAACACAATCATTTCTGGATAAGTATGCCCATTCTTCATGGCTATGTGCAGTCGATGTGCTTGCCTACGATAGTTATAATTCAGTATATAACTTTGAAATAGTGCTATAATGTGCAGAATAATATGAATATTCATGTCATTTCTTTAGCGCAAGATTATTTTTTTTAATATCATATCTTTAATGTAAATAGTAAATTATATTCATGCTGTACATATTCTTAAGCATTTTCACTTCCAAATGCAAATTTTTTTGCGCGTGTAACAGTTTATTGGAATTTTTTGTCACTTATGCTTGTGATTAATGTATTTATCATGCATACATTCTCGTTGAGGGAATTTCAAAATAGTCATCTTGATTCTCTTTTTTCTGTACTGCCCTGGTTAAAGAAATGAATGAAGATTTACGCAATTTCGTTTATCAGTCAAATGCATGGGATGAATTTGGCATTTTCCCAATTTCGACGGGGAGACATTTACTCATAAAATTATAAAACTTGAACCAGATCAAAAGAGTAGATATTTATCAATTATTTTTCAATTGACTATAATCTCTGCCCTACAACGATTTATGAAAACATCTTTCATATCATCGTGACTATACGCTCAAATTCCAAGCATGACGAATTTGAATTTTGAATAAAATCATAATTTTCCATAGAAAGGTACGCTTTTTTATTGATTATTTAATTAAGTATATGTGGCATTTATTTAGCCTTCACAAAAACGGTCAAAGTTCAGTCAAACAGAATCTTCTTCATAAACTGTGTTTGAAAAGGAGGCAAAGAGACAAGCTAATCACGCGGTAATACTTTGAAGTTGCAAAATCGATTACGAAATAGTTCTTTTTGAATTTCATTTGACGAATGTTTAACAAATTTGCAGAGTCAAAAGGAGTGTTGAATTGTTTGTTCATTCACATCGGTAGTTAACTGGAATTAAGTAGTTTTTTCATGGTGAGAACTTGGGTGCATTCCCATTAAGAAATTGATTGTATTCTTTATAGTTACTATGCAACTTTATTCCGTATTCAGCAGCAGTAAAGGAAAAAAATTATTTTAATAAATAAAAGCGCAATAGCCCGAAATATTATAATAACATACATATAAGATACGGTCGGTACCAACATAATTTCCTGCCAACATGAGGTATATGTTTTGGGGACTATTTTTATTTTGCTTATCTGGTAGTCTGTTGTTGGGTTTTGGATGGAAAAAGCCAGAACACTACTACATTCTTTAAATTCGTCTAAAAAGACAGACTATAACCTCCAACACTTTATGAAACCATTCTTCGATTCCACATACTTCCTTCCTGCTTTAATTTCATCCACATACAAATCCTATTCCTGCTCCTTCCTCTTTTGCGTAACTTTCTCCCCTACCTCAAAGTCTTCAACATCCCACTGCCAATCAAAATTCTGTGCATTCATCTTTCCTGCCTCCATGGGAATTCCTCCAACAATCTTCTCCGCTCCCCTTTCACCATACTTTTTTCACTGTTTTCTCTTTCGTTTTCCTTTCTGTCCAGGTATGAAGTGTATACAAAATGAAACGCAGATAAAATAGTACACAGATTTCTTTCGGTGTGACACGTTTCGCCATGTTTCGGCACTAATTATATGCATATAAAATTGAGGATGTGGGTTTTTCACAGAGGTACAATATAAATGATGAGGTGGGTTGTCGTGGTGCAGCCTGCAGTCGGCAAAGATCTCCTTCCCGACAAGTTGCAATCTTCCCCGCAGCCCTCCGTTTACCTTACTGTTTAGCCTGTCCCTGAGGTACAAACTCTTTGTGGCGACAATGGTTTGTACAAACCCCCTTTGAGGCGAAAAAAGACTACTTATTTTTGGGACAGACCCTGTTTATTGTATTCAATCAAGTTACAAACTCGAATTAGGATGAAGATAAATTTTAAGATCATACAGGGACGCCTTGGAGAATAATAGCGCAGTTATACAAAATCAGATCAAGAGAATAGGCGTAAAAATTTATGTCTTAGAATTATGTACTGTAATACTTTGAAGGATTTATGGGATTTTATCTCATAATTAAGCATAAAGTTCAATTAGTAGTCCAAGGGCTCGTAATGATATTTTCTTGAGTAATTTACCTTTTTTCTCTGAATGATTGATTCATGTCAATTTTATTACCGTGGTGGTATAGAGTACACTAATTCTACTACCCCATGGCCGTTCCCATGATTTAACCTCGGAACAAAATAGATTGATCATTAATAACTGAATGTAGAGTAGGTTGCTAGATTGGGTTTTGTTTGGAGTTACAAAATATTTATTTGATAGTTTTTTCTATCCAAAAACCTACCTTAACCGGTAGATTACCTAATAATAATTAATAACTGAGAACATTAGGCAGGCAACGTAGGTGTAGCAAAATAGGCGTGTTGGACGGAATGATGGGAGAAAATGAATGAGAAATTGAATAACATTTATTGTAGTGTGGTTCATCCGGTTTTACCTTACTTGGTGAGGCTAAGAAATATAGGATCTTACTACTCTTAGTCTACAATAAATGGCAATTTTGGACGCATAGAGGCTGTAAAAATATTAATAATACATTTAATTCTTAACACTCATACGTATTTCCATATTTACATCGACTTCAAATCTTTTTTCTCTGCCGACCTTTATCGTTCAAGTCGGTTTATTTGTGCTCCTCATTAAAGTTTTAACGGATCGTTTCTTCATGCCGTCCTAGTACACTTTTCCGTTGAGATTTATCGTGTAATTTGAGATATTCTTCGCGGTGGTTTCACGGCGTCACTTTACATGAGTTCTCTCTGCGCTTGCGTGCGAGGTGGAAGTGAGAATGTAAAAACCGGCTGGCGTCCACGGAGATCGGCTAGAGTGGTGCACGGTAGATAAGAAATGCAAATACATTTCCGCACACCCATTCCACACCACTTATTCTCTCGTCCAGCATGTTATATCCTTTACACCCCATCCCATCCGAGCCCTCCAACCTCCCTCTTAGACACTCGCGCCCTTACGACTCTAAGCTGCAATAATTATTTTTGGGGCCCTCGTCGTCTATTTAAAAGTGGTAACGTGGTCCCAGGGCCTGCGGTTTGGCCGAGGAATAAATTACTCCTGAGCCGTGGATTTATGGTCGTAAAAATTTCGTTCATTACTAAGAAGATAAAGGATGCACTTCTCTCATCGGAGCGTCCCAATTGGTTTTATGTAACTTCCTGACAAAAAAAGTTACGTTTTTTCCCAATTTGGAAAGCTAGAATTTTAGAAGTATTGGTCAAATCTATGTACTAAACACTTCAAAATTAAAATTATCGCCAATGACTTAATCTACATACTTTGATCGTCTTTAGTATAAGGGTAAAGAGTGAGGAATTGTATTGCAAAAGTGAATGATGTGTTAACGGTGCGTGATTTTGAACGGTATATGAAATTGAAAACCGAGTGATTAGAGACGGAGTGCGGCAATGGGCGGTGCGTAGCATGTACTCGTATAATGTAAACCTAATCCTTGTGTGATAATAAAGGAGCAGTTGGTAATCTAAAAGTGTCATTGTATATAACAGCATTTTTTCTCGTATGTGTTCTTCTTGTGTATGTATGTATGCATGTGCATTGTAAGAATGACCAGCGATCAGACTGGACCGTTACCACCAGGACAAATGTCTAATTGCAACGTGATTTATAGAATACTAATCATAATAAAGAAGATAAATGATTACAAGTACATTAAGCAAAGCCGCGAAGAAAAGTTTAGTAAATGCTTAAATTTGGAACGTATTTTTTTATGAATGACAAATCTGGCCTTTGAGAGGGTAGTCATGTGTACATAAAAGAGATGGTGTCAGCTCTAATGCAGTAGAAGCCACTTCAGGTATCCCCCAGTGAATTTTCTTTGAACCACTCATTTTTCTTCTTCAAGTCAACGACATTTACTCCGAGGTTAGAAGTAAGATACTTTTATTTGCTGACGATGTAGTGGTTTACAGATGTGTCCGTAATCCTGAAGATAAATTAGCTTCAGCAAATGACCTCAATGCTATTAAACGGTTGGTCCACAATTGGCAATCATAATTAAACTTTAAAAAGTGCGTAGTGCTGAATTTTTGCCAAGGATTAGTGCCCTTTCGATCGTCTACTGTATAAGAAATATACAAATAGAAATTTTTGACTCAATTAAATAACTAGGCGTTACAGTAACTCACGACCTCTCCTAGGATAGACACATAAGGTGATTTTGTTGCACAGAACTAACAAAAATCAATAGTTGTTAGAAGAGTATTGAGGAAACATATCAAGGAGGTTAATGAGCGATGAGTAGCGTCACAAGTTAATTATAGGAGCTAGGTTGGAAATCACGCATGGAGCGATGGTTAAATTAAAGATTAAAACTCTTGCATTAATTGGAAGGTCTCTATAGCGATTATTTTGTAAAGTATTAATATATCCATCGTGCTACTGTAGGAGAGAGTATGTAGATAAAATTAGTAAGATCAAGTGTAGAACTGATGGATTCAAAATGTTATTTTTTCTCACATGATAAGGGAACAGAATATTAGTAGGACATTATAGGACCGCGATATGGGGGAAAATATTTTGGGTAAAAAATATTTGTGTCTGGTGTGTAATCACCATCTGCCATACACCCTAGCGTCGGCTTGCAGGATACTAAATAGAAAGATTATTACTTCAGTTTTTGTTTTGATGGCGACACACCTGATACGAGGGATAGAGATCATGATAATGCATTTATTATTACCTTGTTATATGCACACGCCTTTCTGTTAGAAAAACAGCATGTATACGCCCCTGTCTCAAGTAATTGCGTGTATTAATCTCATTAAATTATAGAGAATACGATATGGTATGATGGTCTGCTATGGGATACCAGTCAAAGGAACGTGGATGACATATGTGTAATGAGAACAGTCCGATAAAACAGAATAATGTGATTCATGATCCACTCAGACTCACAGCACACAAATTACCAAAGACAAAAACAGCAAAATACGTATTACTTTTTAACCATTGCTGCGAGTTATGCACAAATGCAAATAACCCGTGCACTTTTATACAGTATGATCAATAAGGTATGAAACAGTCAATTACTCTCTTCGTCAATAGCTTTCATTAATAATTAAACCATGTGTGCTAGCTCTCCATTTAATTCCTATTCCATGCGATTGGTTAATTATACATAACACATTTCGAGGCAGTCGTTTGACCAGGCCCTCACACAAATCAACGAGATTGTCAAGTGAGCAGGATAAACCAGTTTCACAGAGAAAAGAATCGAAGGCTACGTTTGATCACCTTGGGACCTTGGAAATATTAGCCGATGGATTTCGAGAAGCGCCTTGCCAAAATTTTAGTCGACTGAAGTAGGTTATTCTTAAACCTTGAAATATCCTAATTGGGGCGTGTGGATCTAAAGTTTCGAGTTCCAAAAATCGATAAATAAAGAGCACCTACTCATTCTGTCCTCAATTGCGCTGTGCGTAATGGGGGAGTGCGTGAGTAACGCTATCTTACTCAATATTAAGTAGACATAGTAGGAGAAAATATAAAATTAATTAGCCCAAGCCTATCATTTAATGATTTTTTTTCTGTCCTAATCTTACGGAGAATTATAATAATATGGTAGGTGTATACGAACATTTTGTGACATTACTCACAGTGAATTTATATTCCGACTCATGATTTTTACAGGTGCCATATGCCTTGGCAATGGCCGTCACTTTTCCAAACCCTGAGATATAAGTCTAATGCCGAAAAATATTAACTAATCATTTTCTTAAAAAATAAATATTATTTAATGAGAATTTGGCTCAAACCATATGTACACGTATAAATTCTGGAAAAATGCAGACCCCACAATGCTAGCAGTTGTTCAGAAAAATTGTTCAAGTCTGAACAATTTTTCATTCATCCATACCATTATTTTCAGGCCATCATAGTATCTCATTATAGTGTCGTTACCGACGTACATGATTAAATAAAAAGTGGTTTTAAATTGTCAGTGCTTACTTATTATTATTCCTTGACCGTTGTAAATGATTAAGGTTGGAAATAGTCCATTGGTTCCGAGGATTATTGTGAAAGTCTTCATAATTAAAATTGGTAGGTAAAATCTTATTTTTGGAAAAAGGTGTTTGTTATTCCATCCTTCGCATATATTCACCGGAGAGGTAATCACTGACAAGCAATTCAAAGCAATAATCGCGTCTACTAGTTTCAAATATTTATTAAAGATGAACCAATCATGAGACCCGTTTATCGAGTCCAGAAAATGGTTTCAGGAAACAATCCATTCTAATCCGTTGGCCAAAAAACAAATCAATGTCAACTACCAATATTGCTTTAATTGAAAGACGTTGAAGTTTGCTCGACTCTTCGTTGTAATTAATTGCCTAATCGTTACACATTTGTTCAGGCTTTTTTTCTTGCAATCAGACAAGTTGGTCTTTATGAAAGATAATTTTATGGTTTCACCCGCTCACGTTCCAATTCCAGATGAGATCCAGCGACCTTCACTCGAGTGATATTAGGAGTTGGCTTTGACCAAAATGACACAGGGCTGTCGATGACAAGGCCAACCCGGGGTGGCGGATATGACAGATGAAGGTCAAGGTTTGACATGCATCCGTGGTTTAATTCGAACAGAAGGATATGGGGAAGTTTTGTGGAAATTTATGTTCTGGTTAGCCCCACTTATGGCCTAGAACTTGGGGGTGAAAGAATTTTTTGGAATGAATGAATGCCTTTTCATTCCTGAGGTCATTGTTTGACAAACAGATTACTAAATTATATTAATGAATTGATTTCATTCTCTTTCACAGTGGTTTTACGTGATCTTGACTTTGAGGGAATCGTGGATGAAAGGGAAACTAGCATGAATAAGAGCTGAAATCTCTTAAGTCTAAATTTGAAAAAATTTAAAGATGTTTAACAATTGAAAGTTTTGCGTCGTGACGCGCCAAAATCCGTCAAACTCTATTCCATGATTGTGGTCGCGAATTCAATGTTTGGGGGATTTAATTAAAAAATTAAAGAAAACATGGATACGTAATTCTATTCGTAAGGCATATTAATAAACATGCACATACATGTATACCTCCTTAATAACCCAATATATTATATTAGGTTGGCGAAAGGCATATTCTTCTATTTAATTCTCTGGATACATCGCAGGTTTCCCAAGAATTGTTCCTCTCCTATGCCTTATATTTTATTTTATATTGAGATAGTGGTTTTACCCTATTATTTCAGACCGACTACGCTTTAGTCAGTTAGAACAGTTTAGTTCCCCTAACTGAAGGCATTACAGACATTATCCGTAAATGTTACCAAAATATCCGTGATCAACTCAGTATTTAAAACAAACACAGTATTTTATCAATGAAATTAATCGGTAAACTTTCATAAATTAATCCCATTGCGAAAAATTTCATTGGCTTATTTTTTCATCAAATATTTCCCTGAATACATGAATTATTATTCAGATTTTATAGAAGACGGAAAACGTCTTTCACTGGGCATACCTATCCTGTCATGCATTTATAGCTAATATTTTTCTTAAACTACAGAAACACGTTGTAGTAACGGTCTCATATTTCAAATTTTTATCTCCTGTTTAATTTACCTGACAGTGCGAGTAAGTTCCCCATATAGAAGACATCTGGCAACAATGTCCAATTTTTAAGCAAATAAATTGCACCGACATAATTCATTTGCATGAGGGATATTCGAACCAAGAGCCCTCAGACGATCCTAAGCTGGTGTATAGAATTAACTTTAGCAAGTTTATCAATCGATTTTACTCGTCAATCCCCTATTTTCAGGTTTGAAAAATAAAGTCAATGCTCTCGAAGAGATTCCTTTACGATTCATCAGTATGCGTGAGACTATCAAAATTGCATATTTCTGATATTTCTTTTCTATGCAAACTACTAAATGGGAACACAGGCATTGTCTTAACATTAGCGAATATATCAAGCTACTCTTAAGCACGTAGGATATCCAGATTTCGGTATACGATGCGCAGGATGCACGAAACTGCCGTTTGACAGGTGCAATCCCCAATTCGAATTCGGCATTACGGGGTGCACCGTGGGGGTAGGTAGGTTGGTCGTAATTCAGCTCCCTCGCGGCTTCTTGGCGTAACGCCTCGCCATGTGCGACCTACCCCCATATGCAAATGACCCATAAATCTTTCGCTTATGTAATTACTCCAGCCAGCAGCCATATGTATCTCGATAATCGCGGAATTGAGATAGAGGACTAGCAATTTTCATGGATCTGCACACGGTCGCGATCTTTATTTCCGCTATGCGTGAATTGCAACTCGAGCATGGCTTTGTTAGTGACCTGAAGTCTGCATTGCCTTGCTGATGTCCTACCACAGAACTCTAAAAATACCCTCTTTCCAACTACTTACGAGTGTTACTGAAATCCATCACTTATGGCGAAGCATGCCTTCCGTGTGCTTTTCAAAATAATTGCGCATACATCACAATAAAATTTCGCACAGACTTTAATTTTTATTTATTACACAGTTTTTTAATTCCTTTTTACATTTTTTACGTCTTTCCTCCACTTTCATCTAACACAAACCCATGGTTTCCTTAAACCTTCTTGACTTGATTAATCTGCGATACGGTCAATAAAAAGTTCATTCAAAAGTGTCGTATTGCGAGAATATGTCAGTATTATGTAACTATAAATTCAAATTTATGACGTTTTATGCATTATTATTTTTGGATTAGGTAATACAATATTGAACTCTCTTCTCTTTACTCAACAAATTTTAAGTTGAGGGAATTGAATAGCTGTATTCCAAAATTATATCGTCATCGTTGTGGATTATCAACCCCACTACATGTGTCTAGCATCTACCAGAGCTTACTCCACGTCTGATGATTATGCGTCCACTAATAGTACTAAGAGAATAATATTCATGAAAATGATGTGGTCTGCTTTCTCTTCCTAATCAAGAGGCAGATTTATTCTAGCACCTCGGACAACAATGTCATTTACTTAGCTCTCCTATCTGATATATTTGGATTAGGGTTGAACGCATTAGTGTGCATGATTCATTAAGAAAGGAGGGCGATCGATTGAGTTTATTTTAACAGTTTATCTTTCATCCTAGCGATCGGGAGCTTGATATTTATTTGTGATCCTTAATTCGATAAAACCTTAAATCGTATACTGGATGTAACTACAATAGTAAGGTGGTATGACAGAAATCACTTGCATGCCAAACGTCACTCAAAATGTTCAATATTTCATTTATATAACATGTTTTGATTTGAAAAATAACGATATTTTAATTATCATCGAAAAATCATTGCTTTTTAACGTTTAATAATTACTATGGAACGCAAAATGGAATGCAAAAGAATTTTTGTGATAACCAATGAATATTTCTTGCCTTTACGAATACAAGTATGTATATGTTCCGCGGACGTTCAACAGCGTTTATTTTTTGATCTTTTAAAACGTATGACAATGGAAAACAAAAAATTTGATGCCAAATCTGGTTTTAGGAGATGTAGGAAAGAAATATTTCTTTCCTGGATGAATGCATGCTTGCATCTTCTACAGATTCCCTCGAAAGCTTAAATCAGACACTACAAGCAATCAACCACTCCGAAAAATAACAGTTAAAAAAGTAAAACTATTGTTCAATCACAGGAAAGAGAAATGCCAAAAACAAACGTAAAAAGGATGCCTTGTAATTATTTTTATTAAAAAATGCACTCGTTCATTAAGATATGCCTGCCTACAATAATCACCAGAGTTTGCATTCACTTCGCTCGGTCATGCGCGACAGAGGAAAGAGAGGAAAAACGTATATACCAAAGGATTTTTCATTCGAAAACGTAAAAAAGCGAGTTACCACTGAAAACTGTGCTCTGATTGGTCACCAGAGAATTTTCGCCCCAATCTGATATTTCCTTTCCGCGAAATAGTACATGAGTTGAAGGTTTCCATTTGTACGTTCATTTACCTCTAATTACTCCGTACTCATCACGTGTCTCCGAGTGGGTCCTGTCAACGTGACCCGGGAAGCGACCGGCAGCGTAACTGAAGGCGTACGGGATAGGTGGCTCCGCATCCACGTAACTTCCGTCCTCCACCGCCACGTCGGCCGAGGCCACCACCACCGCGGCCAGCATGAAAATCACCTGTGGTGAGAGAGAGAGAGAGGAGTGGAGTGAAATGGATGAGCCGATAGGGCCGCCGGAAGTAATCGCAGCGAGGTTTCTGTGGGCAGAGCGATGAGTAGATGGATGGATAACTGTGTATTAATTGCTGCGAGAATGAGGCACTTTACTCCTCACTTCCACATGACCTCCCATCGGAGTGAAGAACATATTGAAATCAATTACAATCAATAGGCATTAAACTTTTCTTGGAAGTGTTCTGGACCAAAATGGTCGAAGTAGTAACACATAAGGAGGATAATTACGTTAGGCGAAGCAGCTTTTACAAGGAGGAGGGAATAGATCGCAAGGACGCTGAGTAAGGATATTAAGAAAAGACTAGTCAAAACTTTGATATGGAGCGTAATTCTGTATGGCGTGGAAAATGGTCGTTGAAGCAGGATAATAGGCTTTTAAGATGTGGTTGTGGAGAAGGATGGAAAAGGTGAAGTTGATTCAAAGGAAAATAGAGGAAGTACCAGATATGGTGGAGGAGGAGATAGGACAGCTGGGACCAATCAAAAGGATGGAGGAAAAATAGATTCAGGGCGTTTTGATTGGCGATGGGATGTTATAGAGTGTGATAGAGGGGAGAACGTTGGGCAAGCAAAAAAGGGGAAGGAATATGGTATGAATGTCGAATTAAATGTAGAGAGGAAAGGAGTATGCGGTATTGAAGGGGGACTTACAGCGGGGTCCGATTTCAATTGTGTTTTTGGTTAGGAAATGCAGGTAACATTGTCTGCAACCGTAGAGAGTGTGTCTATCCAAAGCCTACCTCAAAAGTTAAATAATAATCTAATGCATTAAACTTAAGTCTTAAAGAGATGAGGGCTAAACATTATACAAAGAGTAGTTGCTTTATTTAATGCAGTAATAATGATTTACTTATTTGTCTGCGTTGATCGAGAAAACCATTCATAAGGATTAATTTAATTAGCTAGCATAGTTTAAATTCAATCTTTCTAGACGTAAGGAATATATTTTCTCTTTCCATGTAAATCTTCAGCAAATGAAGAGAGTTTCCGTGAAAATTCAAAGCAAGCAGGAAAAGATCCAGGCCATATTAAGTGACAATGGACTGTTGAAGACTGCGGAAATAGGTTTAATGTTTTTGACGGGAGTTAGATATAGGAAAGGATTAGGCATGCCGGACAGAATGATAGCAAGTATGGAAAAAATGTTCAAAGGCGGTGTTTTGTGTTTTGGTGTTTAGGTTCATGTCAGGCAAGCGTTAATATGCAGTAGTGCTTAATCTATCGAAAACCTTCCTTAAATGGTAGACTACCGTTAATAATAATACAGGAATAAAATTGTAAATAGTATGTAAAAGTAGAATCCAATCGTTTGTCCATTATCAATAGCGTTAGTATACATTCGGATTCGAATTTGGAATAATAATGAGCATAGTGGCGCCACTATTATTTATCAATGCACTAATAATTAATCAGTAATCAAAGACCATTTTTGGGAAAAAAATAAAGGAGTTGACCGCACTGTGGAAAAACGTGCGAACAGGAAAGGGGGTGTAAAAGCATAGTGGCAGTGAAAATTACCGATAGAGAAGCCTAAAGTTTTGATTATAATACTCTGTACGGAGACTATACGTGTGTACTTTTAGTTTTTAATTCTATCCCTCACATTTACGTGCGAAATAAAATGTAATTCTGAAGTGATTTAAATGCTTTTCTGAGTTCTTAAGTGAAATATAGAAAGTTGAGGGAGGAAATGTAAATGAAAAATTATGGTATCAGGACAAAAAATCCTGATAATAAGGAATACTATAGGTAGCTCTAACCATTAAAACCAAATGTTTTGACCTTGGACCCTTGTTCCTGCCGTCTTACGCGGCGGGCCAACGGTCCAAGGAAGTTTTGCTGGTGTTGTTAAGATCCCCGACCCGCACAATCAAACGGACCTCGATGGTTTTCTTAAGTTTTCTCCCGCCTTGTACCTACAAATTAAGGGCTGGTGAACGATTCAGACTTCAGTACAGAGCCGGACGAAGTACGAATTTCCCGCAGTTGATCGAGTGTGTGTGTGTCTCGTGAGTGAATGATTTAACTAACTCTGTGATGTTCATTAGACGACAGGACACTTCGATTAGAAGAGGGAAACCAATTTATCATGGGAATGACTTCATTGATCACATATTAAAAATCCAGTAAAACTGAATCGCAATGGAAATATGTTTAAAAAACGAAGGACCGTACAATTCTCAGTCAATTACCACCAATATTTCATTATTTATCATTTGCAAACAGACAACTAAAGTAGAGAAGTAGTTTTGTAGGCTTTGAAAACTATCTTTCAAAAAAATGTCATGTATTTTGATGGAAAATGAATATTTTCCATCTTCCACAACTAAGCCTGAATGTGAGGGTTTTTCACGTGTTTTGGGTTGTAAAATTCTTACATTCAGGATAGGGGTGCATGAATTTCCCTGAGTAACCATTCGGTTTTCCCACGAAGTTTTAGAAATAAGAAAGTGGTACCTTTTTTTGCACTGTCGCAAATGTTTAGGGCATAACCGGATTTTGAACCAAAGCAATCTAGTCAGTCGAACGCTCTAACCACTCGGCAGCCGTTAGCTTAAAAATTATATAACCACTCTTTATGTAGCAGGAATGAGTTTGCGATCTGATTCACCATGTTGCGATAATAACAATACGTACTTCACGGATTACAATGTTGATAAATTGTACTCATGAGAGAACCGGGAAAGTCAGGTCATCAATGAAAGTGGGACATAATCAAAAGGTCGAAGTTCTAATTTTATGGTGCGCTTTCATTTATCAAGTTTTTATGATGCAAAAGAACAGTACTGGTGGACCTGAAATGCCAATGTCAAAACATACCCTTTTGAGATGTGGGTGTGGTAGAGAATTGAGGAAATATAATGGACAGAGAGGAAGACGAAAGCTGAGGTTTTAAATACAGTGGGCGTTGAGTGGAAGTCAGTGGGGAAAATCCGGAAAAAAGCAGAGAGATTTTACGGAGGAAATATTAAAAGGTTGTGAGATGTTAAAGGCCATGATATAGAAGGGATAATTTTAGATAATCAATGTAAAGGATGGAATGGAATGGGCTTTTAAAGAGCATAAAAGCAAGGAAAAGCTACGAAGGACTAGAGAAGGAAATGATTTCGGGTGTTAAGACAGATTTACACAATAGTGTAACATAGTAGGCGTTAGAGACTGTCAAGAATATATATATTTCAATGGAAAGAATATCTAGATGCTAATCATATTTTTCTATCATGATAATAGATGCGAATAGTAATATATTTATACTTTCCATATTCGAAGGGCCAATATATAGAAGGGCCAAGGGAAGTGAAAGTATCCGTAAGCTAGCCTTTTTTTGGTTGAAAACGTATTCAATTATGATTTTTACGGATCATTATTCATCAGGCGACACTTTGAGACACCTTTCTCTGTAGGGTGGTTGGTTCCTGAGGAATCGGGAGTATCAACTGATTTATCGATAATAGAGTTTTGGCTAAAAATGGAAACTTTTTCCCCTCGTTTGAGGGTGTTGCAACTTCCCCTCCATCATGGGCCACCGAAGTGGCATGGTCTCCTTTTTCGTGCCTTTGCGTCGCCGGGTGGGTGAGAGAAAAAATTCCATTCAAAGCTTTGCTAAGTTGTATCATTTTTTTCATTTTGAGGGGGAAAAAATGACGCGGTCAATATTTTTTTAACCTTTTCCCTCTAGATTTCGCATCTAAAATGATGGGTTGACTGGCGAGAAAGCGTTCCCCCATCGAAAACTTTTAATGGACAGGCCGGATGAATATATTTGCGAAAAAGGGTTAGCACTTGGCCATCGACGGAATTGTAAAAAGATCGAGGCTAACATTGTTTTTCAATCGTTTCGTATGTGCACGTGATTTATTTTAGTTGAGATCCATAAAATAGGTAGCCTTACGGTAATTCTTTTAGAAGTATATCCGCTACTTATGGACGAGCATATTTTTGTCTCCATAGTATTTGTAATCTTCTGCATAATGGCGTGTTGCAGCCAACTATATCAGACAACAGTTATGAGGGTTGTAACACTATGCACTAGCTGGGATAGCAAATGTTCAGACAAAAACAAATCTTAAGTTGAAGAGCTGGGAAATTTCTCTTGGGATAAATAATCTTTCCTTTCAAAACCCACAAGGGATATGGTTATTGTGACAATGTCTTCAATGACGTACATACAGTTCTAAATAGCACAAAATAGGCACAAAGATTTATTGTGGAAGCAAAATGCTCAGGCTTTAAAACTCTCCCGACTAGTCGGGTTCATCAAATTGCGTTTATATAAAATATATGTTTAAATAAAAAGAACTGTTATTTTTTATAAAATAAAGCTTAGTTAATAAATACAAATCCAAGAAAATTATACACTGTGTCAAATTAGGTTCTTAGGTGTGAAGTTGTAACGATTTTGTTCATATGCAATCAAAAGAGTTGTAATATTATCTGCATGAAACTTTTTGTCCGCCTTTTTTATGAGGGTTGATAGATTTACGACCGTTATTTTAATAAATGAGTTAATAGATTTGAAATCTGATTTCTTCCTCGCTCTGTATTCAAACAAAATATGTGTAAGATAAATGCGTTTAAATAAAATTCAATTTTCAACGAGTCATCTCATTAACTCCAATTACATATTTTATATTTTTTCATGGCACTTAATTTATGGTATTAAATTTTTATAATTCATGGTACCTTTTTTTAAATATATATATATATATATATATATATATATATATATAAATTCAACCTGACACTCTTCAAAATTAATTGACTTAGTCAAATTTTAATAACTTACTAGAAGTGAATTCGTGATTGTTCTCGTTTAATCAGTGGAGCATTATTAGTTATGTATCTATAAATTTATAGTTCATTTCCTCAAGGAAAATTCTTTTTCAAGCATCCCTCATACTTCTGAATAGAGCCAAATTCACTTAGGTAGGTCGTAAATTGGAAAAAAACTTCTTCAACTTTCGTGAGAACAGGTAATTCTGCAATATTCGGGAATAGTACTAAAATTTTTAAGGGAGGAGAGTAGGTATGATAAATAAAGCGACGGCACAGAGACTTTGAATTCCACGCTCTAGAATGAAGTATTAGAAGAAACGATAATGAGATATCGAAGTGGGGTAAGTTTACTTGTATGAAAGAAGGAATTCGGAATCAAGAATTAAATTTTCAACTGATGTGAGAGGACTTGTTTATTAATAGTTTAGTACGTTTAATTTTGCAGCAGCTTACTTTGTAAGAAACAAAATAAAATTCCCATCGTTAAAAAGGATCCTACAACTATCGTGAAATGATAGAACATCATGAAATACATGTCGCGAAAACATTTTATTCAAAAGTTTCGAAATTTATTTTCACGAGAACAATTGCGCAGTTTGCCCGAATGTGATTTTAAACAATAATCAATTAGCATGTTTCCAAGCTATACGTTATTGCGATTTTTCCTAACTACATTACACACAAAATAGGAAACTGAACTTCAATTGGTCCTCTAAGTTCACTTAAACAATTCCGATTGACTGTCTCTCCACCCAGCAGGATAAATACTGATATATTTTCTGCCAAGAAAAATGTCCCCATTAACCTTTAAAAATGTTGGCATATAAAATAAGACCGTCTTTAAAAGAAAAGTTATATCTATAACCTTTTCCCCCAGGCAGTCGACAGAGAAAATATTCGATACGTGCAGTGTTAATGATCCCAGAGAAAAGATATATAGAATGTGTCCCTTCATTATTTGCTAGTCGCAAAAGTACCTTGGGGAAACGTTACCTTTAAAATAGATACTGCCATTCTGTTGTCTGAGAAGGAAGTTCACCCAGCAAGAACGGGAGCAAAGTAATATTTATTGTTACTCATATGTTGTCATTAAATTTCAATAGCCGAGTGACCTTCTTACAGACTTAGCTGACGTCTTGGTCTTAGCTTACGACAATATATCAATTTTCCTATCAAAGTTTTTCCGAATAAAATTGCAAGCAGAAGACCTTCATTTCCACGGAATGAACAAAAATGCGTATTTATGTATTTTGTGAGATGCTGGAGAATCATGAATTCGCTTCATATCCACAGCTAACTAGGCAACTTTAAACTCCCATTTGACTTTAGGGTGAGCCAAACCTAGTTTATTGCAAGATGTCCCATGCATTCCCTCCACAGGTTGAATAATTTCACCAGTTACGACGGCTCGTGTGACTAAGCGTCTTTTAATCTCATTAAATGATTTTCAGTTAGTGAACGTCACGTGAAAATGCAACAATTTCCATATTGTTGGAGACCTACCCTTATGTCAATCTGTGAACATAAATAATTCAAAGAATGTATTGTTTCAAGCGTTTTTTGTTTTCACTATTATCTAACGTTACAACAACTGAGTGTCTAACATTTTATGCAAATATTAGGAAAAAATACTTCGACTTTGTACTGCTTTGTATAATATCTATGCCGGTGTATTGTTAAGGTCAATCCATTACGCCCTAGAAAAAAAATTATCCAATTAGTCAAAGGAAATAAACGTTAAATTAGCTCAAATATTCCAGTAAAATTAATGGAGCCAGGTCTCAATTTGTGGAAAATATAGGTACCCATAACAAAGTCAAATGCTTTATTTCTTTCCACAACTGTAATAATAACGCAACATTCGTTTTACTGTTTTTTTTTATTTTTTCTATTATTTATGTTTTTTATTTGCTATTTTAATGAATGTATCGCATGAATATGCTAAAGACGAGTGAAGCTCGCAGTGATTAATATTAGAACAGTGAAAAGTATCAATATATTGAATTGCATCATGAACATCCATCGTATCCACGAAATCACTCGTGGCTGCATTATCCCCATATGATTATCATAAATATTAGAGAAAAGTTTTAATTGCATACAAAACCATTGAGATTTATTAATTGAATATCTCGCTTTATGACCATAATATATAGGTAATGAATTTGAATTTATAACCATTACAATTGGCGATCATTAAATTTTCTTGTGTTAATTGAATACCAGTGAAAGTGATAATCTCCGGGTCGATGCGTCGGATGATATCAGTTGAAAACAAATGTTTTGACGTGCTCTCAGCTTTGTCATGTATGTGAACATACGATGATGCTGTTGATCGAAGACTTTCGGGTTTAAATACAAGCCTCCGCGCATTCCCGACTAAATATATGCGGTGTGATTTTATAGGCAATCAAACAAAGAACGGAGAATATGACTGGCCTCCTTCTTCCTAACCTGAATAAGAAAATTTCGCGAACGATTGAATTCATCAGAAGGGGAGTTTTATGTACACCATAAAGAAAGAATCAGTTACTCCAAGAGCGATAAAGCTGTCGCTCTTGCTCCCAAAGCGTTCCTGGCTCTCACTTCGGATGCAAATAAAAGCACCACTATATATTTATTTTTTATTTATCGACTAAAGTGGGCGAGGTTGAGACTAAATAGTCCCTTCTTCCACCTAACCCTTACATTACATACATTACATTGAAGACAATTACATAAAGCCAAGCCCTGGATGGAGAAAAATCCATTCAGACGGGAATCGAACCCGTGACCTCTCAGTTGGTAGACGAGGACGTTACCCCGCCGCCACCGGGGCCGGCATCAGAGTAGTTCAATAAAGATTGGTCAGAATTTTTTTAATTCTCATATCTTATTATGCAAAAATTTTATATTATGTTATTAGTTTAACATTTATTGTGTATGTGTTACAAATTTTGTTGATTTGACTCCAGTAATGCGTCAGAAGCATCCGTGGCAATTTGAAACATGTTCAGTTCACCTATAGCAACGATGGTCCACTTGTGCATTAGTATGGCACCGTGAATACTATGTTCGTTATTACGAGTTCGAACGAATGACTGTATGGACAACATTTCAAATACTTAAAATATACCCGATGCTTGCGCCAAAGCGGTCGATCTAGAAAGAATGAAACATAAGATTACCTCTGAGAAATTCCAAGAAATTGGAAGAGAGGCCGTGACAGTAACTCTCAACTTAGTCATCCGCTAACTTTTCATTACAATGCAACAATTTCAAAGCGTAAAAATAATTCACCTGGACCGGAATTCGAACCCAGATCCCTCCATTTCCGACCGAGTGCCTTACCCTGTTAAGCTATCGAGGCGTCTCTCATACTGTAAGTGTGTAGTAAGCACTCGGCCGGACATAGAGGAACCTGGGTTCGAATCCCAGTCAAGGCGAATGATTTTTACATTCTGAAATTGTTAAATTGAATTACCTTTGAGCGCAAAGAAAAGTTAAAAGCATTTTTATTGAACTACCCTGGCTTCAGCATATTTAATATGCGTATTAATGTAATAATTAGCTAATATTTTTGATAAATTAAAAAAATATATGTAACGAATAAGATGATTTATTTTCGTATTTTTGCCTCATAATAAATTTTGTGCGTAAACAATTTGTGAAATTCCGCGTGAAATATGCAAAAGTTAGGTTAATGCATTAGTGCCGCTTCCTCTCTATCTCTCTCTGGACATTGGATGCACGCTCCACCTTCACATGGAAACGACATGCATCGACCCTCACTTCTACCGTTCCCAGCTCTACCCTCACCTTTCAACCCTATCTTCATGTCGATCACTAAGTTTCGGCGTTCCCTCTTCTTTCGAAATTCCCGCCCTCTACTGGTCCACTCAATCCGATCCACTCGTGTATAAAGAAAAATTGAAGGGGAGGTGCCGTGCATGGAGGAGTAAAGGGTGGAATAGCATGGGTATCTGGATCATGTTGCCCAGGACGACGATGATCGTGCGCGTGGTTCACGAGTGAGCTTTCTCTGACGAATGGAGGACGAGGCGGTTCACTCGGCCTGGCCAACGACCGTTGCCAAGGGACTCAGCACTAAGGGGTTGCGCTTTCTCCCGCGCCTCGTTTCGTAACTAGGCGCGGTTTATTTCTTTCGCTCATTTCCTCCTCTCTCCCAACAACCCACCTTCGTTTTGGTAATGACACGCATTTTCCTACCCCACACTCCAACTACTACCTTGGGTCGGGGCCGAACGTGAGCCCAGCTCACCACGCCACCAAGGCTTCCGCTCTTCCTAACACGAGAGGACAGCGGTCAGAAGGTGTGTTTTCTCCAGGAGAAACGTTGAAGACCGCGAGCAAGCTAACCCTTCCATTAGTAGGATATTGAATGAGAAACTGTGCGTGGTAGATATGAGCGGGATTCAACCTCCACTGATATAAAATCTATCGAGTGTACAAACATGGTAATAATTTTTTTTGTGATTTAGATCATACTAAACATAAAGCAATAGCATTTGTTCTCGGTTATGTAGTTTGTATCAAAATAGTGATTATATCGTCTATGGAGAGGAACAGGTAATATTAGTAATGTCACTGTGGTTATTTCGCCCATGTCTTTATATTGACAGTATTCAATGCCATTATCGGCCCAGAATATGTCGGTCACTTAAAATCATTCATATATTTCCTGTGCGATATAAAAATATCACAAAATTTAAATTATTATTATTAGTTTTCTACGGTTTGAGATAGGTTTTTGATGTGCGCATACTATAAAACGGTACATCGACGCATTTCTGGCCTCTACTAACAAATAACTGGCTGACCTCGGTTCTCCAATTTCGCATGCATTCTTTCTTCCTTAATTCCGTCCAACTGACTAATCCTATTCCCTAATTCTCCCCTTTCTCTCTTCCCTAACGCTCCCCCCTATATCACAGTTTTCATCATTATATCGCCAATCAAAGCGCCTCATATTCATTTTTTCTGCTTCCTTTGGATTCTTCCCAAAAATCCTCTCCCCTCCCTGCCTTACCCAAGACTTCCTCATTTTATTCTTTTTCCATCCATTTTACCTTTTCCATCCTTCTCCAAACCCACATTTCAAAAGCCTTTGATCTACGCCTTTCACCTTGTTTCAACAACCATATTTCCGTACCCTCTAAATAAATTCTCCATATCAAAGTTTTAACCACGCCGAACATGCGTATTCAACGTTCCTGTCATTATATCCCTCCTACTTATGAGATCTTTGCTTAACGCACTTTTATTTCATATGCCCCTACTAATAGCATCATTTGCGTAAAAATATTTTCGAAATAGGTTTCGATATGTATTATATGGATTTTCCCTACTAACTACGAGAAAGTTCTTTCCCTTTTGTGTACATTGCACCAATTTTACTCAGATTTCCTCTCCTATGCATATTATTCTAAAACTGTCGCTCTTATAATCTCCCCTATCCATCCATTTCGCATCACAATTCCTGAAATATCTATGGTTTGTTCTTCATATATCGCCTTTTATTTTCTAATTTTCTCGTCCTTAATATTGTCCTAGCATTCGAAACGCTTATTCTAATTGCTTCGATCCTCCTCTGTACCACCTAAGCTGCTACACTCCCTTTCATTTTGCAAGGATTTCGTGTTATGACGACCGCGGAAGCCTTGTCCCTCCCATTTGTGGACATGACACGCGGGCGATTGGGCCGAGTCCGGTAGTTGCCTGTATTCATTCTAATATTCCTGTTCCCCCACTAGAATCAGATGCCTTTCAGCCGCCTCATTGAGGAACAGACACTGAGTGGATTATCTTTCGTCTGACTCCTAATCTTCAACCTATCTAGTATGGTTGACCCTACCAGGAGCAAATGCCACCACTATCATCAGCACAAAGGGTCTAGAGGGTCATCAAAGCGCACCAGTCCTTCTTCCACGTCTAGATTGTCATTCATGAGGATAAGGTTTCAATATATGCTTAGAAAATAAAATTTTTAAAAGAATATCTGATGGTAATTGGTTACTCGGTCAGTCGTCGGGTTCGAGCAGACTCGCCTAATAACTTAGAATACGCAGATTCAGGTCTCCACTCCAATGGTCATGTTTCCTTTGAAAACTGAATGATTATTTTTTTGTTAAATAAGCAGAGATACTGATGTCTATAACTGTTTTTCCACTGTTGAGGATAAGGGAGCACATTTTTATATTCCACCCATGGGCATTGCACGATTGTAAGCGATTGAGTTTTCCGCTATACTCACACCCCGGGGGAAATACAGTCGAAATATATTCCCGTCTCATCTGCGAGTCAAACCACGGTCCTAGGAGCAGGATACTAGTTTACCCCCTCCTCGTATCTCGCCGTTCCCATTCATTTTTCAAATCTCTCACGACCTACCTAACTTCTGAATCGATGGAAGTGGAAACAAAAAGGAAGTGAATATTTTTTCCGGAGGTTCGGAACAAAGAGAACCTTAAAAGAATAAATGATGCGAAAAGGAGAAGTTGGTGAATGGCGTTCTACATAAGATTTCTAGCCGTCCTTGCAACCTCTGCAAAATTTTCTCGCAACAATCTTGAGAGTCTTTTTAAGGGAAAGAGTCCGACGCTCTATCTCTTGGAAATATCAGGATTTACGGCTTCGAAACATACACTCGAAACAACAAAAAAGAAAAGCCGAAGCCAACCGTTGACTCCCTTTGTCGGCAGTCTGTATATACTATATTTCACCATCCAATGTGCGGCTTATTTATATGTGTTCTTCTCCATTACTCTCCCAGTCAGTGAAACTGGGAACACTCCAACAACCACCTCAAACGCCTGTCAATTTTGCTCCTCCTTAATCTTCCTGAAAAGTCACGTCCCTTTTGTGCGGGACAAGAGTGAGAATTTTCAAAACAAGTGAACAAGTTGCATGTAGTGGAAAACCGTAATGAACGATATGGGATATAGTCCTTTAAAAAAATCACTATGTTTCTGAGTAAACTGTTTTAGTCTGTGGGAAATTTGACAGACGAGTAAGTTAACGAATTTTGTCCATGCTAAAGAAAGCTAGATAGAATTTTTTCCCTAGCCAAAAATATCCTCATTTATGGTGATTTTTAAGGATGGAATCTTTTCGTATTTTGCATGTTTCATTTTATATATTCAACGCGATTTTGACTTTATTTTTCATTAACCATGCATATATATTTTCCAAACTTGTTGTCCTACGAGTTCGAGCCGGTGATTAAATATCTTAACAAGTCTAGCCTTGAATAAATCATAGTTGATTGATGAAAAAATTTTCTAAAGGCAAAATATTTGTTGCACTAGTAATCATTTATTTGCATTTTACGAGCGTTATTTTTATGTAATTTCAATTTTGTACGCTCTTGATTTTAAATGATTATTTTTTCACAAGGTGTTTTGACAAACGGGCCCTTCTAATCAAGCTTGATGGAAAGGGTTTTATTTGTAGCCGTCCTTTGAACGTCTATTTCCATTATTTTACGAAGGAGGATACAGTTATTTGCAGAGGGAATGAACTTGTTGATTTATACTGATTTGCGCGATTGTTACTGCCGAAATTTGCAACAAATTTCCAAACCACTATTAACTATTCTTATTCACGCTTTTGGTGTAAGAGTATATATGGTACACAAGGATGCCAAATGATCGAGCCATATTCCAAAATAGCCCCTACTATAGTTGTATACATATACATAATTATATATATATATATATATATATCGATGATGCGGAAGTACTCACGAGAGCAATATAACTTTTGGACGGCACAATAGAACACAGAATAAAACAGATAACACGTAAAGGGACACTCACACTGTAGATTATTTGAGCTTTCCGCCTAATCCGAGGCCTTCGTCTGACCTGAAGAAGACCTCGGAGTAGGCCGAAAGCTCAAATAATCTACAGTGTGAGTAAAATTTCAAGAAATTGCCGGGAGATGCCGCAACAGTAACTTAAACGGAGTCATCCGCTACGTGTGCATTACAATGCAATAATTTCAGAGAGTAAAAATCATTCGCCTTGACCGGGATCCCGACTTCTACAATTACTCTCTGAAATTGTTGCTTTGTAATACAGTGTGAGTGTCCTTTTACGCGTTATCTGTTTTATTCTGTATTCTATTGTGCCGTCGAAAAGTTATATATATATATATATATATATATATATATATATATATATATATACATATATTTGTATCCCTCCCATGGACTACAACCTTGTCGTGGTGGAAGGGCTTGTGTGTTCCGATGACCCCTAGAGCTGTGCTGGCGGGAGTAATAATAATTACTCCTGGAAGGGTCACCCAAGCCAGATAGGTCAAAGGTTAAGAGCCAGACGAAAGGTAGTCCACGCAGCGTCTGTTCCTCAGTGAGGCGGCTTCAATGGCGTCTGACCCCAGTGGGGCGGCCATTTTTTTAGATTTGTAGATTTCGAAAAAGCGTTTGATAGAGTGAATTGGGAAAAATTAATGCGTATATTGCAGAAAATAGGAATGGATTGGAGGGACAGAAGACTGATCCGCAACCTGTACATGTCTCAGACTGCTCAGGTGCGAGTGGGGAACGGAGAGTCCGGATGGGCAGTGTTAGGAAGAGGTGTAAGGCAGGGTTGCCCATTGTCACCGGTGCTGTTCAACGTATATGTAGAGGAAATGATTAAAGAGGCATGGGAAGAACTGGAGGTAGGAATGAAAGTCGGAGGGGAATTCGTAAAATCGGTTAGGTTTGCTGATGACCAAGCATTAGTTGCTCAGTCAGCCAAGGGATTGCAAGCATTGTTGAGTGAATTGGAGGTTCAGTGCGATAAATATGGGATGAGAATCAATATTAATAAAACAAAGGTTATGCGATTTTCCAGAAAGAAAAAGGCTAAGCTAAATATTAAAATAGGCGGGGAAAAAATAGAGCAGGTAGAGCAGTTTACATATCTCGGAAGTGTTTTGGACCAACACGGTCAAAGTGGAAGGGACGTAAGGAGAAGAATTGCGCTAGGGAAGGAGGCTTTCTCAAGGAGGAGGGAGTTGATGACGGGGACGTTGAGTAGGGATGTTAAGACAAGACTCGTAAAAACTCTGATATGGAGCGTAGCTATGTACGGCGCGGAAACGTGGTCGCTGAAGCAGGAGGATAGACGTAGATTGGAGGCTTTTAAAATGTGGGTGTGGAGAAGAATGGAGAAGGTGAAATGGACCGAAAGGAAAACAAATGAGGAAGTACTAGAAATGGTGGGTGAGGAGAGGGGTTTGTTGAGAGAAATCCTATGGAGGCAGGAAAAATGGATGAAAGGCGTACTGAGCGGTAGTGGAATGTTGAAGAGGGTAATAGAGGGGAGAATGTTGGGCAAGCGAGGAAAGGGCAGGAACAGGATAGGGATGTTGGACGGGATGAAGGGAGGAAAGAAGTACACCGAGATGAAGAGGGACCTGATATAGATTAGTTTGCTAGGTGGGGAGTCACAAAATGTTTATTTGATAGTGGTGTCCATCCAAAAACCTACCTTAACCGGTAGATTACCTAAAAAAATATATTTGTATATATATTTGTATATATATTTGCATATATATATATATATATATATATATATATATATATATATATATATATATATATATATATTTGTACAGAAGACGGAGTTCGAGTCTGTTGAAATTATCAAGATTTTATTGTGAGTGTTCTTTTTATGTGTTCTCATGCTGTGTGTTACTGTCTAAGTTTTTTATTCATCACTTCCGTGTTACTTCGAATAAATCATGTATATATATATATATATATATATATATATATATATATATATATATATATATATGTATATATATAAGAGTAAGTTAATCAAGTTATTGATATATTTATGAACTCTATACTTTAAACAGAACATAGGAGTGATTTAACTGACGCATTTTCAATGTAAAAATTTAAGGAGAAATTCAACTCATTTAATATCAATAAAGAAGACATTTTTGAAACAATTGATTTTTCCCGCACAACAGGAACAAATATAAATGTTCTCTGTTGTCAAAGTTTAATGTTCTAATTCTTATGAAAAGCTGAAATAATTCGAAGATCGAACAAAATAACGCTATTCCACGTGGATTACTATCGTGGGGGACGATAGGGAGGAAGTTTACATAAATAGGACTGGAAGGGATATCAAATGGAATATTGTTTCAGGTATAAACGCACCCTAACCTGATTTTTCCTGGTTTTATAATGCCTCGCTAAATTCAATCGTAAATGCGAATGCTAAATCCAGCTGATGAGAAAGTTAACTCAACTTTGAGATAACACCAAATCCGATTTTATAAGAAAAATGAGATTTCTCTCTGTATGACCGTACAAACACCGTCTGTCAGTTATTGAGCATTTTAACTGTCGGTTTTGAACTTAACTAGTGGTCATAAAACTGAGTTTTGACCATAACTAGAGGTTAAACTAAACCTGCAATAAACAAATACTTTATTATACCTGGCCTAAATGATGTCATCCGCAGTAGGTATTTATGATTAAGGGATTCGCCGTCGAAATAGTCTAATTATTTATTGTGCCATACCAAAGTACAAGGTTATATGTGTTCCGTGCACATGGGGGTCAGTTTGTACCATACAATACGGTCAATACAATTATGATTTACTCTAAAGTGGCTCAATTTATATTTGAGGGAATTGAAGTATTTTTGCTTGCATAAGAGTATTTGGTATAGTGAAAGCCATAAACGATTTAGTCACATAACATAATCGTCCTTCTGACTCGGTCCGAAACTTAAATCGCATCATGACATCTGAACGCTTAAGTAAAACGCTCGCTCTAACTGACTGGGAATTAGCCCAGCATTGACATTCCAAGGAGCCTTCAATAAAAGGCAACAAGATGCCGTCTGAATTTGCAGTAATTCAATAATGCCTAATCGTGATTTTTCAAAAGTATATTGCCATTTCTTCCATTTCGGAATAAAAATGAGATTCGTGGCAGAAGTCTGTGTATGAAGCTGTATTGAAAGCGGCTAAAGAAAATGTCGCAGAAATATTGCTTGTAATTATTGGATCAATCAACCGATATCTGTGTGATAATAAATTATTGATTTTCTCGTTTAAAAATAATCACCGTTCTGTATAAACTAAACGGACGGAAATCCATTAAACAAGATTATAATCGTGTTGAAATGGCGCTACGTTATTCTTCAGTGCAATATAATCCATGTCTAAAATAAAGAAAACTTACACGAAACGGCTAATATATTCCCGCACGAAATATGTCAACACGGAACAAATAGAGTTGTTACCATCAGCATAATTCATTAAGTGTGTATACACTCGCATGTTCTGGAAATCATCATCTAGGGAGATTTTTTCTTTGAAGAAAAGGGTAGGTATGGTGTCAAATATAAATATTGTTAGCTTCATTAATATTATTGATTGATATTAAAAAAACTGAGGACTAAAAGAATGTTTTGACTTTATGCCAAAAGATATTACTTAGATCCATTTTCTCTAGTTGTAGAATTCTCAAAGGCGCAATAAGGGTGTATTTCGGCGATCTTTAAGTTTTTCTTTATAAAAGAGACAGGAAAGATGGATGCAGAATATATTGATTGGTAATGGAATTTTTAAGACTGTGATAGAGGAGAGAATTCTAGGTAAACGAGGAAATAATAGGGTAGGGATGATGGACGGGATGAAAAGGGGAAGGAAGTATGCGGAGTTGAAGAGGAACTTATTGTAGTGTTGGATGTTGGGTTGTGTTTTGATAGGACATTCAAGGAAATCGTCGCGGTGGTTTGGTAGCTTGTATCTACCTACATAAATAGGTATGTCATCGATTATAAGCAAGGATGATCAAATATACTCTCTATTTTATTCGATTTTTTTCTCCCCTAAATTGAATTTTTAGCAACTAATTTCTTATAGGTTGCCTTCAAACCCACTGTTTACGACTACTGTGCTACGGCCTGCATCAATTTGTTTAAGAGACAAATTGAGAAACTGATGGTCCTCATTTTTCTTTTGGTTTTAATACATGGAAAGAGATTATATGCGAGTATGTCACCTTTGGGTTCTCAGACAATTATTTTAAATTAATAAGTTATCGTCCCAGCTTTTTAAGCATTTTACGCCTGTTGAATACATCATACTCGTGTGATCCTTCCTTGATATTCCTCAGCGAAATGCCGTCGGCATAATTTTACTATGCTCTCCTGATATTTTGACCCGGATTCCGGAACGGATTCAGTTAATCGGATTTGCAGCCCTGTTGGCGAAATAATAGGCCTCCCGGCGCTGACCCGTAAAGTTCCGCAAGGGATCCCAAGCAATAAACGAGCTCTCTACACTTCCCATCATGTCTTTCCCATTAATGGGACCCGACTCACTTTTGACGAATACAAATTACGGCGAGTAGGGCTCATTCTAACCATTTCATACTCCTGAAACTTGTTAAATCGGAACGGCAAGTTCTTTTTTTATGGACACGTTCACATTTCCCGTTTTTTGGCAAGTTTGGCTACTATCTCTGATTAATTTAAATATGCTATTAATATGGAATTAAGAGCCTATATTCCGATGAGTCAATTTTCAGTCAGTCAACTACCCCCCCAGAATCGATTTTGCACTAAAGTTATTATGTGTTCCGAAAATATTTGACGTTTTTGGGCAAATGTTATTCACCTCAATCAGTAGGGCAGAAATACGAGTATTTTAGGTATCGTTAGAGCTTCCTGGCAGTTCTTAGGTTGATATTTCCTTCAAATTGCCTATTTGAACCAGTTATTCATTGAATTATGCATAGATGTCTCATACATGATGTCGCTACGTCCCTAAATAGCCTCTTATCTCTATAATTATAGATCTTTATTTATATTTACGATATGTATCGACTATCCACCTTGAATTTTTCAAGTTGATTTTTAATGCATGGTTATTTTTGGCAAATTTAATTTTCTAATAAAACTAATGAGTACTCATTAGATGACTAATGAATCTTGAGTGCATTATAGTTAAAAAACGTGTTTCTTACGGGAATCTGAGTGAAAAATGTACAAAAAAACCTTTTTCAACTCCATTTACCTCTCAATTTTGGTCTTGATTGTATTGTACGTTCATTCGTGCCCTCCACCATTTATAGGTCAAAATATTCATTCTTTCCCTTGGACCTCTTCTGTAAGCCTTCCACTTCCATAACTTCCTCCATCCAAAATTTAGAATTTGAAATATTTCGACCTATCTAGTCTCATTGACCTCATCGATTCCACTCATAAATTTTCCGTTCGCTCTCCATCACGTCCACATCTTTGCCATTTCTATCCTATTCGAATTAACTTTCTCCTCTCGTCTCGCATATCCTTATCCTTCTTACGACCATCATCATTGGCATCCGTTTTCCTGAACCGTCAAAATCAGTAATTCACAAAAATATTTACAGCAACAAATTCCTCTACCTCACTCCTCAGATTCCTCAAAATTAATGCTTTCCGTACGGGAAATAATTATTTGTCATGCTAAATGAGTGTATTGATTTCCGTACCCTTTTAAAAAAATTAATCGAGCAAATAATTTTTTTAAATTCCATAATGGGTAACCGAAATAACGAATCTCTCATCGACTCGAACATACTCGTAATTTAAAGTTTAAAGTGATAGTTAAGCATAAACTGTTGCAGATAAAATAGCTCATGTATTTGGGAAGTGTTTAGAATTACAGTGAACTGAGTGGTAGGCACATTAAAAGAAGTAATGCTCTAGGTCAAGCATTTACAAATAGGAGGGAGTTGATGACAGTCCCCTTGGGTGAAGATGGAAGCAATGATTCAGAAACTTGGTTTTTGAGGCAGGAGAATTGGTGTAGATTGGAGGATACCGTTGAAATGTGGCTGTCTAAAAAAATTTAATTGACCTTATGAAAAATAAACGATGAAGTTCAATGCATGAAAAAAGATATACGGTTTTTGGGAAGGTAGAAAAAATTAATGAAGGAGATCCTGTGATGCAATTGGATACAGAAGACAATAATAGAAGGGAAAATGTTGGGAAAGCGTGGATGAGGGAGGAAAATAATATGCATTTTGTATTGTATTGAAAGAAGTATAAAGATTAAACAGGGCTAAAGAGTGAGTTATTAAATATGCGTTATTGAATCTAAAGATAGGTCCATTGTAAGGTGTCACGTTAATGAGGACCTAGAAATACAGTAGTGTGCACTCTCAGGATTCATCAAAAAACAACCTCAAACCTAAGCCGGAATAAAATACTACTTCTAATAACTCTTGGTTACCTATTTTGACTTGGGAGCAATTGATGGTGGGTGTAAAACTGTAATCTTTTTGTGGACCAAACATGGTTGAAGGCAAATTAACCTCAAAATTATCATAGATTATTCAGACTTAAAAGTTAGCTTTTAGGCTTTAGGTAAGATTCCTTATCTAGATCTCTGTGGTAGTAGAAATCTTTTCTATCTGCTAGTCAATTCATTTCCCTGTCTTCTGGGATCAGAGGTTCAGGATTTCATTATACAGAATCGTAATCATGTAGAATTCTTCCATTAGAGAATTTCGGTCATCAGGCCCAGTACGAATGCGAGCACTGATTCTTTAGTCGGACAACACAATTTCATTCCGCCGTGACTTTATTTAAGATGCTTATTAAACATCTCTACATTTTGACCATTCATCCATCTCTATGATTGACACCAATGGTGTGAATTATGGCAGAAGAAGATCAAATGACTAGATCCGTAATTAGTTCTGCGAAGAATGTAGGAGTGTAATTCCGACGGTTAAAATAAAGTGCACAGTGTTTTCGTCTGATGGAATTTTGATACACGATGATCTTGTGAAAGCATTCGTTAAGGTAAACTTGGATGGGAGGATGATTTATTTGTTATTGGTTGGGGCGACCGAAACCTGAGGTTATTCGTACCATCAGGAATAGCTGGCTGTTTTAGTAGAGCCAGAATCTTTGAGGAACGGAGTAAGGGTTTAGAGAAATTCGATGTGTTATTCTTCTCTTGACGAAAGACGCCAAAGGAGCCCCCCAAGTAGTATATGAGTGAGAAATATTGCCACCACAGGGATTCGAACTCAGGCCATCGGTGTGGGAGGTCAGTTCACTGTTCATCACGTCTAACCTATCCATAAAAGAAAAACCACAAAGTTCGAGTGTGTTACGTATTTGGAACAAACAATCACGGACATCAAAGAGGAGGAATAGAAAATCAATAAGAGGTAAGCTGGAAAGAGAATCGATCGAAGATCCGCACAAGGGCACTTTTTAGATTTGGATTCATTATTTCTTTCACCTTGGGTCTTCGGATTTTTAATCATAAATTTCGGTAATTTATGAGCTCAATCTCGAAACCAATCTCACTTTTAGTGAAATTTACAACCTTGTGATCACGAAAAACAAATCAGTTTCCGGGATTTCTTTGACAAAACAGAAAATTCTCAATGGAACGAAAATTACGGAGAACTTAATGAAAGTAGGAAACCGTTTCGCCAGAATCGAATTAATAAAGTGAATTTCATATCGGGTTCTCCCTTTGTGACGGCACCGGGGGTCCCTGAATGTTTTATCTCCCTTCTCCCCCTCGCGTTCCCGGCCGAAAACCATGAGAAGTATGTAGGGATGCACATATATACCCTTTGTGGATCTATTTGCGAGGCTCGGGGTGCCCCCTCTCTTCAAGCCCCCCTTGGAATATTTCAAAATCCTCCTAGCGCTTTCGGGACTTTGGTTAATGTACACCCTTTTGGTTGTATTTTCAAATTCTATCGAATCCAAGCCCTTTAGTGCTGTTATGAGTCCTAAACAAAAAGGGGGACAAAAATGGGGAACATGATGCCCAAGGCTATATGGCCATATTAAAAGAGATGGCTTTCGTTGCCCCCAGAGTTCGTATCAATGTAATTATCGTCTTCCGATTGAGGGAATCCGTATAATATGAACCGAGTGTTTAACTTTCCAAATTAATATTTATTTCTACGACATATATAACGCGGTTTTTCCCCTGGTGAAGTTCACGTAAATATCTTCCGTCTTTTACAGTTGACGTCAGAATCAGTTTTTTCCTATGGGTCACAATAATCAAGTATTTCGGGAAATTACTCCCTAGCACATGATAATATGGTGATGGCGATGGTCGTATTCAGCCGTTCAAGGCTTCTTTTGGAGGGACGCAGACTAACACAACCAGCCATAGCGTGGCAGCCTACACTGCAATGTAATCTTCTTTAATTATTCATACTTTTTGCCTTCCATCATTCCACTCAATATTCTAATGGCAATTAAAATGCCTTGCATTCACTTTTCCTGCCTAATTTATATTTCTCCTAAGAGCCTTCTCTTTTCCCCTACCATGACCAGTACTTTCTTTTCCTTTGTATTAACTTTACCTTTTCATTCTGCATTTCCGTAATCCCATCTCAAAATCCAACGCTATTAATATGATTGAACATTGATCATATTGGTAAATCATCTTATTTTTCATTATTTGAAAAATTTCTTATTTTCAGATCGGAAATACTTATTTCCCATTAAGTAACATGAGTAAGATTACGAGATGTTAACCGCGAACAAGAACGGATTATGTTTGCACGGTTGAATCACTTTAATTTGTATAAAACTTTGTGATTAGGATAAAATAATATAACAAATAAATTTAGAACAATATTCGGAGCAGCCATAAATAACCTAGATTTCATTTGACAAATTATAGGCAAGTGTAATTAAAATGTAAGGTAGAAGTGTGGGTTCGCTTTATTTAGGCCGCATTTGGAATTCGCGGAAGACTTTCATTCATAAATAGCAGAAGGTTCAGGGAAAATCCCCCAGACTTGTTAAAATTTTACTACGAGAAGAAGAGTGCCTAAGTGTGTCGGACATGTTGAAGAAATTAGGTTGGAAACCTACGAAGAAGTTCACGAAGAGAGCATGGAAAACAGACTTTCTGAAAGGCTTATGACACTCAGGGAAATACTACCAGTACTTATAAAATTCGACCACTGGGATAAAATAAGAGGGATAGACTCTATCACCTGCAGGTTCACGTATTCATTCTTGCTTCGTGCGATATGTGAACATAACAAAATTGAAACCAAGTATATGAGTATATTTACTTAAAGACAAACATTTAGTGATTTAGTCTATGTTTAATTGATGTATGCGCGCATGTGTGTGTACGAGTTTGTTTGATGATAAGCTAATATGTATGGAAATGCATTTATGAAATAATATCTGTCCAAGAATGGATGGTACCCTGCCTATTAGGAATACTAGATCCCATCAGCGACAAAAATGTGATACTTCTTGCCTTACGTCATCAGAGTTAATCGCGGCATTAAAACAAGGAGCATGGATAACTGAGATTTTCCGTTTTATTTTAAGCTTACCGTTGTTATCAAGTCCCTTATGATTATCTGTTTAATCCCCTTATCACTTACCCTTCCCAATTTGCACCCCCTGCCGTACACCTTTTTGGTGGATCGCGTGGTAATTATGTTGATGTCGATTTGACTCAAGCTCAGTATGAATAAGTTATTTAATACAAAATGATAGTGTTTGGAAATATCACGATTAAATGATCAAATGAAAATACTTATTTTTTCAATATTTCAAAAGATTCAGTGTGATGAGCTAGACTGTTTTTTCCACCACTGATTGTATTTTTCAAGCGCTGGTAACGTTAAAAAGGCGAAAGAGGGGTGACTAGTATGCTTAAATTATTTTATAATCTCTATATGAAACATAATAAATGAGAACGCAATAAAACAATGATAAAAAACCAATTTCGAATAAGTACATTATTTTCTTAGGCATTGTTTTCCCCTAAACAGGGCGATACCTCACAAATAGCAGTCAATTATATTATCTTCTTCAATAATTTTTCTCTTGATTAACCAGATTAGAGCAGTGATCATTTGAATATCCTCTAAGTCCTTGTTACCCCATTTCCTCGCCGTTTCACCCAGCGACCCTTCTTGGATGTCCCGCAAAATTCCCTAAGTGGAAGCTGAGAAGTGTTGAGGTCTTAGAGCGAACTTCTCAGAGCGTACGAAGTCATGTTTTATTATCGTTCATTTCGATGAAACGTAGTAAGTCAGATTCGTCCATTTTAAACAGTTTCTCGTATGTACGAAATGGCTTAAAATTCAACCATTTTCCATTCCAACAATTCCTAGAAGTTCTAATTATTCATTTAACTTGGTGCACGTCGGTAATCTAAAATTTGGCTTACTCATTCTATCCGCTGCAAAACGCTTCCTCGGATGATTCGAAGAAAAATTTGAAGAGGTTTTCAACGTTCATTTGTTTCCTCCGAAAGGTGTATCCCTCGTTTCCTCGGTTAGGGTAAAAAAATAATGGTGTTTATCCTCCACTCCTTACATGCTTCAAAGGGATTGTTGAGATGAAAGTACCCCTAGACGATGAGTCTTTCCTGTCCTGCGCGCTGCTATCGGCTTCTAAACCTACGATACACGCCATGGTAGATGGCATGATTGGTAAATCTGGGCCCCAAGGAGAGGACGTGAAGATCCCGCTGAGCGAGAATATTTACGGGTGGATGGCCTGGGACCTAATCCATTCGGCTCACAATTTCCAACATTGGATTCATTCTTTGCAACCCTCCCTCTCTTCCAAAGGTACCGAGTTTTATGGCAGGGACTTACTTCCACCGAGCTCCTAAGCCTTTTGTCGTCTAGGGATCAGTACACGAGACCTTTGGATGCGCTGTAACGTTGGATTCTTCGATTTTTCCCGGAGGAAAAGGGTCTCGGATTCGTTCGTTACAAAACATTTCAACGGTTAACGATAATTACTCTAGCTCCCTTTACCTCACCGGTAAATGTTGGCTCAGAAAATCTCTCCGAGTGGATAGCCCTATTTTTTATTCGTTGAAATATAAAACTTATTCCTGGGTGGGAGGACATTTCATGCCACAGTTCTGCTTCAAATTTTGCTTCGATAATGAGTGCAAATTTTGCTTCCGTGAATGTGAGACAAGTGTGACTACGAGGTGCTTGGAAGTTGCTCGTTTATTTACTTTAAACAGGTAACAACCAATCGCATTTATAGTTAAAAATGAATGTATATCAGATGAATTTTCTAAATGTTTGAAAACTAAATATAAATAAATATGGAAAACCTGAGTTGCAACTAAATCTGTATAGTTTCTGCCTGCCTTAATTCCATATTGTACAAAATTTTTTAATCTCTTCACTCCCTCTGCCCCGTTTTCCCAACATCCTCCACTCTTATAAGTCTTCAATATTTCATAGTCACTCAATATGGTCTACATCCACTTTTCCAATATTTTGTGCATTTTTCTAAACAATTTCGTCTTCTCTATCATATCAAGTACTACATTGTTAGTATTCCAAAACGTCAGTTACACCTTTTTCCAATCTCCACCGCCGCAAATTAAAAACTTCCAATCTAAAAGCTTATACTTTGCATGCTTTTCTATTGCCACAACGACCAATTTACTATGATGTACAATACTAGGTTCCATTTTAAGTTTCCACTAGTCTTTCCTGTGAAATTTGTATTACCGCCATTTTCTCCTCTTTTCTTCTTCTATTTACGTATCACAATTCTCCTTTCATTGTCCTTACTACTGATCCATTCTGGTATAAAAGTTCCTAAATAGGTTTTGTTCAACCTGCTCTAGAGTATACTTCTATTCTATTAATTGCGCTTGCATTTTACTTTTCCATTGTTTCCAAAAATAGCTTGTATTTTAAAATAATTAAAATGACAATATCCCATGAGGAAGTATTTCTTCTGTTTTTACATTTAAATTTTACATTTGTTCGTTTTAGTAATATCAAATGAAAATACCATCTTTCATCATTCATAGTATGTTAATTCTTCTTTATTCATTATTTTTCTTCCAATATGTACTTCAAAGCATTTCTTAGTCGGCTTCAATACGTATTGTGTCTTTTTCCATAAGAATAAAAAAGTATTCTCGCGAAGTCATCGTCCTCTTATTCATTCAGGAATCGGCACATCGGGTCCTCCTCCTCTGATTATTCCTCAATAGGTTCCATTACGACTTGCGCAAACACCTTGAAAACAATTTTTGTAGAAGAAGAAACAAGCGAGAGAAAGTTTTTGTGAACTTTGTGGTTTCATTCACTAATAAATATAATTTAAAATGTCAGTTCAGATTCGCTTCAGTTGGCTTGCGCACAACTGCCGTATTAAATGCGCCATTTTGAACATTTGTACTTGGTATCAGATGCGAAATCAACGACCCAGAAATGTTATGCATTACAATTTTGGTGCATATAGGTTGGAAATTTAAATGAAGTACCGAATTCGTTTTTCAAAACGACGCTATTGAAGCCTGTCTTTTTTGACAACGATTTCAATAAACTACGGTGACCGTGAGTTAAATATTAAGGCCATCAGGAGTCCCTCGGTCAGAGTAGGGTTTCGATGGACATTGGGACTAAACACTGCTGCACTAAGCCGCCATATATAACACAAACTCACCAATTACTCAAACTCCCCAAGTTCAAGTTATGGTAACCCATTCTACCACTCCTAATAGTTTCTACCTGCCGTCATTCCAGTAAAAACATGCTTATTCGTGTCCCGCCTCTACATCGGTTACCCAACAGTATTCCCTTCATTGGTCTTCAAAATTCCACTGAGAACCAATATTCCTTACCTCCATCACCATACTTTCTTTTTGATTTATTTCAACAATCTTCTCCCTTCCCTTCCTACCATGCTTATGCAAATTCAGGGGTTGAATGGGATGATTCTTATTTTAATGTCTGTCGAGTTAGTTCTAAGGAATGTACCAACAACTATCAATGATAGTAAACCACTTGGGAAGGAGTTAGCTCGAATGCGATATGACCCCGGAAAAAAACAAGAATTCTGGCAAAAATTCTGCGTCAACATCAAACTTAAATATGAAATATCACAACTGCATCCTTTCCTTCCTCCGACTTAATTCGCATTGCTCAAGGCGGTATGACCGTGACGCATGTGTGATGACGTAATTGCTTTTTCAAGAGTTGTCGTAACTGCGTTTATTCTTCTGAATCCACAGATTCACCCTGGAGTTCACTGGTCAATGAGTCAACTTCATGAGTAAATTGCCTGCTGAGAATTTACATTTTATCGAGCCTTATGCCAAATCGGCCTTGGAACGCCAATCCCGTCTATTCTAATAATTATAAGCAGTGTTTTACCGGATTAGAGAAGGTTTTAGATGGACTCTAGAGCTACTCAAAACTGTATTCCTAAGTCCTAACTTACATCATACAAAATATCCTTAGACCCATTACTCTATGACACAATAACTTATTCTATTTCTCTGCATAGTAGCTACCTCCCTTTCCTCCATCCAAAATTATAATTCTTTTCCTCCCTCTACCTTCCTTGACCAGCATTTTCCCCTCTACAACTGTCTTCAGCATCCCATTGCCTCTTTCAGTGTCTCCTGCATCCACATGCCCTGCCTTCGAATTTCACCCAACAGCCTTTTTCCCTTCCCCTACATAGAACTTCATCATATTTTTCCTGTCAATTTTATCTTTTCAATTCTTCCATCCACCCGGCATCAAATACTTCAAATCTACGTTTATTCTCCTGTTTCAACAACCAAGATCCAAAACTGCGGTCCATATAAAAGTGTTCCCTAGTCTTTTCTTTTCATCTTCACTTAAGACGCCTGTCATCAACTCCAACCTTCTAGTTGACGCTTCTTTGCTTGATGTAAATTCATTCAGACCAGATTTCAGCTTGGCAGACTCCCGCAGGAGTTCGTGAGCATGATTCTCGTTAAAATTCAACCTTCCAAGGTGACTCCCACATCACTCGACCCCTTTGTGTAATCGCCGCTTGTATCGGAACGATCGCTTGACGCTCCTCGCCCTCCATCCAATGGATCACGAGCGTGCGGTTTGTGGAATCGTTCGCCATTTCCCTGAATCATAGTTGCGCTCGAGAGGGTTTCAACCTTCCTGTAGCGGTGATGACAGGCCACAAAGTGCGGTGGCGGTGTGTTTTTCGTCCTGGGGCGTGCGGAGGGTGACCCCAGGTGTTCTCTTTACTCACGCACGGCACCCGGAGGGAGATTGATGCGAGCGATGGGGGAGCAGGCACACGAGTCGAGGGATAGAGCACCATCTGTGGTGATGAAGTCCTGGTGGCTTAGTCGACTCGGCAGGGGGAGGAATTGATGACCGCCAAGCTGTTTCCCTATGATACTGGGTCAGGAGTGCAAACGAGGTGTAATCGTGCCCTGCACCGTGGTCGATATGAGATCCATTGTCCTGGATGCGTCATCTCAATAACCATTTCCGTCCAGGTTTTGATGTATCGACATTAGTGCGTGATCGCAATATACGTACATGCATGCCCTTCGTGTCGTTGTCTTTCGGGGTTATCAAGAGTGAAGTTCACTGAGTCAGGTCTAATGCATTGGAAAGACGTAGGTATTCGAAGAATAACCTATTGCATTTTCCCAGTTCTTAGAAATTGAAAATAGTTTCTGACGTGGATTGGTGGAAAATCTTCATATTGAAATTGAAAAATAAAAAAGTTGGCTTTTCCACTTGGAAAGTTTCCACTAAGTTTCTTTGTGGGAAAGCCAAGTTGTTTATTTTTCCATTCCAATTCTTAGATATTTATTTCGCAGAATACTTCTGCTACTACTGACGGAGCTCAATTCTGTCGAAATTATCTAGAAATAGTGTGTGGATATTCCTTTTATGTGTTTTAAATTGTTTATATATATATTATATATATATATATATATATATATATATATATATATATATATTCCTTATATCTATGCATGTGAATGAATACTTGTTCGCCATATGGCGGGATTTCCTGTTTGAATGTGAATAAATGAATTAATATTATTAATATTAAATTTGAATTTCGTGTTTCGTGGGTATGTATATCTATATACTATATGTATATATATATATACATACATACATACATACATACATACATATAAACACACGCACTCACACCTCCAATTACTGAGCACCACACATGCGGTCATGTTTCCTGTGTACGTTGCATGCCATTGTTTCCTTTGCTTCCAGTAATTACATTACCTTGATCAACTAGGGAAAGGGTCCACCAACATGAATTTATCTGCGAAACATTTCTCTACCAAATCGCCATTCTAAGCGTCGACGCTTCGGATGACGAGTCAAAGCGTTGGCCATTCCAGCCGGAAGACGCCCGCCCGCCTGAATTAATTAAACGTCAGACCGACTAGAGCAACTCCTGTCGAACGCCAAATTTAATTACAGGCAAGGTTCGATATTGTCGAGCGGCTCGCGTGTCGCGAGTTTTTGTGAGCGGTGGGTGAAAGGGGGCGTTCCCAGCTCGCCGCGCCCCGTCGTCTCGTGCCCGGACCCCGGTTTCCACGTGTCGTTTGGGTGTGTCCGAAGCGTCCTAGACATGCGCGGAAAATAACACACGTGCATATTGCGAGAGAAAAAAACACACGTGACGCGCGACAGATGCGAGAGGTTTTTTTTTGTTTTTTTTACCTTCGTTTGCCATATTAATGGCCTATGGGGTCGCGGCGGCCATCAAAGCGAATTTCCGTAGCGGGGGGACCGCAACCTAGTTTCGCAAAGGGTGGACAAAGTGCAGCAGTCTCCCCTTTCGGCCACAATGGAAGCACGACCCCGTGGAGGTTAGCCCATCGCACCATTCCGCGACACTCCCCTGACTGCCGTCAACGTGAAAAAGTGATTTCACGGAAGCATTCGACTCCTCGGGCACGCCAACACTCCCGGGGAAAAAAAATGGGACATTTGTTCAAATCCCTGGCTCGTCGTTAAAAAAAATCGAATTGCCCTGGAATAGTCGGGGAAAGGGGGAATAAGTTAAAAAAAAAGACAAAGTTCAAAAAAAGAAGAGGTCGTTTTCTTCACACAGCCGACGTGTTCGCCAATTTCTATGGTATCTTAATTGGAATGTTTCCGTTGGTCGACGATGTGTTTTTTTTTTGCTTTTGTTGATTCAAAATGAAGAGAACGAGGCAACCAGGAATAAATGGACCCAGAAACCAACTTTGAAAAAACTGCTATACTCTTATTTTTATATCATAATTGTTGATGCGAAATACGTGCATAAAAATTAATCCACTCCAAGGTGTTATCCGGATAAAATCTCGGGCAATAAATTGGTTGGATCAGTGCAATGAACGAAATAAATTTATATATATATATACATACACACACACTCATGCATAGGCATGTAGATATCGTTCTGCGCTATTCGTGTGCGCACGTATACACACACACATTAATACATGTATGTGTGTATATATTTATTATTAGGTAATCTACCGGTTAAGGTAGGTTTTTAGATGGACACAACTATCAAATAAACATTTTGTGACTCCCCACCTAGCAAGCTAATCTATATCAGGTCCCTCTTCATCTCGGTGTACTTCTTTCCTCCCTTCATCCCGTCCAACATCCCTATCCTGTTCCTACCCTTACCTCGCTTGCCCAACATTCTCCCCTCTATTACCCTCTTCAACATTCCACTACCGTTCAATACGCCTTTCATCCATTTTTCCTGCCTCCATCGGATTTCTCTCAACAAACCCCTCTCCTCCCCCACCATTTCTAGTACTTCCTCATTTGTTTTCCTTTCGGTCCATTTCACCTTCTCCATTCTTCTCCACACCCACATTTCAAAAGCCTCCAATCTACGTCTATCCTCCTGCTTCAACGACCACGTTTCCGCGCCGTACATAGCTACGCTCCATATCAGAGTTTTTACGAGTCTTGTCTTAACATCCCTACTCAACGTCCCCGTCATCAACTCCCTCCTCCTTGAGAAAGCCTCCTTGCCTAGCGCAATTCTTCTCCTTACGTCCCTACCACTTTGACCGTATTGGTCCAAAACACTTCCGAGATATGTAAACTGTTCTACCTGCCCTATTTTTTCCCCACCTATTTTAATATTTAGCTTAGCCTTCTATTTTAATATTTAGCTTATTTCTTTCTGGAAAATCGCATAACCTTTGTTTTATTAATATTGATTCTCATCCCATATTTATCGCACTGAACCTCCAATTCACTCAACAATGCTTGCAACCCCTTGGCTGACTGAGCAAATATATATATATATATATATATATATATATATATATATATATATATATATATATATAATGTAAATTCACTAAATAGTAATAGCAAACACAGAAACTAAAACATATAAAAGAGGGACTCACTAGTTCTCAAATTTTCGGTGGTGCAACCACCTTTCTAAACAGGAATTAGGAACAGAACTGATGTATACATATATATATATATATATATATATATATATATATATATATATATATATATATATATATATATATAAAATTTCCACTATAAAAATCCACTTGCCGCCCGGCAAGTGGAAGGTCCGGTGTTCAAATCCCGGTTAAGGAAATATTTTTACTTTCGTGATCTGCTCAAAAACCGCCTTCCCCACATGTCCTGTGTTCGCCTTTTATGTGTTTTCCTATCCCCTTTCCTTATACCTATTTCTGTTTGAATGAATATTTGTGCGCCGTATGGCGGGATTTTCAAGTTTGAATATATATATATATATATATATATATATATATATATATATATATATATATACACGCATATATACATACATATACGAGGGTAACCCCAAAAGTAAGGTCTCTAATTTTTTAGAAACAGAAAATACATTTTTTTCTATGATTTATACATCAATTTAAAGATTGATCAATGATCTATTTTTCTACATAATTGTCATTTCGGTCGATACATTTTTGTAAACGCTGTGACAGTTTTTGTATATCTACGTTGTACCAGCTAGAAAATTAATGTTTTTTTCTATTTCTAATAAAACGGAGACCTTACTTTTGGGGTTACTCTCGTATATACACACACATTCATGTTTCAATATGAATGATATACTGTTTTCGAGGTCTATAATAATCAAAATAGAAATAACAGGTTAAACGAAAGATGACCAAAGCCTTTTTACACCCGCCCTGTAATTAGATTGAAATTCGTCAAGTTAAAATCCACTTCTCACGGTTCTCAATATTTTTTTCACCATTTATTTACCTCAGCGTCCTCTGCTTTCAGTCTTCATTGTTGAATCTTTCAAAGTCGTTTGCCCTTTCAGAGAAAGAGACACATCGGGGATTTTCGTTGCCAGCCGTTCCATTTTATGCCGGGTATTTAAAGCCGGAAGCCATGCCTTTTAAACATCTACCATCAGCAAACCGATTTATCCTACAAAGTTACATAGTTTCATCAGATTATTTTTACTCGAGTTCGGCTTATGAAATTTGCAAAATGAATATTTTACGCCGTAGTCCCGCACTCTTTTGACATTCAATTTTTTTTCTTTTTTTGATGCTTTAATGGACAATTTTACTGGAATAAAAAAAAGGACTTCGTCCTCACCTCACTGATAAAATTCAGATCAAGGGTCGTTCGTTGATGGGCTCACCGGGGGTGGTGAGATGCGTTCACGGTCACCATGGAAACCAGGAGGGCGATGGAGAGATTTTCAGTTCTTTGTCGCGGGGTCACCTTCGAATTAATTGTACGAGTGGGCAGTCCATTGTTCCGCGGAAGCTGCGTGAACTCGGAATTGCAAGGGAGCACACGTCCCCGAGAACTCTTTGTCCTGCCCAGAGTTCCCGTGAACACTTGTCTGACGATGAATAAACTGCAAGCATGTTAATCGAGAGCGATAAATTTAAAAACTTCTCAATACTTTTTTTGTTTCATCTACGCCTACACATTCCAGGGCATAATCACATTTACATTGCTTTCGTTCTTATTTTTGCTGTAGTTTTCATAGTTTTTAGCTCACAGCTGCAATTTATTCCACGTGTACAGACTCGGTCACGAAAAAAATGCAATCGACGACCAAACAACGTTACCCGATTAAGTTTTGTGCTTAACTGAAAAAATCTCTCGAGGAGACTAACAAAATGATTTGTGAGGCTTACGGGGACTCTGCTCTGTCCTACTCACAAGTTTTGAGGTGGTTAAAAGCCTTTCAGGTTTATTTGTTGAATTAAGTAAATCAAAGTTTCCAAATAGTTTACTCTCCAATGTTTAATCGCGCAATTTGCGAAAAAAAATAGCAAAGAAGTAGTTTTATTTTACCCTACATGAACATAATTTGTTGAACAAAATAAATTCAAATAAAGAACAAAATAAAATTCAGGACCCTGAATATTCTGTAAAAAAAATGTAGTAAGTGTGGGAGCGTGATGCAAAGTATAAGAAAGTATACCTGTGCTGAGATATGCTCTAAAAGGATTTAAATTCATAATAGGTGTGTGTGACGGAAAATATATTTCTATTCTTTGAGATTATTTCCATTAGAAGATGAATTTTTACCGGATCGGTACGTAACCGGACGCTGGTTCGATTCCCGTAACCGGCGAAAATTTTTCATCTGGAAAAGTTCGTTAATGGTTTTTCGAAGTGAGACAACCACACATTAACAGAAAAAAAAGCACAATAATGGTATTTCGCTGAGAAAAGTATACTCTGTCACTTAAAAAAGCTACCCTTTAACCCATGGTGAAAGGCAGCGGCAATTTCACCATTAGGCACTGGTGGTGAAGATCGAGTGGTTCGGCTCAGCATCAGCTGTCACAGCTACAGGCAAGAGTGCACAGTATCGGCCGCAGTACTACGATGTGGAAGGCAACGGAAAACCGCCAGATTATTCTCCCTAGAATATGCAGTCTTGTGTTCCATTCAAGTATAGTGGAATGGAAAGACATGGAATGCAGTAAACCAACCCTAGGATTGAAATGCTAATGATGATGATACATATTGTGATATCAGGCTTTACAACGTGGAAATTCATTTCCGAATGAAAGAAGAATACTAGGTATTTTCCACAAAATATTTTTGGTCTTACTAGTTTCAACGCAGAGGCGTCATCCTCAGGTATTTAATTAAGGTACCAGAGGATGAAACTAGTTGTACCAAATAAAAATTTGAGTGGAAAATACCTTGTATTCTTTTTTCATTCTTAAGTATTCTTTATGCCAGATTTTCGACGTTGCGTACGCTTTTACCGGTAAGAATCATGTTCAACATGCTGTTACGAAGATTTGATGATCTCATTCAGTTTATAATGTACAATGAACGTAGCTACGGTCGTGAATCAATGAAAACAAGATGGCCAAGATCGTAAACTTGATTGTCAATTTTACGGTCTTGGCTATCTTTTTTTCATCTTATTTGATTGGTACAACATTTGCTAAAAGTTTTGTAGCAAAGTAAATGAAAGCCTAGTTCCATGCTTGGTACAACAGCAGAGCCAATACCAATTGATAAAGCTACGATTGCTAAGAAACGGAAGTATTGACAATCGATTAAGACTTATCCAAGGTAATCGTGCCCCATAATGATATGCAAAACTAGAGACTATTTTATTAGCGCACACTATTCATAATATCAGACCATTTTCAGGCAGTATAAAAAAAATTTATGGAGGTAAACCTCTAATCAGTTGGTGCATCACATATTGGAAGAATACCATATTTTTTTATCTTTGGTCGGACATGAATGAAACACATCGAAATACTTCCAATGGATTTCTGAGCATTTTGATGGAAATTTCTCATTTATCTTCCATTTTAATACGTCTTTTATTTCATATGCCGAAAAACACGAAGAATACTTTCAATCTAGAGTAATGGTGTTTACGTCACAAGACGTGCATTTACGAAAATCACCCTCATGTACTCGAGGAGCCATCATAATTTCAACTGTCACGAAGAGTGTATCACGAAAACATTGAACCAGCTCTTACCCTTTATTGCTCAAATGTTGGTGTTTATTTTTGCCAGAAGTGACCGTATTGAGCGAAAAATGAGGCCAAAACCTTAGGATCCCGGGGGCAGCTGTCTACCGGAATTTTAGCGAATTAGGAATTAACTCAAGTTATCCTTTTACAATATAGGAATCACTTTCAATATTAATTTGAATACAAGAAGCGTAGAGCATTGCTGACAATAGTAACTCACCATTTTAGATGCGTTTTCCCCAACCCCCTCATCCCTTACCCTTCCCTCATGGTGCTACACCCCCTGCCACACACATTTTGGTGGCTCGCAGGGTATTTATGTAGATGTAGATAAATAACTTCCCAGTAGCTTAAATTAACTCAATAGGTAATTGGATGATTATTCGATTATTCTTATTTCATTATTCAAGGCGTCATCTCTCTCCTGATCCTAATTCCACCCCATCAAATAACGACAGATTATTACAAGTTCAAGAATAGAAACTAAGAACAAAGGAGCAACTCAGAAGTGTCCTAATCTTATATGATAATCTATAAGTGTGAGGGTGAAGTAGTCATTCTGTACACTACGGAATGATTTTCTTCTCTTTCTCGCGTATTTATTCCTTGCGCCATTAATTTTATCACAAACTTTACATAGTGGTTGAATTTGCATTGTATTAGCCTCATGAAGCTCTTTGACGCAGAAATAACATTTTATGAAAGGGAATTCTGCTAACGCATTTCGGTAAGTTCTGACCAAAAATAAAATATATTTAGTCGTGTTCAAATGAGTTAATTAGGATCTCGGATGCAGGTACTCCTAATCAGCGTACGTTACAGTGCAGTGAGCGTAATGTCTGATGCACTTTGGATCACGACGCACTTCGTCCTCATGCGTATGTGTGTGGTTGTATGGCGTCAGGAACAAGGGTTTCATCGTGAATAATGCAAACTTGAAACCCACTTCGAGGCCCTACACGTAGTCATCACGGAGGAGATCTCCGATTACACTTGCCTGGCTGAACGGAGAGGCATGCATAAACTTCTCATGCAGGAGCAAGTAGTCCAAAGTTTATATTTTCCACCATCATGCTAATGACGAGCACTTTGAGGATTACTCGAGTCCCTGCAGTATGTATGCTCATGGTTTCGATGTAGTGAACCCGTTAAATTCCGTGGATCATCCCTTCAGGTTTTTCCAGTCTCCGGGAACATTCATTCGCTCTAACAATCAACCCATGATCTAAATATACGCCTAATATCTTCTAATTTGGAATGTTTTTATGCAATATGTACACTTTTTTATTGTTCTTTCAGAGTACTTCGGTGAGTTTCTGATTGTGTAAGGAAACATTTCCAAGAAATATAGAAATATGCTAAAAAGGTGCATATGCTAAAAAGGTTTGTTTTCGATGGACCCAGGGTATATGAATTGCTTGATATCTAATACCAATTTTACGACGTTCAATACCGTACGCTACAGATTGTTAATTATTATTATTAAAAAAGGTAATCTACCGGTTAAGGTAGGTTAGGATGGACACAAAAACCAATTAAAATGTTGTTTCTCATAGAAAAACAACCCAACATCCTACTTTATAACCATCTCCTCTTTATCTCCGTATACTTCCTTCCTCACTTCATTCCGTTCAGCATCTCTATCCTGTTCCTGCTATTTCTTCGTTTGCCTAACATTCTCCACTCTATTACAGTCTTCAATATCCCTTTACCAATGTTTTTCAACCATTTTACCTATCCCCGTATGATTTATCCCAACAAACCCCTCTCCTCACCCACCATCTCTAGTACTTCCTCATTTGTTTTCCTTTTGGTCCATTTCACCTTCTCCATTCTTCTCCACACCCACATTTCAAAAGCCTCCAATCTACGTCTATCCTCTTGCTTCAGTGACCATATTTCCGCGCCATACATAGCCACGATCCATATCATAGTTTTAACGAGCCTCTTCTTGCATGCTTACTCAATGTCCCAGTCATCAATTTCCTCCTTCTTGTGAAAGCTTATTTACAGAACGCAATTCTTCTCCATATATTCCTAGATATTTTTAATTGTGGTTTCGTAAATGGTATAAATATGAGAAACGTTTCCTCAGGGATGATGTTCAACTTGTATTATTAACTCCAGCACCTACGATAGGAGAAATTACGAAAATGAGAATAGAGAGATGAAGTATAAGACCGATAGATTTAATATGCCATGTATGAATATTCCTCGGAAAAGATAAAGAATCAGAATAACTGAAAACGATCGTGCTAGGGGAAACAGTAATATTTTATTTTTTAATTGTCTAATATCCTCTCATAATTTTATCTAAACCATATTTTATTTTTCTTCTTTTGACTTTGAAGATGTCGAATGTATAGGGCAAACTTTCACCTTCAAAAGTGACGAAATGTTTGCAATAGTGAAGGTTTTATTTGACAGGGATCGTTGGCTAAGTGTGTTCATGGTTTCTGATGAACTTGCGATCCCTAAAAGTGATGTACATCGACTCGTGATCGAAAACATGGGCATGAGAAAGGTGTGTGCGAAGTTGGTGCCTCAAGTTCTTTCGGACGTACAAAAGTAAACTCGCACACGGATCTGCCAAGAGCTTCTTGACCATGTGAATGAGGATCCAATTTTTTTGAAAAAATGTCCCAACAGACTTCTTCCTTTTCCCCCGTCTCAAATCTGTGCTGAAAGGACGTCACCACGACTTGGTGGAAGAGTTATAATAGGCCGTTTAGAAGGAGTTTAGCAGCATTTCAGGTGCCGTCTTCCAGAAAGCGTACGGGGCGTGGAATTTCCACTGGCAGCTGTGTGCGGACGCACAAGGGTGCTGCTTCGAAGACTTTTGAATTAATGTATTAATTCTTGCAATCTATTTTTTTAATCGAATCAGACCTACTACTATTGTGACAGACCTTGTATATGCCACAATGAGCGTACTTCTAATGAACATCCAATATCTAGTATCACTTGGGGCCCGATTCTCAAATTTACAGGAGTTTGACAGTTATAATATTTTGTTCCAAAGGAGTACTCGCACTGCAGCACATTGGTACAGTACTTGTTACTAACCTAATTTAAGCAATGTACGAATTTGAATTTCTGATATTATATTTAAAACTCTTTCCGTACGACATGTTAAATGACTTATGGCTTTGAGTAACAGGGTCCCGTACTCACACTCATATAATGAAATGCCTGGTGAAAAGACCTCTTTGGTTTTGTTATTATCTCTATGTATAGGGTTAATTTTGTTCGTTTTTTCACGTATCCTCCCTTTGTACTTCTATCTCAGCTCGTCATGTCTGGATGAAACTCTTCAATGTCGTGTAATATGACTCAATTATAATTTGTTTTTTTACCATGTCAAATAACTTTAACGTCCAATGCCTATAAAGTCAGTTTTTGTTTTTGGATCTCGTTTTTTCCGTTTATTTCTATCTGGATCTTTTGGATCTTTAATTTTTTATTCTATTTCGGCCCTCAGAAATTCATTTTGTCATTCAACCAGTCTTAATCAATTATTTTTTTTGTCAAATGATACCGATTATATCAACGCATAATCCTTCGGAACATTCGTTTTCAAAAGAATTGGAACCACAACAGGCAGTGTTTTCCCAGGCAGGGCTAGGATGATTCGGTTATTTAACCAGTGCACCATTTGGGTTTCATCCAGTGCCATTGTTCTTTTCCCTTCCCCTCTCATAATCATTACGACGCAGACAATTTTTTTACGTCATCGCCACTTTGAAATCACTTAGCGTCCGGATTGTTGGGTAATCATCCGCGAATGGCTTTGCATTCTGCGCGAGGGGGGAATGTTTGCTTAAGCGTGAATCACAATGGACACAATGGCCCGAATGAAACCCCGAACCCGGGCCATGGGGAGGGGGAGAGAAGGGTGTCGTTCATTTTGCGTTCGGTATTCGGTGGAGCACAGATCGCGGTAGGGAAAGGGAAGGTGGGCGAGGGATGTTTATTTTCGCCGCAGAGTTTAATTGGAGGCTTCATTTAACTCGGGATACCACCCCCCACACACTTTCTACACACACATATGCTTGTGCCCAGGTGGATTTTCTTTTCCGCTTGCGCTGTTTAGATTAATGCGCCGTTGCCTGCGATTCTCATCTGGAATAATACACGCGAAGCGAAAAAATAAAGAGACAACATTTGGCAAATTTCACAAATTTTCAGAGTGTTTTAGGCTTGATAGGACGATCGTCGATATTTCTCATTACTCTAATATTCCTGGGTCTGATTTCGACTTCTGGAATTGAGTTTTAATGACAGATAGTAGGTAACTACTTCCGGATAAAAGTTATATTGCCAAATATTTGGGAATAAAGTTACGGATCCTTGGCTTGCGTAGGTTTACGGTGATTCTCAAGTATATACGTGGATATTTTGGCAATACTGATTTGGTAGATAAGCAGATGGCTCAGATAACTTGTATTCTAGTCTTTTGATTTAATTTACGGTGATATCCAGGTTTTAATGTGACTTATTGTGGTCCAATATTCATCCCATTAGAATATTGCACGAACCATTGCTCTTAACAAAATATCAAAAGAATTGTCTTCGTAATTCAAACGCATCGAAAATTCCATTTTCCTTTTTTTTATCAGTAGATAGCATTTCTCGAGCTGTTGTTTATATTTAAGTTAAAATATGCTCTTAACAGGTTCGATAATTCCAGGATTGAAGGCCCCAAAGTGTTCATGTTCTCTTCCATGTTCTTGATTCTTTCATAATGTGCTGCGCCCATTTCTTCCCCCATTTGCTTCTTTTGATTAATTCTAAGTCTTTATTTGTATTCATCCAAGTCCATAAATTTTTATATGATGTCCATTTTTTCTCATAATGGTTCCAATGAGTTTTCCTATTTTTTTTCCTTCATACTCCTCACTTTATGAAATATGCTTTAACTCATTTTTGACTCATTCAATTCATTTTACCTTAATCACTGTCCTGTATTACCACGTTTTGTCATTTAAAACCCACACCTCCAGTTCCCTTCCAAATATAAGCTGAGTTATACATAAGATAAAAAAAAACATAGTAATCAACCCGAAGGTCGGTTTAGTAGGTGAGGGTAGAGCTCACCCATGTACCAAGCCCGACGGCGTGTGAATATTCACACATCAGGGTAGGGGGGCCAGTTCCTTTCCCTGTGCCGGTTATGGTTTCCCAGAAAGATCTGGTACCCGAAAAATCAATTAGCTAGGGTGGAGCTGCAGGTGCCCAAAGTGCCTTGCCCGGGAATCGAACCCGGGACCCTCCGGCCAGTAGTCCAACGCTCTACCCATTAGACCACCGCGACCCGCATACATAAGATATATTCCCTTAAAAGAAGGTAGCAAAGATGCCCAAACTTTATCGTGCTAGCCCTCTCTCAATCTAATGCAATCATTCATATTTTCCTATATCAAATCGTAACCATATAGTTGCTAATCTCTCCTCACTGGATTAATTCTTCTTAATAGCCGACAAGCCGTCGCAAGGGGGTGTGGCGGGGGGTGGGGAGGATTTAATCACCGAACCCTTAATCCCATAAGTCAGGAGTATTAAATGAACAATTATTTTTAGACAAATCCAATAAATAGTTGTATTAACCACAATACTAACGCCATTTTCATTCATTTTCAGTCAATACAGAACATGGTTTTGGTGCGCAAGATATTTTAGAAGATAGTTTCGAATCAAGTAGATAGGTCAATATTTTTATGAAAAAAATTCAAATTTACATTGTTTATTGAATTTCTTCGATTGTTTCGACCTGTTTTAAAATGGAGCAAAATAAAATATTTCATTATAAATTTTATGTGAGAAGATTTGCCAGTCACTTAGGGGTAACACATTTTACACTCGTTGTCTATCCCCACCCATTGAGTTTGGTAGAAAACAAGCCGTCCTGGCAGCTCCAGATCCGTGGTTTTTAACTTTGTAGCTAAAATGAACTTCGTATTTTTACGTGATAATGTTCATAGCACGAGTCTTTTAAAATATTTTTCTCAATATTTAGGTCTGCAAATACATGGAATAGGGTATAACATACTTTTTCTCTATCCTTCGACTTCGACTGAGATAGCTTTTTTGCCCTTTGACTCTTACCTTTCCTAAATATATATTATAAATCAGCCTTTATAATTATATAGAATAATAAATATGCTATCGCATTTCCTAAACCAAAAAATATACAGGTATTAAGACTTTCTGAGACTAATTTCGAAAAAGTCAGATAAACATTTCCTCCTTGAACGTCATCAACAATCAATCACCAGCGTAAAAAATATTTAAATCGTCAGGATACACAGTTTCTTTTATTTATTTAAATTAGCGAAATGGTAAGTAATAGCTGAGTTGCAAATTATGAGAAAATCATACGCCTCGTACATTGAAGTTTTCGACCTCAAGGTATTACGCTGCAGACGTAACTTCCCCACTTAGAAGTTGATATTCGCAGATGCCTATGGCAAAGAACATCTGTGGTCACCTAACCTGTTCATCGTTCGATGGCCAGATGAAGCTATTTTTTTTCTAATTCCCCCGAAATGAACATGAAGGACCGGGATCGAGTGGCTTCTTTTTTGGTTCTGGTGACTTCGTATGCAACTGCATCTTCTTTGTCGATCCTTGCTCGGATCGCAAGAATAAACTCTTTCGGGGATGGAAAGAAAGGAAAACGGAGTTTCATTAGACCGGGGGTACCTCAAAAGGAAGGATGTGTATCTCCTGGGTGTGCCTCCTGTAGCTTAGAGGCGATACTAGAGTAAATATAAACAAGGGCTGATAATTTCATTTAATTCTGAACTTCAAATTAAACGTTACAAATCATTAGCCTTGACCGGGATCCCGGTCTGCCGAATGGCTAAGGCGAATGATGTTTACACTTTGAAATTATTGCATTGTAACTAATGGTTTGTTGACTTGTTGTCGTTCTAAGGGAATAGTTCTTCATTATTCTCCGAAGGAATAACAAGCTTGGCTACCTGAATTATTCTAATAATAATATTTGAATAGGCAGCATTAAAATTTCTGACATTTGTTCTAATTAACCTTTCTGGATGCATTATCATTTGGAAGAAAAAACAGTTTTGAACCTTCGTGACTACGCAGGAGGACTAGAGGTATTCACCGAGTAAGTAATTACGGACTATTTTTTGTTATTTTTTCACCTCTCCTTCCCGCGAGAGAGTTTGCAAAATATTAACTCTCTGTCTCCTTCATGTTACGTAAATATTTGTGCAATTATTAATATATTCAAGCAGCACTTTTTTGCAAATAAAAAAGCGTACATAGGCCTTAAGTAATTGTTTTTCACTATGATCATCTATGCATCACTTCAATCACGTGTTTGTGCTAGAAAAAATGCATTAACATCAAATCTATACCTTGTTATCTTAATGATATTTTATATTAAGAATGCGTGCAGTGAAATTAAACAAAAAATGTCTAAAAACTTTGAAAAAGTTGGGAAATTATTTAATAATTTTTATTTATTTTCACGGTGTGTTTTTTGGTAAACAAGGATAATAATTTGAATTCTTTTTCATAAAAAATGGCTAAAACAATTCAATAATATATCTTGCGTAATATTTCTCCTGAATCCTGCTGCCTTCCGTAAGAATCTTAATAAAATGACACAGCCCCTTCTTCCCTACCAATATTCTTGTGTACACAACTTCTTGTATGCAACTATATAGTAGGCACCTCTTGGATGTGTGTCCGAGATTGATTTAACACCAGTGATGCAACATGAAATTTATGTTTTGTTAAAATATTAATTACCGGTAACATGTTTTAAAATTTATACCATAAATACAACGATTTCTGCGAATTTTAGATAGCTCTCATCTGATTATGTGGCCAAATGTCAGATTAAATAAACATGTTGCATGTTATTAATAACTCATTTGATAACAGAACATATACTAAATTTGTAGGAAAATTGATAGTGATCGTTGAAATCCTTTTTAGATCCTGCACTGTAACGCTGCAGCGTACGTACATGGGCTGTTCAGACGTGCAGAGGCATGAGAAATAAAAATTTCCTAAAGGATCTCGGGAGAACCGGAATGGAAACCTTCCATGGCATGGCATTGACCGTCACGTTCACTTGTTAAACAGACTTATTTCTGCCGAGAAGTGGGTCACCACATCAAGGTCCGCCAGCTCCGGTCTTTTATTTTTACGCTTTTTGATTCCGCATCGACGTAACGCTCAATCGTAAAAGGGGAGGCATTTTTAATTTCCTCCAAATACTTCTCAAGGGAAAACATCTCGTTTGCTCCTTTCTGGGGAGTCAGATTCAGTTGCCATTGATTTTGCGATTCAGTTGTCATTGAGTTCCTTCTACTCTTTCCCTTGATCGAAATCTTATTCAGGTCGAAACTGCAACATGGTTTATCACTTTGGAAGTCGCAGTCGTAAAAAACCAAACCTGATTTGTGAATAAAATATCATGCCTCTTAACTTCAGATTCAAACCTAATTCATCAGAGGACTAACAAAATCCAATCCTGCACTGATTGAAAGATAGTAGCAGTTTGAGGTGACAGTAATAAACTTCTTTAAAAATTCCTTCATGAACTTCAATACACATAGTGTCTTTTCTTCTGTCTAATGTGTCTTTAAAACTGTTGCCCTCCACAGTACTCTACTTTGTTTCTCATAATGAATTAAAAAGCATTCATGAAAATTCCTCATAGTTCTTTCATTGCATACCTTGAACTGATTACCTCATTAACTTTACATTAAAATTCCTCTTCCTCTCTCGCTCAAAAATAATAAAAATTCATAAATCAGAAACCAAATACATTGATGTCTCTCTCCATATCTTGTATCTAAACACCTAATTTATCGTCAGACTTCTTTGTTTTGCATATCTTAGGTCAGTTCTTATAACATCTTGTTAAACAGAAGGTTAACTTTGACCTCTGATCAAGGATTATTCTAAAAAATTAAATTAAGATTAAAGTTTAGCTTTATGACATCTAGTTGAGTTTAAAATCAGTCGTTAAGAGCTCAATAACTGACAGACGACGTTACCGTCACAATATTTATATTCACTGATAAGTAATCTTATTTGTTTAAAAAACCGTTTTTTTATCTCCAAGTTGAGCTAATGTTCACATGGATTGGATTTATCATTTACGTTAATAATTGTGTTTAGTGAGCCATGATAAAACCTGGATTTAATGTTTCAAATTAACATGTTATCTCTAGAAAACTATTTACAGGAGAGCACACTTTCCATCAGAAGATACGGGTTGAAGGGAATGAAGGTGACGACGAAACCCTTTCTCATCCATTCACTTAATAAGGAGGAGGGGGTGAAGAGATTATGACGAGCTGCTTCGTTTCTTTTGACTACCACTTTCCTTTATTAAATCTAGTTACTTTCCCTTTCAAAAATATTGGTTGGAAAGTATAAGAAACATGAGTATTACAAGAGTACCACCGTGAGCAATCAAAAATCCATCTATACTTTAGCGCTGACACGGAAGGAATAATCCTAGCGTCGCGAGGCAGGCGAAACCACTAAAATAAATTACAGAGACGATTGCTGTAAGGTAATCATTATTCCCACGTATGTCACGAAATCATAGATTTAGGTGACATTTCTGCGACAAATTAATCCGTAATTACTATTATGTGTGGTGACCTAACGCAACCTGCCACACATCCCGCGGTCCCGCCATAGGGAGATGAAGACATAAATTAAGTTCATGGTGAGGTAAATAAATTAAATCACTCAGTCTGACGACTGAAACTACAATCTGCTAACATCTGTCTTCGAGAATACCTAAAACAGGATTACCTTATAAGGTTTTACATCCTTTTCAACCCAATTTTGAGCTAATTAACTGGAGAATCCTATGCGTTAGTGGAGCAAAAATCTTCAGGTAATCCTTCTACCAATGGTTATAACTCCCGTTCTCAATCACTGAACCGGGTGACTAAAAGAGTTATAGAGTATAGTTTCCGTCTCTTTCTGGCGATGAATTTTCTCATCCCTCTTTCTCTTTATTCCTCTCTCTCTTCCTCAATGAAGGGAAGGCAGACGAGAGCTAGGAGGTAATCCGTCTCATCGTCACCTTCATCCACGAGTGGAGGTCACTGAAAGGGACGAGCCGGAGGGAGGAGAAGGGGAGGAAGGATTGTATGCGGACCATTGCACACCTTCGCCCTTCGCATCAATCTCTCCCGTCCACCGTGGTCTCCTTCTTCCCGCTCCCTCCCAAACCGATAAATCGCCTCGCTCAATCGCAGAACTCGAATGCTAAGACAACCGAAGCGGTTACTTGAAGCTTGCCTCGAACTGAATTCCATCGGTGTTAGTCGAAAATTCGACTTCGAGGACGAAGACATTTAGATGCCTTGCCCAAGCGTGTAAAACTCTGACCGTGACACAGTACAGCAAAGTTTCGTGTGACATTCGGAGAGGACTTGTTTGCTCTCTCGGCATCAATGTCAAACGTGATAAGCCGAGTAAAAGTTGTTTTTTTTCTTTCATTCCCTTCCGAAATGTACCCCATAGCATGAAGAATGTAAACATTTTTTCTTCCCACACTGTCGTCTTCTTTAACTCGTGATGACGAAAACTCCTCAAAAACTATCTTCATTCAGTAATAACTGCAATCTCTCTCTCAATCACCCCCTGTCAAGCCATTTACTTTTCACGATCGCGTTAATAGTTGATTTTCCTCCATACTTGGAATCCACATTTGTTTATCAAAACGTTGACATGTTACCCTTGGATACAAGATTTGAAGAGGTGATGTCACCAGAAGAAATGCCACCTAAATAATTTTCTCCATAATCCTCAATGGCTAACTAAACTCGAGTAATACTTTACGTAGAAAGAAATGAATTTAAAGATAGGTTTATTGATTTCTTAAATATAGGGGTTAAGAACACATAATCACTTGAGTATTAGTTTAAAAATTATCCGCTAGATTCCACTACGTCCTCTCTGCTCTGTTATAATTTGTCGATTTTAATTTTTAAGTCGATTTAAATCAGAGTTTTTCCTAGTAGGTAAAAGCGTTTTAGATGTCACGTACCAACTAGATAGTAGGTAATAGTTCTGTTACTTAAGTTTTGTTAAATCTCGCCACTCTTATCCCACCCGACCAAGTTTATAAGAATTTATTTCACAGCCTTTATTTTTTAAACAAGGCTTCGTTCTCATTCTTATATGTTGAAATGAGCACAACATCTTGCAATGTTACACAACACCAGCCTGGAGCTTTCCATAACAGCCACGCACATACTAACAAGAAAGTGGACTCTTTCAATCACAGCAAATAGTCGATGGAACTCAATATTTCACACTCATTCGTACGACAGGTGCGATAGTAACTTTTAAATATTTAAAATTTTCGACAAGTAAAATGTTTAAATAGGATATTCTCTAGAAAATTGAGAGTAGGCAAATCTTAGTTCATTTTAGCATAGAAATTGTTTCCTTTAAAACGATTTAAACAGGCGCACTTAGGTACTTATAGGTTTGGAAATTTTGCTTTTACGTTACTTTAAATTATGTTTCTTGCTAATTAAGGCTGCAACTACCTTGTGTTCCACTCCTTGGCGAATTAGTTCGCTTGGCCTGTTCTAGGTAAACTTTGTTGTCTCATAGAAAGAGAAGTTAAATCAGAAAGTGCGACATGTGAATTATCATCACTATCCAGATGTCGCGCGTGTATTAACAATGGATGTTTACTCGAGAATAAACGTAATTCTAGTTTAGAAATGGTTATGATGCTGAGGCGTTTCGTGTATCGTATATTAATGAAAGAAGTAATGATTGCAACTTCAAAGGTACATTGGCAGACTAATTTACTTTTTATTCTGTATTTGCGAATTTGCGGTACGATATACGTGTAACCTTGAGAGAATAGAGTTAAAAACAGCTAAACGTAATATAGGTTATTAGAAGAATCCTCAATTTTAGTAATTGACCGTCAATTTTTCAGCTGTGAACTGTAATCATTTCACGTGGTGAGCCTGCGTTCAAAGGGTAGGAATTATGAGTTGGCAATAATAATAAAAGTTGGATACATGTTTTTATTGTTTGTTGGATACATGTTTTTCATTGTTTTTAACGAACTGCCGTTCCCATTCGTCACACCTTAGTTTGAAAGAGACTACACTGATTTCCGTATTTCTCTTATATTCAAGGAAAATCGATGCTGAGTAAATGTTACCTGATGGTTTACAGATATTTTTAGACGTTTCTCATTGATTCTCAGAAAAACAATACGGTCCCAACTCAATTGCATGGTATCTTCCCTCAAGCAAAGCGGACAGTAAACATTTGCCGAGTGCCGGGCAGCATGTACCTATGTGTGTGTGTGTGTGTGTGTGTGTGTAGGCATACGTATCTGCTTGCACCCGACTCAATTACATTTTCGATCGCGCGACGGGTGTTTATCGTCACTATTTGTATTGTCGCTAGGGGAAACATGCTGTGTAAACAATGGCTCGGCGTTTCGACGGAATAGAAAGCCTACTCAGGGAAGTGAAGTGACGAAGCAGAAATAGAAACTGTTCCCGCCACGCCCTCCCATCCGAAAACTGGCCCCTGGGAACTGACGCGAAGCGTCGGGACGGGGAGACGAAAAACACGGACGCACACACACACACGCACAACTACGCGCTACTTGACGCCAAAGAGAATTCTTCGTCTTAAAGCCGCTACGAAATAAGTGCCCCGGGGCAACTCGCATTTCATTTCCCTCTCGAGCGAGCGGTCTTTTCGTTGACGTAAGATTAAAAAAACTCGCTCTTGATGGAGAAATGAGTGCATGATTTGATTTTCGACTGATTTAAGTTATGGTGGTTAAGCGTTGTGACTAAGATTGCTCCAAATTGCACTCGGAAAATGGAAAACTCCATGCGCTAAAATTTATTTTTACATACAAACTCAAACAATTTAGGTTGACCAACCTCGTGTATTAAATAAATCTCTGTACTATCATGCATGTATACTCAATATTCAATGCGCCCATTGGATTCCGCGAGTTCATTTATTTCTCTTGTGGTGCGCTGGAGCGGTGATGTAAACGCTGTTCGTAAAAACTCTGTCAAAGTGATAGCACTCTAAAATAGTTCCAGCGAATGAATTGCGTCTGATTCCAAGCGCTTGTTCAGTCAAAATTCAATCAGGCGGATCGATTAATATCTGAAGAAAACCCTAATTAATCGGGAACTATTTCTACGATCAGATGGCGTATTCAAGATGACGTATTTGCTGTATTCGTGCGCGAAAATCCATTTATGCCCAAATTTATGGAATTTTTAGGATTAATTCGATGGAAAATTCAATAGCCTGCCTTATTTGTGAAGTTAGTTTAAGCGCAAATGTATTATGCAGCAAAGAATAGGTTTGCCTAAAAGTGGTGAGTGTAACTGTGACGTAGTGTATCACGTATTTCAATTCCGGCGGTATCAACTACGTATTGTTTTTTAGCTTTTAAAAATCGTTTCCTGATTTTTCCAAAATAAATGGAAAGCTATAAATTTAAAGGAGAGATACCTAGGTTTGAGTTGATTCCCATGGATGAGAAAAATTCGCGGATACAGATGTATTCTCAAAGGCTGATTAGAGCAAAATAATATTCAGATGTCTATAGGAAGATGGTAGAAGATATTGTCATATTGAAGAAAGATTGAGCAAGGTGAGTTAAGTCATTGTGGTAGTGTATCTAATTAATTCTGATGAGTAACAGGAGAGCCTACAGACACCTTCGTGAATCAGGTTCGAGTTCCTAAATACAGTCAGCCAGAAGAAAATATAGAAAATATGTAAATGTAAAATGAACGTAGCTACCGTCGTGAATCAATGAAAATAAGATAGCCAAGACCGTAAACTTGATTGGCGCTAAGTGATAAGGGAAAACAATATCCTAGTAAATGAGGGAATGAGGGTATTAGAAGTTAATTTGAACCTAAATATGTATAACGGCAGTTTGGTAAAGGAGGAACGAAAAGATTCTCCTGTAAAAATATGTTGCTACTCTTTCTCAGCCTCTCTAGGGTGAAATTAATAAGAACATGATAGTTTAGGAGAAGAAATACCGTTAAATAGGTTAATAGACATACTCGTATTCAGCTTAAATCGCTTTCTGCGTGAGAAACAAAACACCAAGATAATGACGTAAATAATTTTTGAGCGGCATAAAATTAAAATATGCCCTATTATATAATGGATCTCAACACATGTAATTACATACACCTTGCATTATTATTTATGATTATATTAATTATATGTTCTATTTGATTTTTCATAGTATAAGGTAGGTTTTGAATGATCACTAACTAAACACCTAACGAAATTTCTTAGCCTCACTAAAAAGACAACCTGATACCCTATACTACAGATGCATACGTAAACATGGTTGGTATAAAAAAATCGGGAAAAGCTACGCAAAAATAAATTTGTTTCAGATGTTCATACAATGCCCCGAAATTCTTCAAAGTATATCCCTAGAGTGTTGACACACTTCAAGTGTCTTTTCTTCGACTCTAAGGCTCCATTGTGTGCTGATTCCGGAAGGTCCTTAAGGGTACACTTGCAAGCTTCTTTGATGGTAGGTAGGGTGTAATGGTGGTGTCTTTTGAGGAATGATTTCACTTTAGGGAATAGGAAAGAGTCTGCTGGTGCCAATTCGGGACTGTAAGGGGGTTGGGGAATCGTTGTGGTACCGTTTCAGAATGTCTTCGAAAGCAGAGACACTCGACTCTGCTCTTGATCGTCTGTCAAGACCTTCGGGATGAGTATAGCGCAGATATTTCGCATTGATAAATTTTCAGTGTTAATTATAAACAAGACACTGTCATTTTATCATTGCCACTACGATCTGCGATCATGTTCACACTTACCCGATGGTCTAAATACAGCACTTCAAGCACACGTTAGGAAAACATTTTTTCCGATACTTTTTATACAAACCTTGTTCACTTTTACTTTTTCAATTTCGCATACTTGCTTCCTTCCTTCATTCCTTCAAACATGCCTATCTTTTCCTTACCTCTGACCCGCCTATCTAACGTCTTCTATTCCATCAGTCTTCAGCATACAATTGCCAATCAAAATGCTCTTCGTTTATTTTTCCTACCTCCTTCGGTTTCTCCCAACAATTCTTTCTCCTCCCCCGCCATGACTAGCACTTTTTCCTTTGCCTTTATTCGTCTATTTCTTTTTTCAATTTTTCGCCAAACCAGTATCTCCAAATCCTTCTAATTTGCAATTAACGTCTTGTTTCGATGCCCAAGTTTAGGCGCCGTACAAAACCATGCTCCACATCGATGAGTTCACCAATATTTTCTTTCATTACATAGACGCACACTTTTTCGTCATAATAATCATTTGTATGGAGAATTAATGACGAGAGATAGTGTAGCATTACACTTTTCATTACACGAAAGCATGCGACTATGCACGAGAGATTCCTCGCTCTCGTCTTAACCCACCCGCTCGGCTGAAGATCCACTCGGAATGCATACTTTTCCTCCCAAGGTCGCTGTTGGAATTCGAAGCAGCCTCATATGACCTTTGAGCTCGTCGTTAGATCCGGATGAAGGCAGAATAAAAAGAGAGGGAGAATAAAACTTAAAGAGATTCTGGAAAGTCACCTTCATTCAGTCGCAAGAGTGGAATTTTCATGAAAAGAGAACTTTCATGTAAACAACAAATCTAACGTATGAAGGTATATTCCTCTACTACGGCAGCACTGACAAGAACGTATATATCTTATTAGCTGTAAGAAGAAATATTTTTGCTTCAAATATCCATCACATTAATGATTTATCGTGTTAGGCATAAAATAAATAAGACGTTTCCCCTCTACAAATAACTACGGCGGCCTCCCTTCCTCCAAAATCGACAGGTTATGTGGTCAATTTGCTTTCTAAATAAATTAGGTACTTCTAAAATATTTGGTATGAACGGCGCCTGTATGAGAAAGCGATGCCATTTCAATGCCTGTTATTCGTGGTGGAATAATGGCTGAAAATTTCATTTCCCGTAACGTATATATCTTATTAGCTGTAAGAAGAAATATTTTTGCTTCAAATATCCATCACATTAATGACTTATCGGAATAAAAATATTCTCACGCTCGTATTCTCCTCCTCATTTCTTGAATTCTAAAAAGATTATTAGGATTCCCGATCTGCAAAAATATCGGTTGCTTTTGATGTTGTCAAAATGTAAGCATTTATAACATATGATTATGCATTTAAAATTCCATAATCAAAAGTTAATTGAATATCAATTAAAATAATCTCAAAACAGTCCATACAGGCGCACACCAGAACTCTATAATTTCCAGCTACGAAGATTAGTGGCCTAGTATTTGGTAGATGGATGGACAATAATAAACTGAAGCAAAACGGTTTAAGTCTGTACAAAATATTTAATCAGGGAAGTAATTAGAGAAAATACTTTCTTTTGTTCTTATATCTCGTATACTCTTTTCTGTAGTATATGATAGACTATAAAATAGAATAAATAGGAAAATAAAGTTTTTTAATAGTATAAATTCATAGAAAATATAATTTTTCACGAAGCGCAATGATCTGTTAAACTCTGCAGGACGGTGATCGAAAATTTCTGGTAACTTTTCTAATTTCAACAAACTATTCTTTGCGTTGGAATCTAGAACCTGGAAATTGGTATTCGAAATATCTACCGAAATTAATTAATTGTTTTTATATGCATCAGGTATGTGTGTAAACATTATATATTTATATATATATATATATATATATGTATTTAAACCTACATATTTTACGTTTATTTCTACAACAATTATTGATTTGTAAAAGAATTTTTTCGAGAAAGCATTTCTTCAAATTTCCACTTCCCGGCACGCGATTTTTTTGTTATTAAATTTTCCATTGAAACTAAACATTTAAGTTATCTCTACAAGCAAACGATCATAATTACAGCAGTAAGATGGTCCAAATCACTTAAGTTATTTGGATGGAGTGAATCCCTGCAGAATGAAATGTACAATGAAATTATTTCATTGGCAAAAATATTAATTCGTACCTCCAAATATTTTTCCAAATCCGTGCATGTTTTTTCGTGCGTTCATGATGGGCGATTTTTTACAATTTGTAATTTTCTATAATGTGTAATTTTGTATATTTTTAACGCAATATACCCTTTGCGGCGCTTCCTAAACGATTCTAGGCAGTTATGTTGAAATCAGCTGTTCACCTCTCCCATATATTTTGTTGGAAAATGATGTTTTCTATCCTTAAGAGAACTCAATAAATATACTCTTTTTTATCACCGTTTAAATCTGCATTCTGCCTACCTGTCGTGATTTTAATGGTTCAGTCGAGTTTATAAATTCATTTAAAGTTATTATTTTTATGAGCATATTGTTAGTTAGTTTAGATTGAAATAAACCTAAGAAGACAACCCAAATCCATAGCGTGTTGGTTTTCGTCAGGATGGCCGAGGTAACATACCTAAATAGCTATGATGTATGGTTATGCCTATAGAGTATCAGAACCCAAACGTTTCTGACGCCGAGAATTGAAATTCCTACATTTTATTGAATCCATATGATTTTACTTATAAATATAGCACACATTATAATATTCACTTCGTCCAAAACTTAATTCCACCACTAAAAGGAGTGGTCAATATATAAGTGAATTGCAGAAAAACATTCGCCATAGGAAAATAGAATTCATTTACCACAGTGATTCAAAAAAAATATTCTAAATGCCACACGGATGGACTCAGGGTGATGAAATAGATAAAATGTTCAAATAAAAAATGTACACACAAATATTTAGAGCATTTGTACGCAATATTTCTTCATTAAAAGACAGCAGAATATAATAAGTTTTCCGAGCTTTCACTAAGACAATTATAGTTTATAAAAAAAATCCGTGCGCTTGAATTAATAATACTATATATACACACACATGCATCTAGCTAATATTACGATAATGGTGCATAAAGTAACTATGATACAGATATACTCAATTAAATCTTGCTAAAAAATTGATCAAATTAATGGAACATAAGGACCACTAATGGAATTTTCGGGGTAAATTTTCAAATGTCATTTAAAAAAATCAACATCATCCATCCGAGGGCTTGGGTTTTTTACCACTGAATTTGAGTTATAATGAGTTCAGCGTATTACTAGGTGCGAAATAGTGTTAGGAGAAGACTGCAAATAGTACAAAGTGCAAATAATTCTAAAATTCTGTGGTTTCAATAAATTCCCATTACCATCTGTGACCAACTACTGAAAATTATTTTTCCCTGACTTTATCCCTATCTAGCAATCAAAAGGGCATAAGAATCTTCATATTATGAAAATTCAAGATCAAAGTTCAATCTGGTATAAATCTTCCATAGATGGTTGTAAGGCTATTCAAATAGTACTGAATTCTGATATGCCTTCTCCATATTTTTGTCAAAGTTCGCTCTGTCAAAGCTCTTTCGAGAGTACTATATAATGGATAACCTTGGGTAAACGCCGTAGAGGGAAGAAAATAATGGGCTTTTCCGTATTCTTGGAGGAGGAACTGAGAGAGGGAATAAGCATCTGAAGATGAAAGCAATGTAGAGTTAGTGGAACTACCCGCTTTAGGAAGTATATAATTAATAATCCACGTTCATGAAAGTGCGACATTTTGTTCGGGACTGTCTGTCGGGACGATCGGCTAACTACCTGCATTAATTAAGGAATTAGATAATGTTCAAATCTAGTCGCAATGTTCGTCAATAAATGCTTCAAAACATAAAGTAAGTGTGAAAATTGGATGTGAATCCCTCTGAACACAAGAAGAGCAGGCGATAATAGCTGAAACTTTTAAAAAGACACAGGACTATGAGTTAATTTAAATTTATCTGCATATCTTATGGGATACCCCATTAGGTTACAATGACAAAAAACAAGATAAAAGAAGACATAGAGAGACTATTAGTGATATGTACACGTGTATATATGTATATATATATATATATAATATGTGTACATGTATATATATGCACAAACACAGTGTTCAACTTGAAAAAAATTAACAAATTTTCAAATATGATAATTTCAATATGCGTCCATTGATTAAACAATTTTTACATGATGAGTGTACAACAAATTTGTAACCCACGCAACTCGTATTATTCTTCTACGCCCTTACCTTGGTATAACAATTGTAAAAATATTAAAGATCTTACAGCACTGCTAAAGGAACCTAATTGTAATCTGAAGTTCCAAATATGATATTAGTCATTCTATTAAAATTGCATGATACAGAAATGTGTTCTAAACCCTTTGCCACACACCTCCTCCTGATGGTTAACAGGTTATAGCAAGGATGAAACTTACTTATAATAATAAAAACTCCATTTTCTTTTCATAGATAAATTTACGAAAAATATTAGGCCTCCCAGTAACATTATTAGCATGGGAGCAAAGTAAAATTAGGTAAGCCTGAAATTGTTTTTTTCTTATTTATTGATGCAACCCAAAAGGTGCATGCACTTTTTTTCAAATATTAGACCATAAAAATTGCAAACGACATGTTTATTCTGCAAAAACGTACCATCGCCGACACTGAGAAATCGTCACCTTGATGGACTCTGATCACACTCCCTTTCCACTTGCGAACGTCCCGTGCAGCTTGCAATGGACCCAATTCCGATCCTTGCCATTGCGACGCCACTCGAGCGCCTGCCGAGGTCTTTGACGTTACGCAACGTCCTTTCGCTGCTCTCTCTCTCTTTCCCAAGGCGATTACCCGAGGAGAGCTCAACGCCCGAGAGCTAGTTAATTCTTCCGAAATACGCCCTTCGACAGCTACGCCCAGGTATCACACCCAGATTTTCTGACGTCAACGAGCAATATGGCAGGTTTCACGAAATGCGCTCCTATTTTGACAAACATAAACCAATTTGCATTTGCAACTCGTTTTCCCGCTTCTGCTTCAATTAAGATGAAAGTTTAAGTAAAGAAATAAATGTAGCCCATGCAAAGGAGGCCTGACAGCCACGTTAAGACTGGGAAAACGCTCTGGTCGTTCGTAATTAATTGCAAACTTTTTAATTATCTCTGCATACAAATTCGGAATTAAAGTATCGCTTTCAATACTTTTTTCTAGCACAGCAGGAGTAATCGTAGTGATATATCGTATGGGAACTTAGTATGGTTGACGAGACGCTTGCAGGCTTTTGCTCTATTCTTTAATTCTCTTGTGTTATTACATTCTATCTTTGTTTTTAATTGATACATGAACGAAACTACATGCTATAATCTTCACTAACGGTGAATTTTATTCTTTTTTTATTCAATGAATTTGTTGACGGTAATCCACAAAACAACTACTTTTCCACAGAAGTCACTGATTCAGTTAACATTTCTTTGACCTGAAAAAATTTTAATTTGAATAAATTTTACTTTTATGAAATGACGTGCATTTGGTCTTCTTTTGGCAGGTGCCCATGGTCTAAAGTCGCCAGCTGTTTAGTTAAAGTATCATTTTTGAAAAAGTACAGTAATTTTCATTTATTTCAAGTTTCTTCCAATATGATGACTTATGAGCAAATTTTAGCATACAGGCATGAGTTTTTTCTTAAGTTACATTCAATTCCAAATTCACAGGATTACATTTCCACACTTTTGTGCAAATTATTAAAATGTAATGCTAATTTAATTTAATGGATTTCTATCGCTATTGAAGTTAATATTTTCATTTTTATTTTTATCACGAATTATTATTTACAAGCACAAGTTTACTAATTAGACTTTTCTTGTCAATGAGGACAGAATAATTTTTGTTGGAAAACATGTAGGGTAAGTGTCTTTCCTAACTTCGTGGTGCTATTTATTTAACATTTTTATTTCATCAAGGAATGATCACCCTGTATGCACTTGAGATTAAGAAGTCAGTCAATTGCACACTCGAACTTCTATTAAATTGCTCGTTAAAAAAAACTCCCTTGCTCTAATCCCTTTGTCCTTGCTTTCAGTCATACGTGAACCTCTCAGTCTCGAGAGATTCCATCTCCCAGGGGATATGAACGCAGAACGTGATCTTTTACGTCTACATAGTGTCGTATCAAGTTTTAAGGAATTGAGGATGTTATAGTTGTTATAAAATTATTTCAAGTTATAACAAACAATGATGCAATTGAAATGTAAAAAAATTGAATCGTAATTGGAACTCTTCCGTCACTCCTCGTGACGTCGAAAGAATATTGTCTGTTAACAGCATTGTTTTGATTTATAGTGGAAGAATTTTCTACTCTAAAAGTTTATAAAATTAGGTTTATTGCTGTTTATTGTAATGCAATAAATATTTTTTTTTCAAATTTAGACTTTTCTATGAATGGCAGGAAATACGTAATTCCGTACTAACTTTTTCAATGAATTTTGATCATGCATTTATTTTATCAACTATGTACCAGTTGTATATTTCACCTTATATATGCATAAAAGAGGAAACTATTTTCAATATGACCGCATAATTTTTACTTGGGAGTCTGTATGAATTCAACCCATAGACGGATACTAGTTGTAGTCAAGGTAGTGGTTGACATTTGACAAGATAGCATGACCCTTCGAATTCAATAAATGGTAAATTATGGTTTTCAATTGAAACTTTAACTTCTGATGGATGACGTTCTAAATTTAACTCCCCTAATTCAAAATCGATCATTTAATTATCCCTGATTCAGCAACGGAATCAAATCCAAGTTTAATAAATGAAGTACTAAGCTAATCGTCCGACATTGCGATTAATATCAGATAAAAAATGTATTTTATGCCAGCGGAGTGTAGCCAAGGAGCGCAATGATATCAAAATTCAGACCATTTCAAATCCAATTAGTAAAAAAAAACAGAATAATATGTAGGCTCTTGATATCATAACAATTTACCTTTTTATCCTAAACTCCAGTTACAATCTACAAACTAAATACAATATGAAAATTTTTCATAAAGACTATTTCGTTGTGAAACATTATCTCAACTACATAGACCTCACAATAGTTTCCATAGTTAGATAAAATATTCCTCCCAACATCATGACAAACACCAATAATGCAATAATGTTTTTTTTCCGTTTATCTTCACAATTTGTATTGGTTCTTGATAAAGGTTTATTTTCCTTAAGTTGGAGGACCTACTTCTTTTCACCAAAAGCGAACTGGACTGGATTACTCAGTCTTTGATATACATTTTCAGAAGCTCACCTTTGGATTTCTAAATGTATTAATCTGGAACCGAATTAGCGCGTAACTGTTTGAATTAGATCGAATAATGGAAGTAAAGTGCCTCTGTAAGAGTTGTTACTAAGGGATTTTCAATTTAAAAGTTTCATAATTTAATATCCTGGGTTTAAGTTGAACTATTTTCTCACATTCAGGCGGTTTTTACCGTCCCTGAAGAAACAAAAGAGCCGGAAAAGATCATTTCCACAGATACGTAACTCGACAATCCGGTCATTAATAAAGGTGAGCTTGAAAGAAGGTTGGAAGCAATTTAAATGGCTAAAAAGTCCCTCAGTAAAATATAATTAATTTACAAGATATTGGCTTGACTACCTTCGAGAGCCATGACACCTTAATTTGGAAGGCCAATGCAGAAAAACTGCCCAGGATAACTAGTAATGATAAAAATGGCATTGGCTGAAGGATCCCTGGGGAACAGGAACAGACATCAGGTTAAAGCATTAATTATTATCTTAATCTTTTAAAGCAATACTACCAACAGATGATTATCATGTGTCTCATTACATGAATGAATACATTTTACTGAAAAAAATAACAATTAAGCAGTAGAGAAAGCGTGGATGGATGTGCCGCTAAGTATCTCTTTCGAAACTCTTTTCGAAGAGCCACCAGTAATGTCTTAATTTGAAATGCGAGAGCATAATCGGTTAAATTTTAGAAAGAAGTTTTTATGTCAACTTGGCGCATTACGAAGAATGTCTTATGACATGAGTCCTTTGAGCCTCGAGCGACGCCTCATATTTCTACGAGGGAATCAAATAAATCTAGAGCTCCTCCGTTTTCTGGCAGCTAGTGGGGTTTTATTCCCCCGAGAATTTCATCCAGCGAGTCTCCCGACTTCCGTGGGGTGAATGGGCTACTTAAGCTTCAATAGACCACAAGCGTTGGTTAACTACCATTTACTTGTGGTTTATACCTGCGTGTGTACCAGGAAGGAAGGTTAAGTGGGGAGAAAGTAATGTAAGCATGGCACATCAAAGGAAAATGAAGCACAAAGGGACACCTTGGATGGCGTTGCACTCTATTAAGAGTTAATTGCTTATCACACACAAAACATGAATCTTACCGGGATCCATAAAACTTAATTTTGCTGATAATGTATCCTATTCGGACATCCTGCAAAAAAAGAGTACAATAGGAAGAGCAAAGGGGAGATTATTTAATATACATTAATATGATTCATAAAAGTAAGATAAGCATCAATAAACGGAACTTTTTTCCATGCTGAAGAACAAATTATTTCAGTCAGTAATGGTGTTTGAAATTTAATTATTGTGAAATTAATTAATAAGTTAACGTCCCAAAACAACCGATGAAATTCAGAGCTTAATTATTCGTCATTTTCTGTTTTGATATTTTGTTTACATTCCGCAAGAAAATTACCAGTACACAACAATCCGTATTTAAATTGTTGAGTTGATTTGGAGAAAATTGGCCATCACCAGAGTTAATCAAAAAGATGAACGCACAAATTATTGCTAATTAATGAGATGTGGTACGGATCAGAGGTTTGGCGAATAACGCTAGACCTTGCCTGCCTATAGTCCCCCTCTCTATCTCAATGTTCAACATCCCATCGCGGATCAAAACGCTTTGAATCCATCTTTCCTGATTCCTTGGGATTCCTCCCAGCAATCCTCTTCCCTCCCTCACCCTGCCTAAGACTTCCTCGTTTGTTTTCTCATCTGTCCAGTCCACCTTTTTCGTCCTTCTCCATGCTCGTATATTAAAAACCTCTAATCTACGCCTGTTATCTTGCTTCGATGACAATGAATGAAATGAAAAGTTTCGTGTCGCGCAAAACCATCCTTCATATCAAAGTATTCATTGGCCTTTTCTTTCTCTATATATGAGTATGCATGTATGTACGTATATGTATACACACGCACACACACGCATACACACACACACACACACATATATATATATATATATATATATATATAGTCAGTCCTACCTGAAGAAGGCCTCGGAGTAGGCCGAAAGCTTAAATCATCTACAGTGTGAGTGTCCTTTTACGTGTTATCTGTTTTATTCTGTGTTCTATTGTGCCGTCCAAAAGTTATATTGCTCTCGTGAGTACTTCCGCATCATCGATATATATATATATATATATATATATATATATATATATATATATATATATATATATATATATATATATATATATACATATATATATACATATATATATATATATTCAAACTTGAAAATCCCGCCATACGGCGCACAAATATTCATTCAAACAGAAATAGGTATAAGGAAAGGGGATAGGAAAACACAAAAAAGGCGAACACAGGACATGTGGGGAAGGCGGTTTTTGAGCAGATCACGAAAGTAAAAATATTTCCTTATCCGGGATATGAACCACGGACCCTTCCACTTTCCGGGCGGATGCTCTACCTATCCTGGATAAGGAAATATTTTTACTTTCGTGATCTGCTCGAAAACCGCCTTCCCCACATGTCCTGTGTTCGCCTTTTATGTGTTTTCCTATCCCCTTTCCTTATACCTATTTCTGTTTGAATATATATATATATATATATATATATATATATATATATATATATATATATATATATATATAAAGGGTCCGAATCCCGGTCAAGGCGAAGGATTTTTACACTCTGGAATTGTTGCATTGAAATGTATGTTAGCGAATGACTCCGTAAAAAGTTACTGTTGCGGCATCTCCCGCAGTTTCTTGAAATATATATATATATATATATATATGTAGTATTTTTTTAATTTGAATGCAGACTTAATGATTAGAGATTGTTTAGTTTTACATTGTTAATTGCACAAAAGCATTCGACTGTGCATGAGAGATGCCTCGCTCCCTTCCTTTTCCACACACATGTTTTTAGAGTCTACTCTATAAATAATGGCGTATTTCATAAGGTCTCTTTTGGCAATTGGAATTAATTCGGCAGTAAATATCTTCAATCAGGAAATATATGATAAAAATTCTAATGCAAATTTTAGTAATGAGCACTCAATTAGTTGAGTAGTTATATGACCGGGTAGTATTATAGTGAAAAATGATTCTGGATTGGTAGTACTAAAGAGGGAAACTAGTCATGCAGAGCACTGTTTAAATCACAGTTTGAACAAACATATACTCTCAATAATGCATCTATATTTAAAAAGTACAAATGAAAAACCTCTAGCTTTATGAATAATATTTATTCCGAAATCACTGCAGGACTGAAAAATTAATTTGATCTGTGAAGCACGTCTATATGATTCTGGCTTGCCCCAGTTTCCCGAGAATTTGGGAAGGGATCAATTGAGCTCGAAGCTGAGAGTAGGAATTACCCCGTTCACTCGAGTGCTCCGGTAAAACATTTCGTCATTGGTTTAATTGGCTCACGGCATAGGCCGTGAGAGGGTGTCCGCTAATGCGAGGAAAGCTCTCTCTAAAATAAGTAGAACGAGCTTAATAAGAGATCAAAATTTTCTCGTAGCATAGAGATATTTCAAAACCATTACAAGTTGTTTCTTTTGAGGATTTAAGATGCCGTAAAGAACTGCCGAATCTTAATTCCCCTCATGCCATTTACGAATTTCAAATTAAACCGCAGACCAAATTTTGCTAGGCTCGCCACTAATAGGAATTTTCCCTGGAGTAGCCTATATCTTCATTCAAATGTTATCCCGAAATTTTGTCCCCAAAAAACGGGCTTAAAATGCTTAAAAGGAGATTATCATGCCTAATACCTCTAGGAACTGAGTAAATGTGTTAAAAAATTTCTTTAATGACCATAAGTATTATATAAAAAATTACTTTGGAATGAAATAAGTGTGGCAGCCACTGAAAATAATTATGACCCTCATCGTACTGTATTAGGAGAGATCATGTCAATAAAATTAGAGATATTAAGTGTGGAACATATAGATTCAATATGTCATTTTTTCCACGAACGATAAGGGATCAGAATAACATTTTTCGAAAGCGGTAGGGTAATATTCGGGTCAAATGTTCTGGTGAGAATTCACCCCCTGCCACACACCCTAGAGGTAGCTTGCAGGGTATACAATAACTAAATACACCGACGTCCCAGGACCTAAACCAAAGACTACAGGATTTTTCACCAATAATTAGGCATCTTTTTGAAGACGCGCGGCGCTAGTGTACCACGAGTCCCCAAAGTTCTGTCGCACCATCGGTCAGGCGAATCGCCAAAGTATCGATACTGTTTCGACAGTATTTAGAATAATTCTACCCAAACACAATTCTCTTCTTTCTCTTAATCCCAAATCTAGACACACTATTTACTCATCTCTACACATTAGAAATTAGGGCTTCATTCCGATAAATTTTCCTAGTCACATCAATAATTCGTTTTTTCACAATTATTAGCCTAACACAATTATTATAAATGAATGTTCAAATATTACTTATCATGGGAAATTCTTCGATTTTCACGATGTTCTAATCGTTTCATTTAGCTTAGTTACGATATAAATCTAATTTTGGTACAGACTGAATGAATATGATTTAACACCGAGCATAGTATGAGTTCCACTGAATGTAACACCCAAGATAGGAACTCTGCTTTTGAATAAAATAAAATCAGTAACATCCCTTACACTATATTTTAAGATCCAGTATACGACTCTGTACAAATGTCATTTAAATGTTTCGCATAATAGTTGCAATGGTATTGTCGAATGTAATATCAAATGAAACGTCTAATGTGAAAATTGTAATGAGATTATGTCTAATGGAATAGATAATAATTTAATCGTCGAAATCTGAGTCGGAAAATACAAAAGTGCTGTAGAAATGTCAAGTTTATCTGTTGAAGGAAAGTAAGGCACTAACACTTAGCGATATTGAATCATTTTCTTTCATCATAATGGGTTTCCAGATATCATCAACGTCAACCACCTCACTAAAAGTTTATCTGCGCTTATTTCTCCAAATGACTTTGGTCCATGCAAACTGCCTGCTTTAAATGAACAGGAAAACAACGTAATCACACGAAGTACTGTAATATTACTACGATATCTAAGTTTTAATACTTCAGCTCTCATCGATAATTTTCTGTATATTAAGCGAAACTTCTTTTCTAAAAATTTTTTCGAGAACCACATGCATTACGTTCTTCAAATATTTTGTTCATACAAGGGAAACGTTAGGTTAATTCTCCAAAATCCAAGGTTGAATATGTAAAGTATCACTTTTAACGGCTGCATTTTAATGCGAGTGTAAATCATTCGTTACAGAACAGGGGAACAGCTGGCGTGGATAAATCTGTGGAGGAAGCTACCTGTCTTGGAAATAGCTGGAGGTAAGAGAGGAGATATATGCACGAAACAAAAAAACTTAAACGCCCGTGATTTTTCCTTTTAACCATAATGGATTTTCTACTCAACGTAATCAAAAGATAATCTCATGAACATGCTTTCCTTTTAAATTTCTTGAATGCCATAAATAATCCCCCTTGGTGTATTTCTCAACGGGTACCTTTTTATATTCTGTAAAAAAAATGGTCGAAATCTTTCTTTAAAGCAAAGTATATTAAGTTTCCCTACCAGAGAAAAAATCCACATTCTTAATTCTTTCTCTTTTCATCGCTGCCTGGATATTGATGTAAATAAATTCCACGCCATGTCACGTTGTGCGTAATTATGAATTTTAGATTTTATCAGAATTAATATTAGAGTCAATTAGACAAAACTATGCATAAATATATGTAACCAAACTGAAAGTATAAAATGGGAACGGGTATACATTATGAAATTGATGGATATCACTTTGATAGTATACAAGAATTATCATTCGAGTCAATTGCATACTGAAACATAAGTGCATGCATAACTTATGTCTTAGGATAGTATAAATAAGACTTATTGGTTACTTATTTGCAAAATTGTGCTTCTAAACTAGTTTTATACACATCGAGAGTCTCGAAGTTTTTCATCAAATATCAAAACCTTTCGTTTAAAATGTATACCCATTTTGATTTTATGCAAGTATATAAGCAAATTATTAAATCAGCATGTAAATTATCTTAGGGAAATACCGTACTGAATCGAAATATGGTCACTGAGAAAAAAGCCATGTCAATCCTTTTCCTTGATTTGGTGAAATCACCAAATTTCACTTTTACGGCGTTTCCTTGCTTCCGTAGATTCTAATCCAAAATCGGCGCACGGGTAAAAGATCAGCTGCATTTCCGCATGATGTTTTCCCCGAAGAAAATAAGGGAAAGGCACAGATGGTGTAGTTGTAGTGTGTTGGGATTTTATAGATGCTGAAGATTTTACTACCACAAACCATTAATGTGCCTTTGTACGTGTGGTAGTTTAAAGCATAAGCTTAGAGAGAGAGAGAGAGAGAATTATTTTTTAAAGATTGGTCCGTTACAAATCGCGTATGATCCAGCAATACGCTTAAAAGGCGAACGAAAGGAGGGGTGAAGTCGCTATTCAGTAGAGTAACTGGCAAATTTATCACGAGCAAGTAAATGAAATATAATTCTTAAGGCTATTAGTTGGTAAAGTAATCATTTTGTCTTGCTTTTTAAAACTACAAATTTCGATGTGAAAAAGAATTGCACATATTAGTATGTGCAAAAATTTTTCTTTGTCCAATATTCATGTGGGAGAAAAATTATTATGTCAATATCAAACTCAAACGATTTGATTTTATTCCAACAAGTTGACTCATTCTTACAATCTATATGTCTCTATAGGCTACTCTTTCTAGTCTAAACTAACATATAGCTCATATATGTGACGTTCTTTGTCCGATCAAAATTAATTTGAACCCTTTGGGAAGCTTTTCTGCAAATTTCATTGAAATAGGAAATCAAGATCTTATCTTTTGAGCTCCTAGATCTTGATAAAAAATTCAATACCATGTCCTACTAAGGTGTATTAACATTGACATTCGAGTATTTCCACACTGTTAGTTTAATGAAGACGTTAATTCAATTCTGCGCCGTAGATGTTACGAGTGTATACCCCACGCTCGATGAGACACGAGATACGAGCTTGACTCCATATTATTTGTTTAACAGATGAATGAAGGACTAAAAGGTGCCGAAAAGTTTGAAAGCATTAAATATGCAAGGGAGTAGCATTCAACGCTTGAGTTGGTCGGGGAGGTAGTCACCCACAGGTGGTCACGGTACGTACCTTCGTGTTGCTTATCCCAAACATTTCGACTGCTTCGATTCCCTTCGGGCCTTCCCGTCCGTCCACTTTATATCCTCCGCTGAGAAAAATCACACTCTCACCTCCGCGTTGAGCGAATGCCGAATAGCGTTTGAGTCTCGTCGTCAGCGCAGAGTGAAAGCGCGCCTTCGGAGGCACACTTAATGAGCTGAGAGGCGGCGGGGGGTGGGCAGAGGAGAGGGAGGAAGAAAAGGGAGAGGCAGTAGAGGTGGGGGGTGGGGAGAGAGAGAGGAGAGTCACATCTGGGGGAAGGTCGGCAGAGGAAACCGGAGGCGGGGAGTGGAGGAGGTGTGGTTTAAAAGCGTTCCTAGTCTTAGGAAGAAGGCGTTCTCTCGGGAAAAGAATCTCCCGAGCAATGCAAAGTGGGGTGGGAGGTTGATTTAGGTGAAGAGGTCAGGCGTGGGAGTCAGGTGAGGGAGGTTGGAAGGGAGATGAAGTGGGGAATGGATTGCCGGGCAGGTCCAGGAGTGGAATGGGGAGAGATTTTGCAACCCCCGCCATTAGCCGCGCTAGGAGATTTGAACGGCTGCAGCGGCGATGAAGTCGATGACTCACGGTTTCATGGTAGGTACCAAGGCGTGGAATTTCCAGACAAGGTTTTAGTTATTTTTTGCGCACCTCATTCCGGTCGAGAAATATAAGAGGATTGCCTGGTCGAGGAGGGAGGCGGAGTGGTTGCAGCAATGCACAGTCAACGCCCCAGCTTAACATTTACACCACTTTAAGAGATTACTCATCCGTGTCTTTTTATATATTTTTTCCGCACATGTCCTGTACTATATAACAGTTTTCCGAATAATTTACTAGCACATATTTTTCCTACGAACCGAAAATTTAATATTGTGTGTACATGTACGCAAATAATAAAAGGCTGGGAATCCACAAAGCGGATCCTGCCTTTAAAGGAAACTTAAAACGTTTTGTCGGTATTTGTCAGTTTTCTGTGTGGAACACATGGATATTTTTCCCATAACTATTGGTAAGAACTTAATATGACGTGTATACGAGTTATATGCGATAGTGAAGGCTGGAAATGGTGTGCAGTTTAATAGAAAGTTTTTAACATCACGCCGATATTCATTAGTTCTCATTCATAGTAAAATACATTCTTTTCCTCAAGCCTTTTGGCCACAACGTAATTTTTCTGTGTGTTTATTAGAGTGTTATAAAAATTAAAGAACGCAAAATGCAATATAATCCTGGAAAGTAAAATTCGTATCGTCAATATACATTAAGTAAATCAGTCTAAAAATACTAAACCTTTGCTAGCTCTTTTATGAATACCTTACTTTTGTCAACACTTAAATAAAAGTATTGATTCTACTAGTGATGTGAAAAAAGTTCTCCAAGCACGATTGACACAAAATATTTAGAGTCCGTGCTAAAACACTATTATTATTTTCGTAAACAATTTATCACTACTTTTTGTTGAATGCGGTATCTTTAGTCATGCATTGTAAAAATATACGATTCTAAGCGGCGAATTTACGAGAAATGTGTGTGGTATGTGGCATTATCGAATTGAGGATTATGGTCATTTGAGAGGAACATATGGTACCAAGAGGTACTTGTTCATTGGGTACTACAATTGAGTCAATGGAGATGACACTCCTAGCGCTGATATTGTAATTCACAGTGCACAAGAGTTCTTCCCATTTGAGATATTGCGTTTAACTCTAATTTGAAGTGGTCATAATCCATAATTTCATTAGCTGAAATCCCTGGCTTTGCTCGAGAAAAAATTGATAATTTAATTACTTAAACGTAATTACTTTTGCATTTAACATGGATACATATGTTTACAATTAACCATTTATAGATTATTTTTTTTAATATCGATAGAAATATTCGCTTTGGAAAGTAGAATTGGTAAATCTTGAAAAAGCTATTGGTGTCCATTTCACATTCACTTTTTGATTATTTCCAGCGATGACATTGAAGTCGCACCGTACATTTTGTGTAAAATCAGTCCCCTTTCTTCTGGTTAAGAGTTTTTACATGTGAAATTCTTTGAGACGAATGTCAAAGAGGTTCGAGAAAAGTAAAAGGATACAGAGCCCTCCGGACTCTTCACCATATTTCTCTACTCATCCGATTCCTAATTTCATATTTCGGTCCAAACTTTCCATAAAAGTACGCATTTCATTTCAACAAAACTTTCACTCTGGAATAATTGGATGTTTACAACAATTTAAACCTACTCTCATCAAAGGTTACGTGGCATTGAGGGGCTACGCTCTAGGATTCTCTTTCTATCTCCTAAACTGTCTTATTCAATTTTCATTTTTCCCTCCATCCTTAAATAAAATTTCCTTTTGTTCGGATTCAAAAATGCGTTTTATTTTTCAACCACATTTTTTACAATTTTTCTCTCTCTTTTGAGTGAGATTAGCTAGATATTCTTTTAAGCATGTCAAAAAAAGCAGTGCCCCGGAGATGAGTGAAGTCACGTGTAATAAGAATTATTACAAAAAGAATTTCGGTGCTGACAAAGTTCTTTTAGCTGAGAAATGCCCAGGATACGACCTTTACTTGTCTTAAAATGTGTGAGGCATTCAGATCATATTTTTTTCTTGCAAATTTTTGTCATTCAAAGAAATTATATCGGAGATTGGGATACTCCGGCTTCCCACACCGAGAGCCCTGGTTCGAATCACGGAGTTGCAAGTATTATTCAGTGATATCCCGATCCCTACCTTGGATGCTGTTTGTAAGGACTGCAAGTGGATGCTGTCCGACAGATAAAGCATTATACCCCTAAATAAGACAGTTAGGGGAGAGTTGGAGCCCTTGGCGCCTTCCCTTAAGAGTAAGCTGATGCCGACGCCAGGTTTCTCTTCACCCTTTCTTCCCTATTCCATAAACATTCTACCCATACTAAAATATCCACCTATTCCAAATGCTACAAATGACTTTAGCTGTCCATCACCTCCCCCAATAAACATCACGAAGATTTTATCGCACGTATGGTAGGTCGGAGCAGGCATTTTTCTGTGTTAAGAATTTTTCAGAGGTTTCGAAAGAGGAATGCTAAAATTTTGGTGAAGGTATACAATTCAGATCCAGCAAAAGAGACAAGGGGAGCCAATTTTTAAATAAAATAGACTAACAAGACTTACCGATAAACGTTCAGAGACCAGACCGAACACGATAGACACTGGTATCCATCCTAGTACAAGAATTATGAAAATATTGAGACAAATAGAAGGAAAACATGTGAGGGCAGGATAAAAGAAAATGAGGAAATAAAAGATAATAGATAGCATCATATTTTATAACATCAACTAATAGATAATATAAAATCAGCTCATAGATTAAGAATAGAGTAATTAACCGAGAATATTTAAAAAAAAAACTCAACTGTAAACTCGAACTCCACTATCATCAGAACGACCGAAGGAAAGATAAGAGTGATGAGATGACCTAAAACCAGGGAGAAAAATGTAATATCCCTATAAAAGAATAAAGCATAATTACGTGGAAACTAGAAAAATGTGCATAAGCGTCACACTTACGTGTATGTCACATGTATGTATGTTAATTACCATTGATAATTTTTAGAAGACGTAGATTCCATTGGTCTGTCTCATACTCGATGTGCGCGTAAAATAATAGAAAACCTGATCAAAAATAATACATGATATGGATAACTAGAGTTCGCGATTTGTTTTTGCGCTCGTAAATGTATCTTTGAAAACTTTTTCCCCGCTGTTATAGTGATGAGTTGAACCATCTCCAGCTATTCGTGAATCCTTCCGGCCAAAATGCCAAAGGTTCTTGCTGAATGAGATCATCAGTAGTTGCCGTAACCATATGCTTCTCTGCGTTTTCTTCTGAGAGTTTTTTTATTTTATTTTCGCTCAAAAAACTTCATTTAGGCATCCCACTCGTTGAAAACGGAAATGCATGGGAATTGGTATGGTTTGGTGAATGGAAAATGCAGTATGATAGCTTTTACTTCACATCCGAGATTTTTCTGATATTTAAGTTATTTTTCTACCCTTGGATTTTTCTTTAATATGAAAATATCAGCAACGTTAATTGTGCCTTCTTTTCAAGCCTGATCAAAATCAGATTATTGATGAAATCGGTTGTCTCTCCACCTTACAAGATAATATCAACCTGTATTGTGAATAGAAGATCTCATTTAGTGGAATACTCAAATGCCCATATGAATACGACTTTGTACTTTCCATTAGTTTATTTGAAGTAGAAGAATTGATACACTAGAATTGGTTAAAGAGCCCAAGCTATATTTTTTAATTTTTTAAATAATTCTATGAAAAGTGCAACATTGTGTTAATTCAAGTTTATTTAAATCCTATTAACCATCGTAACATAGTGATTATTCGTTTCCCATAGCAACTGAGAATCCAAATTGATGCAACTACTTTATTTATATACAATGATATACATTTTGCCCTAATACACATGTTTAACCCAAAACGTCAACAGCCCTTATCTTAGAAAGCAAATTCTTCTCTCTAAAGGATAGAATTTGAGCTAGAATGTTCCATTCTGTCTGAATGCCTCTGGCCTTCAAAACAAATGGCCCAAGGTGTGAGAAATGGGCTATCCTTCCGGTGTTCTACCGATTTAATTTTGGTTGTGAAAGTTGAGTGGCGGTGTTAAAAAGACTACGTAATTCATATCCCTCCGTATCACGTCTTAATTGACTGTGTGAACCTTTGTTCTTTAACCAATGCAGTCATTAATTTGATGGTTTTGAAGTTTCAAGGCCTATGTTATTTGAATATTAATAATTAATTTTCAAAGTTGTGGTGAAATGAAAATAAACGTGGCCATGATTAGTGAATATTTTGAATATTCCTTTTGAAAAACACAAAAATTAATTTTATACAATAGTGTCATTTTTATACGATCCAAGCTAATTTAATCAAAGACTCAGTGGAAGTTCTCAAAGGTAAATCTACCGTAAAAACTTATTTTCCTATGCTTACTGAATCTGAACAAATTAACGTCAGTTTTATAGACATACTTTTAGTACTTTGTTAATCATTATATGCTTTTACAGTCAATATCTGTAAGTTAAGTTGCTGTTGCTTCATAATGGATTAATCAAAAGGGAAGGAAATATTTTAATCAAAATTTTAAACTATTACAATTTTCAATGGATATCAGACATAAAAATGCATGGCAACATTTATAAGGTCATTTCAAAAATTAATTTTTATTATAGTGCCGAATCCAACAAAATGAAGCTTAACGAAGTAATGTCTACTTGTTGTCATTTTTTTGCATATTCATTTCAGATTCTCAAATGCAACGCACAAATAATGGAGGTAAAATTATTCATACATTTCCCAACAAGTGTCTCGTCCTTTGGAAAATTTTCAACACCTTTGTTAATATGATTTATTTTACAGTATTCACAGAATTCATCCACTCTTAATGTTCATTTTAAGTCCAATTTTCCGTTTTCCAATCGACCATCAACAAATCATTAGCTACATGTCCAAATTGAGAAACATGAGGAAAGAAGAATAATTCTGACAGTAAGATTTATGCACTACCTGTGGTTTGAGAAGGCACCACATCCCCTTAAATACGTACACACATATCGTATTATTTCAAAAAATGTTATTTATAAATAATTAAAGCGATTTTTTAGTACTTATAGTACAGTAAATTTAATAAAAATATTAAAATGTTGTGATGCATTTGATGAGCATTCTCTAAATGCAAGGATATGCGAATTATTTTTTAACCGCAAGACATGAACTAATATCATACTCATCTTACTGTTCAAGTATTTCATGTGTTTTAGGAGTTTATTCTGGATAGAGTTAGAGTAAAAGACTTTTCAATAGCCAAATAGAAATTACGAGCATATATAAACTTAACAATAAATAACAAATAATTCCTCATATTCTGTTTTCATATAGCCCTCCGTTCGCTCTCTTTGTGAAAATCCCTTCTGTTGTATTACTGGTAGAATCACGCTCCATGAATAATTTATCAATAAAATCCACGTACGCCAATGCTTAATTGATTTCTTAACATAAAAATTAAAACCAACAGGTCCAGTGTACGTACGCGGTGGTTCTTCCGATGATTAATTACTATTCTGCTGCTGTGAATTGTTTAACACAAAATTTCAATTTCGCTTATGATCAATACTCACAAAATTGTCTTTATTTCCATTTCAGCGGGAGTACTAAGAGTATTTTTTGATTCTCCATCAGTGTTTTGAATATAAAGGAAATTAAATATATATATTCAATTCATATATATATATATATATACATAAATTATTCAAGTTTGTGATGAACAAACTTTCGACATTGACTACTATATTCACTGGAGAAATAACTGGATTTCGTCTACCCTATTCATAGTAAACTTTTGGAAATGTAATTTAAAAGTATATTTACAGCGCGTTGTAGATGCATCATTTGAGTTGCAGAACTCATGTAACAGTTCAACCTTACCATTCGTTATCTTTCGTGATATTATTGGTCTGCAATTGTTACATCTGTCAATTACGTTAATTTCCTAGCTCAATAAATCTGTGTAAACAAATGACTAACAGGTCCTATTCAATTTTTTCATCGAAATCTGAATTTTATTGATATTGAACAAAAAGTACCGCAAGTATCGAAAGTACCGCAAATTAGAGTAAAATAAGTACAATTAGTAACTATCGCACCCTTAGAGTAAAATGCGATGGCAGTTTTTTTGTTTAATGTTTTCTTGTCCGCATTCATCCTGGTTTTACTTTCTCCATCTTATTGAAAGCATTATTTCTCTTTAAAAAATGCACCTTTATATTTCAAGAGAAATACAATTTGTATGCCCCCTGAGTAATTTTAGGCCATTTTATCCATAATATGGCTTAACAAGGGATCGTATGTTGGGGCAAGAATGACTCAAATACTGTTGATCTTCACTAAACAGAATTTCATCTTTATAGGACACTAGAAGATCAGATACATTTTCGGAGATTGGTTCTAATGAAATCATCTACGATCTGGCAGTGGTCTTCTGTACACGTCCTTGAATAGAACATCAAAGTCGTAAATGACCTAATTTGCAGCAAATATTTGCAAAAGATATAGAAATTTTTTTCCAAAATGAAAATTTTAAGAAATATTTGTAAGCTTTCAACTTCTCAACGATCCTATTTTGGCGTAAATGCTGTCGTTTATTAAAAATTGCCAAAAAAATAAATATCCAAGTTTTGCAAATTTCTTGATTCTGCATGATTAATTTCTGAAAAACGGCCTTTCACAATTAAGTTCAAAGAGGACCAGTTACGAAACCAGATCTGATAATTTTACGGATTTAAGTACGGTTACAATTAGTCAGAGGAAAAAATTGACTCACTGGCCGTTTATCATCATATTAAAACATAGTATATGTCTGTATATATGTATGTATATACAAATATATATATATATATTTTTTTCTTAGAGGTTCCCCCCACCTTTCCTCACCTAACCCCCAACCCCCTCATCCCTTACCCTTCCCTCATGGTGCTACACCCCCTGCCACACACCTTTTTGGTGGCTAGCAGGGTATTTATGTAGATTTAAAAACTTATCGATTCATCATATTCATCTTTAGAATCGTAAGACATCCACATTATTGGGCTGTTTATTATTACAGTATTAGTACAGTGTTTTGACCTCAAGTTGTTTTATAAGCGTACAACATTCTCATAAAAAGTATAATTAATGTTTTGTGTAATTTGTGCAACTGAACGAGTGTCCACAATGAGGCGGACCTTGATGAGGAATGCTAAAAGAAAATTAGTGAAAAGATAAATCTGGAGCTTAGTTTTTAAAAGCGTGGAAACTTAACCTTTGAATTAAGATGAAAAGTGTTATTGGAGGTTTTGAGATATGGGTGTACAGAGGAAGAGAAACATTAAAATGCCTGAAATGAAAGTAAGCAAGAAAGTACTAGGTGGAGGAGAGAGGAACGTGGAAATAAATCCAAAGGAGGCAGGAAATTTTGATTCATGGCATGTTTACTGTTAGAAATGTTAAAAACTGTGTAGGTGGTTAGTCTGTGTGTTCACCCAAAACCTTCATCTCAATCCGAAAAATAATAAAATTTGATGTCGTTCAGACACAAAAATTTATTAACATATTAGGACGCGCGGTAATTAATGTTAAAAAGGTGCTTGCGGGTAAAATCCACCAACCTGTTTTTTATATGTTTTCGTAAAAATGTCAGCAAATTCCCGCAAAATAAACAGGTTTAACAGAGTAAGGTTACATGTCATGTGATCGTAAAGTTTTTAAACTCCACTTAGTTCGATATATTAAGACAGAGGAGGAACAGATTATTCCATGGCATAAAAGGAGGAATTCTATGGTTTCCGGCTAAACTTGATGGAACTTTATGATGAAATGTGAATGATAACAACTCCGTAAGTTCCACTGATTTTTATTTTAAAAATGACCGGTTTCGTCGAATAGTCGACATCATCAGGTATGTGATGATGTCGACGAAACCATTCGTTATTAGAATAAAATTCAGTGGAACTTACAAAGTTATTATTATTCACTTTTCAGTATGAAAGAATCTTTAAACTTACCACTTATGGCTGAGATATGGTGCAAACGAATGCTCTATCTTCCCAGAGTAGTCCTCTTTGGAGCCATCATTAAATGAGGAAGGGTGACACCGAGCAGGTCCAGGCTACTGATGATATCACCCATACCATTCACAATTTCAAGCGGCGATCGAAAATAGAGATGGAAATAGGTATACATACGTTCATTATATTCGTTATCGTTAGTTAAAAACGAAAGGTTTATTCGCTTGAAATAAAGGACCAGGTTGGTGGGGTGGATAGAATACTGCCTTCCCACCGTGATTTTTTATCCAAACTAAGATACCTATCCTTAAGCAATTGAAATTCGACGTTACCAACAACAACCGAAAAATTTACTTCACTTTCATTGATGAAAATTCGGTGTCATTGAGTAACTTTCAGCACAGTATAGTTCTAACACGTTGTTGCATTTGTTGTGTTCATTTGTTTCATGGGTTGAGTGGGGTTATTTTGATTTACTCTCCCACGACCCTAATTACCCTGACTAAGCTACTGTTTCATCACCTCTACTCCAAACCCAAGTGCGTAGTAGCTTTTATATTGCTCCCCCCAGAGAGACTGGGTTCGAATCCCGGATGGGAGGGTTTTTCTGTAGTATCTAGATTCCTATCTGGCGTGCTATGCGGAGAGCAGTGCAAGTGGAGGTCGTTGTCCGTCAGATTGAAATTTAAAACTGTGTGCCCCTTGGCGTCTTTCGTCAAGAGTAAACCAATACGGACACCGGACTTCCCTCTACTCATCTCCCTTTCCCTGAAAAGTACTACCTCCACCAAATCATCCATCAATCCCTAATGGTGCAAATGGCTTCAGCCGTCTGTCGTCTCCCCTAATCAAAAACGACTAACGTTTTACAGGGTTCGTCCGGAAAATAAGTTTATGATGCTCATTGTCTTTTTTGACAAAAGGAGAGTCGTCCACTACGAATTTGTGCCTGAACGACAAACTGTAAATGCTGCGTTTTACGTCCAAGTGCTCGACAGGCTTCGAAAACGAGTCGCCCGCGTCCGGCCAGCGATGAAAAACATCTGGCGGCTGCATCACGGCAATGCGCCGTCTCACACCGCGCTTGTCGTGTCGGACTTCTTGGCCAAGCACGGCGTGGCAACGCTGCCGCACCCGCCCTACATCCCGGACTTGGCACCACCGGACTGCTTTCTGTTCCCGAAGATAAAGAGGAGTTTGAAAGGAACGCGATACGGGACTTTGGACGCCGTCAAAGAGGCCGTGACGACGTGTCTTCGAGAGGTTCCCGATGATGCCTTCGCGGGAGCGTTCCAGGAATGGGAACGCCACTGGAACAAGTGTATCGACTCACAAGGGTCCTATTTTGAGGAATATTAGCTTAAGATAAGTAAAAGTGTAATAAATTTTTTTCCTGAGCTCAGTACACTTATTTTCCGGACGAACCCTGTAAATCTACGCAGGGAATCATCAATAGAACGCCGACCTCTCTCCTGTGAGCTTCGTGCGTTTTTGCCTATAAATATCGTTTGCTTAATTTTCTTCGACCATGAAGTCACTGTATTTTCTCAGACAGAGTAAGATCACGCATTAGCTTGTTCGGTCAGCCGTGGATGACATAATGGTCTTTTTCTCCTTAAAATCCGGGTTCAAATCAAGGTTAGTCTTTGCCAAGGTCACACTTGTGTACAATATATAAGGTTGGCATTTCCGGAGTTATAATAAGTATGGAAATAAATTGCGTTTATTTTATTATTTTGTGAAATTTCATACGTTTGTTCTTTTTGTTTAGTGATATCTGGGCGGAATTGATCAAAAAATAATATTGTTGATTATAATTTGCTCTCCGTCATTACGGAAGCGAATGTCAATGTTGGAGAGTCAAATAAGAGTAAAAGTCGAATTGGTTAATAAATCAATTTATTCTATCTATTTTTAAAGGTATGTTTTGTAGGGTCCATAACGACTAGTTATTTCTAAGAATCATGGAAACATCTTATTTCCTTCTTCATTTCTTCGTAACCTCCCTTCATGCTGTGTCCCTACAGGTCCACCCTATTCCTTCCTCTAACTCGCTTTCCCAACGTTCTCTCTTCTATCACGACTTTCAATATCCTATTACCTTTTCATATATCCCCTATACACTTTCTCTGCCTTATTCGGATTTATCCCAGTAACTTCATCTCTTCGCGCACCCTATTCAAAACTTTAGTGCTTATTTCCTGTCTTTTCAACTAACTGTATCCATTCTCCCCCGTGCTCACATCTTAAATGCCTCCAATATAAGCTCATTTTCTTCCATTAAAGACCAGGTGTCACATCTATGAAACACTCAAATCAAGGTATTTTACCTATTTTAATGGAAGGATTTGGACGATTACCAAGTCGAATGAGAGAAGGATAATTATTTTTAGTTGAATAATGTACAAATTAGATACTTTGGCAACCAATAGAAATTCTTATATCTTTTTAAAAAATCCTTTTCATGCATAACATTAGAGCGAAAACCTCCAAATTAATCAAGTAATACACATAGATTAGATTCATTTTTGGTAGTATAGGCGATGTCTCAGCATAGGGTTAGCTAAAGGTATCAAGGAAGAGGATAAATAAAATAAATATGGAAGCGAAGATATGTATTAGTCGATTGGTGAGTGAAGGAGGACAGCAAATTCAAAATTTCAAGTTTCATTTGAAAGTTAAAATTCAGTTCCAGTATTCATAATTACTGGTGATAAAATAATATAAGTAGGTGGTCAATGACGATTGACAACACGCCTATCAAATCATATTCCCATCTGGCCAGAGACCGCAGTCCCATCAATAATTGGAATAATAACAACGACATTATACTCCTTATAAACTTAAGTATCTACGTCAAAGGACGTTCTGAAGATCTGCGTTTCATTAGTATCAACAGTAGTCCAGATTTTTTTTGTAACTACACCAAAAATATTCATAATTACCAAAGGTCGTTCGCTCCGATTTATTTTCTGCGGTCCTCCGTTCTTCCTTATTCAATCCTAGGTTTCTTAGGCCCTGAAAGCTCTTACGTATATCCATCCTCATTATTTGGCGTACGTGTGTATTTCTTTCTAGTTCTTTATACTTTCACTTGTATAATCTTTCCAACTAATCATTGAAAATCAGGGTGAGGAAAAGAAGAATGAGGTGAAATGGGACACTCCCTCTGTATCTGGTTCTTTTTTCCTTATCCTTCACTTTGCCTTCCCTCTTCTACACTTCTTTATGTCTACTGAGAACATTTTTATGTTTCCAAATAGATACATCTACACACATACATAATATACCGCAAGCCGCCGCAAGGGCGCGTGGCGGGGGGTGCTCGGTCGCCACCCGTAAAAGAGAATAAAACCACGTGCAAAACCAAGCAAATTCATGCCAATCTACACCCACAGAGGCGTATATATTTATGCAAAAACGTTTTCAACTTTCATGCATGCAAATACATGTACTATCAACTAATATAAGCATGCACATGCACCTACAAATATACCTTATCTCTACGCAGCGTTTGATCTTGTCCTGACTTGTAAATCTAATGTCTTTACTATTTCTATAATGACTATGATTTCTTACAGTTATGATTCTTGATTGTCCGGGGAAAGAACGAATGTGTGCGTCTATCTCTACCTGAGCATATTTACCTTACCTTTGTGGTCTAACCTACCCAAACAGTGTGGGGCCAATAATTCCTTTCGTGTCATTGTTAAACTCGTGTGTTTTGACTCATTCTAAAAGTCTAAGTCGGGCTTGTTCTCTTCGCATCTCAAGAGGCTCCATCTCAATTCCTCTAAAATGCCTGTCACACTCATCTTCTTATCGTAAGAATTTTTGACGAATCTGGCGGATTTTTTCAGACCTTCATCTAATTATTTTATCCACCCTTTCTCCCAAGGATCTCAAATACTTACGTCGTTTTCCAAATGTGGCCAAACTAGTGCAAAATAACACCTCTATTTTAATTTTTCATTACATTTCCCCACCACCCGTTTAATGAAGCCGAGTTTTTTCCCCATATTTTCCTAATATGTGCTCCCCATGAAAGGCGTAATACGTATACCAGATTGGAACATCGGGATGATAAAAGGGAGATAGGCACCATTTCTACTTATTCAAGTACTCGTTCTTCCCTCCCACGACACACAATCATTAAAAAAATCATACGATACAATCCCTACTACATCCTTAATTCAAATACAAAAATGTAAAGCTTTATTTGGCGCGCCTATTATGGAAATGAACATGTGTCTTTATATGAATGTTCAAATATATGCTTATATAAATGAATAAATGGCCGGTGTTCTTACATCCTTTGCCACTCGCCCTTGCTGTGGTTTGCTAGATATGGTGCTGATGTTATAATTGCTCGTTTTTCACGTGTACCACTCCGTTTAATCTTCAGCGTCTACTTACAACACCAAGTTCCTAAGTCTTTGATTCTTTTTCCAAAGCAACATGAGAGAGACACAGTTAACATGAATGTCGTCCTGCATTTCTTGCTTAATTCCCACTCTAACTCTTTTGAGTACGGCTGTTGCTTTCTTGTGGTCAAGTCATTCCAGAAGTGAACTTTCCTCTCCTTGATGCTCGCGGAGCTTTTTCCATCACACGTCATGCTGCTTCTGAGGTATGTGAAAGATTCCACTTGTTATAATTTCTCTTCTAGCGGTGCAGGGCCAGTAGTTTCACCTTTCCTGTTCGTTGGAATTTAGTTTCTTCCTATTGATTTTCTCGTAGATATTTTACCCTTGATGAACTTGGTACATTGCTCTCAAGACTTCTTGAAGTTTTCTGGATTTTATGCAAAATATGCGATGCCATCTGCGAAACGGCGTATGTTGATTTTTTTCCATAACTCGTAATTCCTCTGATTCTCAAACTTAACGTTCCTATTTGTCTCTTCCAGCTTTTGAATGAATGGTATTCTTGAGATGATACACACGTGTCCAAAACTTTTTCTCATGTTATTGTCACCAAATTTTTTTAGACATTAAGTTTGGACAATTATCGTTGTCAAAGGCCTTGTCCAGGGCCTGTTCCAAGTCCCTAATTCAACGGCTCAATCAAGTTTATCATTTTGCAATACGAGAGTGATTATTCAAGTTAATTCTCGTATTTTGGTTCTCTGTGACCTCATACCCAAGATTCGCCGCTCTTCATACTATATCTCTTCATCCTCCTCTTTTCCTTGGCTTGGTACTCTTCTGGAAGTTTTCCAGTAATCTCTCATTTTCGGAGATATCTTTGATCAGTAAAACCAATACATTGAGTTTTAAAATGGAATACTTGTGTAGTTAAAAAGGTTCCTGAAGGTATATTAAATATGGGGAGAAAAAAATTTGAAGAAATGCTTCAAAAAGTGGCTGAAGCCAAAGAGAAAAAACAAATGAGCTTTACAAGACTTGGCGGCTTCAATACACCTAATTTCCGAGTTTCATCGGGCTTTTCCTCTTAATGTTAAGTTACAGTTGCCATGATGCAAAACTCACTAAAGGAAGTTAAGACTCTCAGACACGCCTTTGGTAATGAGCATGGCGTATTATACTCGCACTCGGCAAGGAAATCTACCGTTGTCTATGAGCAATTTGTTCTATCCTTGCGCTTAACGAGGAAAATTGCAATAAAATGATATGTCCGCTTCAATATTGGGATATAAGAGTGACTACACTTTATCTCGTCATACTTTCAGTCACAATGTTTTTTTCTAAGCTGACGGGCAAGAATTGATACAGGAAAATTAATAGTGCTGGAGCTGGTGGTATGCTCTGAACCTGACACATGTAAGATTTGCTCACGTTCAAAGAGAATACCTAGCATAGTACAAAAGAGGCAAGTCTTACAAGTTACCAGTTGTCCTTCCCCCTAGGGGGGGGAATGAAAAATTTGCGAATCGGACATATTTCTTTGCGTCTTAAACTTGGCCGAGTAATCAATAGGGATGCCAAGACCCTGTTTTGACCATTTTAAGACGATAATGGTGTGCCGATTCCGGAAATCGAGCCCACAACTTTGCAAAAAAATCGCGAATCGGGCATATTTTTATGTCCGATTTGCAAATTCCGAGATCGAAAAAATATGACCGATTCGCGAATTTTTTGTGCAACTTTTCGGGCCCGGTTTCCGGAATCGGCACACCATTATCGTCCTAAAATGGTCAAAACGAGGTCTTGGCATCCCCATTGACTACTCGGCCAAGCTTAAGACGCAAAAATATATGTCCGATTCGCAAATTTTTAATCCCCCCCTCCCCAGGGGGAAAGACAACGAAATACCCTACGAGGATCATATTTCCCGGTTATTGGCAAGGTACTCATTAAATGTGTACACTTTTTGTGAGTGTAAATATGGTGGTCACAGTATACCACCAGCTCCCGTACTATAAGGTTGATTGACAAATAAGGGCAAGTGTTATAAAATACTGCACAGTTTATTTTAAAAGAGAAATAAAAATGAGATGATCCACCCACTCGATAGGAATGTGATATTTTAGGTGAAAGTAACAATTAATGTATTTGTACCTTAAAACTATCAATTTGTTTTACTTAATCTAAAATATAAAGCTCCTTGATATTCTTTGTCAGATGGTAAAACTAATCATAGAAAATTATTCTGTCATAAATTTCCATTATTCCGTATCTCCCATCAATAAATGTTGCATTACTCTGTTATAAATTGGCTTTTTTTATAATACTACCTAATAAAGAACTTAATTATTTATATCTTTGGCTAAATCTAAATTTCTCGACCAATTAAGTGTGTCATGATCAAGTTAGTCTGATGCTTGCCTTCTAAAGCTAAGTACACTGTTTTGAATCACACCTCGGGAAATGGGTGTTTGATAAACTGCAGTAGTGGTTCAGACCTTGGGAAGTCTGAAGAATAACCAAATATCTCTTTTTGTTATCAACAGAAACCAGATCAGGACGGTAAATGGATCACCAGAAGCTTCTGTTAAAGGAAATATTGCAATTTTTTATTGCCATTGTTTTGCACTTTATTGTAATGTTTTCATACTAAGCGAATCCCGAGTAATAAATACGTGATATTTCCGTAAATTAATTATGTTCCTTTTTAGATCAGTAAAGTTTTAGTCCTTTGAGAATAGTAGATAAAAGGTTATTTTTAGTGCAAATCCAGGAACTAGACGATTCGCGATTACAAAAAACAGCGTTAAACAACGAAATCACCTTGTTTGATGAGGCTAGCTGAGAACCACTGCCCTCGAATTCTTATTGATTTAATCACTGAAGGCTGATGACAGACCTCCCGGGGACTTTCAGGGTATGTTAGTGTCAATGTAGATATAGACCGACAGCATTCAAAGAACAATATCGGGTTATCATTTTTTAAGAATATATTACGACTTAGTTACGAGTAATTACAAGAAACTACAGGAGACAGTAACTATTTTTGACAGGGTCATCAGCTAATATGCAGTACAATGCAACAATTGCAGGTTACGAGTAGCTTAAGAAAGTTAGATTTTGGCATGAGCAACATGTCCATTTCATGATCATATTTTCTGTACATAATTTCACGATAAAGAACGTAATTCACACCTTTCTCACCCATGGAACAATATTTCACTTTAATAAATTAATAATATCGTGGGAAAAATATGAGGTTACAACAACAGGCTCACAACCAAGAGAATGTCTTCAGATGAAGGGGGATATACTGTATGATAGTTTTCGAATTGAATCTATTTTAAATACGCCCGGTACAATTTGGTAATTACGAATCACTGTAATCAGCCCGAAGATTGGTTTGATAGGTTAGAATATAACTAGTCTAATATTGAGCCCAGTCAAGGTATATGAGCTTAACACATTGGTGTCGGAAGGTCAGTTCCTTTCCCTATGCCTGTAGGGTAATTAACTCCCTCTATTAATTTGAAAATTAGTTTGTCAGAGCAATGAGAGGTCTCACCAACCCCCTGAGGAGTATGAATTTACTCATTCAGTCTCATGAAATAATCTTTTATTTTTTCTGTCCCTCCTGTGAGTTGAGATCTTCTGTTACTCAGAAAATGTCATACCCTGAGTATAACTGAATATGCTCAGAGGTAATAGTATCGCGCTAATTTGAAGCCCGGACGCGGAAGCCTAGGTTTTGAGACCAATACTCAATACACTACCCTACCATGGAGTAAAATTATTGCTAACGTTATAAAAATCCACGTTTTTTTATCTCAAAAAACGGGTGAGGTATAGCCCGAACCCTCCACCGTAAGTTAAGGCCAAGGAATCGATCAGATTCATGGCTTGGCGCCTCCAGAAATTCGAAAATTTTAAGAAAATATTGTGGACGTCTTCCAAAGTCCTAGTGTATTCTTAAAATATCATTTTGCGCATAAAAAATCACAAATTCACCCGTGCTCTATTGTAGTTTTCATTCAGATTATCGTATAATCGCAATCGGTAAAAATAATATGGGAAAGAAACTAAATGTGCCGCGAGTGGAGCTAGATTCAAGGTACGCCATTTCGTGTGTTATATCATGACGGTCCTAAATCGTGATTCATCGTTGAATACAGTATTGGACCTAAAATAAACTCCTGTAATGCTCCCAATCTTAATCACACCAGAATCAGTTTTTGCATATATTTTTGACTTGACTTCATTTTTCCTGTGTGAAAATTATCCTTGAATCATTCTGATATAAGATTTCCGATTCCAAAATTTTCTAATATTTTCAGAATAATTGTTACCATCTGAAAGTTCTTTTTTCAAATTCATACATCTAATTATCACATTCGTTCCCCTAAGTCATATCGAATTACGCTATAAAAATCCCATTAGGCTTGTTTAATTACTTTCTTCTTTTGAAGCCATATTAATGTTCAAAACTAAAAAATTGCAGTTTAAAACTTCAATAGCATATTTACTGCATAGCATTCTAATATTTCACTATAACTTAGTGGAATCCAGATCTGTCCATGGCTTGGGTTTCGATACGACTACTATATATACATGCATTGGACGAAGGGTAGCTGTTTTAAGAGTGTCAGGTACTACAGTATTTTCTAGACTGGAATTTATAATTCTTTTAATTGTTAAAAATATAACGCTTAATTTTAAGTCACTAATCTTAATTACTAAAATACCTTCGGTTTTAGTTTTCTTGTGATGCAGAATATTTTGATCCCCATACTCAATAAAATCGGTTGGATTTTGAAATCGTGGTGGACCTCAAACACAGTGGCTTTCGGCTAGACTTGGAAAAAAGCGTCGAAGAAGAGGAGGAAGAGAGGAAGGGTTATGTTATGCTTGCTTATGTTTCTGGGGTTGGTTGGGTTGAGGGCAATGGGAAGGGATGGGGAGATATTAGTTTGTTGCACATCTTCATTTTCGTCCGCCGATGATCTTATTATCCCTATCTGTTCAAGCACGTCCCACGTTAAACCCTAAGGAATTATATGTAAAATTTCTTGCAAGTTCTTGGCAAATTGTGAAGTGAAAGATTAATTTTTAAAACATGTAGCTGTTTTCGGGTGCTTTAGTCGAAATTTCTGCCGGTTTGTTCGTTGTGACCTACACTATAAATGTTCTTTGTTTTCTCGCTTAGATTTTACACACGTGGCTTACCCATTTTGTCTATTGGGTTTTATTCGTTAGGTGGAGGCTTAGCAAGGGTAGTGCGAGTGTAAGTAGAATGCTGCTCTTAGGTAGCTTGCCTGGCGATTCGAGGTCTAATATCGCCAATAAGTAGAATTGAACACCAACTGAAGTGTTTTGACTTATTTTAAAGGAAGTGAGACGTATCGTAACTATTTTCCTATGTTTTTTATTGTGTTTATCGACCAAGTACTCTGTAACCATTGTTGGCGTCAATGAATTTTATGACACTCGTTCCATATTGATATTTTTCGGGGTGAGTGAAATATTTTCGAACCATTACCTCACGTATTTTATGATTTTTTAAGTTGAATTAGTTCATTTCTAATGAAAAGGCAAATAGTTCGCCTAAGAGCAGCGATAGGGAGCCCAAACCATCTGTTTGATCGTAGAAATACTTGTTGAAAACTTGTTGATATACGAGGCATGCTCATAAAATAAGGGGTGTTTGGCCCAGGAAAAAAATATACTCATAAGAAACACATTTTATTGGCACTTTTAGTTAGCTACAAGCCTACTTCATATCTCTACATAATTACCGTTCACTTCTCAGCATTTTTCGTACCGCTGCACCAGCTTCTTTAACCTCTCTGCATAGAAGCTCGCCGCCTGAGAGTTGAACCAATTGTCAACGCCGTTCTTGAGTTCCTCTTCGGTTTCGAAACGCTGTCCACCGAGCCACTGTTTCAAGTGCAAGAAGAGGAAGTAGTCGCTAGGTGCAAGGTCAGGACTGTAGGGTGGCCGGTCATAGAGGTCTCAACGACCCAAAAAATCTCGTCCACTGGACGTTCTTTGCTCTTTGTGGTGGTCGGTGAGCATTTTCGGTACCCACCTTGCACACAATTTGTGGTATCCGACGTTTTCCGTGACAATATTGTGGACAGTAGTGCATCTAAGTTGAGGAAATTGGTCAGCCAAGCCATTAATCGTCAATCGACGATCACATCGTAGTTTTTGTTCCACTTGAGAAACAATTTCATCGGTCAGAATACTGAGCCTGCCACATCGCTCTTCGTCATGGACATTTGTTCGTCCATTTTTAAAATCAGGGCACCATTGTCTAACCTTTCCTTCACTCATAACTGTAGGTCCATAAACTAGGTATAAGTCCCGATGAATTTCAGCAGCCGACAATCCTTTTGCATACAAGATTCGACATGAGATGACGAAGACGACATAACGCACTTCACAGCTGGCGGGATCAATGATCGTCGCGGACATTGTTGTTTGCATTCGCACGGACAAGCAAGCGACTTCTGAAACAAAACAAATGCCGCTATAGCTTTTCAATGAAAAAGTAGATGTCGCTGCAGGGTATAACTGTATTCCGAAGTGCCACTATTTAAATATAAGCAAACGGCCTTTATGAATATGCTTCGTAACTAATACATTAACTTTAAACATCTAGAAATGGGCGTAAATAATTGGCAAATTTATGTGGGCTGGAGCCACCTTAACGCAACAGCGTTTCCCAGGAGAACACGCAGCGCTACGTTCACTCTCGATTGCAGTTGTAGATAGCCGTCACCCCGGCATCTTCTTCATTCGAGGGTCGATAATGGGGATGAAATGTAGCGAGCGGTTTCCCTTCGTTCGCCTATCGAATGCGGATCCGAGCAGGGACACCCCTCCGACGGGGATAGTGCGCAGTGGCCGCGCGATCTTTTTGAGTAGTTGCTCTCACCGTCCGGGTCCAGTGACCTTGGGGAGAAGTGCTCATCTTCCCCCTCGGGCTCTTAAAGAGAAGGGGAAAGGGGAGTGGCGGGGGCGTGTTTACGACCGGCTCACCTTGAGCGAGGAGAAGGGGAAAAAAGGACGCCTTTCCTCTTCCCACCAACCCCCTCTCGCTCAACTCCCGAATCCACCCCTTTCGAACCTCTCCGAGGAGAATCATCCCTCTTCTTCCCACCCACCCAGCCATCTTCCCCTCTCTCCCCGGGTACAATCGTCTTGGGAGGATGAGAGGGACGGAAGGAAGGGAAGAGGGAGCGAAAACCGCTCGGAAAAGTGCAAGGTCGGACTTCCGCCCCGGTGTTGACCTTCCTCCGACCTCTCCTATACTCCCCTTCCTACCCTTCTCCCTCCCTCCCCATCGTCTCCTCCTCCCTAGCCTCCCTCCACCTCGGCCCATCATGCATATTAGATCGGCCTTTGCCTGAATTATTATCGCACTGTGGTCTCCATGATCTGAACGCATGTTGATCCTGACTCCCTGTTATCCAAACCGATCTTCGCACTGCAAATACTTTCAGGGTCGATTGAGTGAAAGTAGATGAGGATTGATTCAGAGTTAGAATTTAGAGTTTAGGTTATGATTAAAAATTAGTAATCAGAACATGCTATTGCGGTTGAATTATAGGCGATGGACTAAAGTCTACTACATTGACATTAGAGGTGGTTGTTGTATGAAAACCATTGCAAAGCAATTCGAACCAGTTCAGATATTTAGTATTTGAGACATTCGTTATCATTCACAAGACCTGATCAAAGGGAGCACAAGGAGGCTACGGTCTTCCCCTTCATCTATACCTACGTTGGAACCCGAAAACCACCAAGGAAGCGTGTGGCATGGGGTGTAAGGTCACCACCCATCATTGACTAAATGTGTAAGTGTTCTACGTTAGTGATACGCTGCTAAGTTTATCGGCCGATTCGTACGAGGAAAGAAAAGGACCCTGAATCTATTGGTACGGCAGTCAATCTTCCTTATCTTACCCGAATGGCCCAACCTGCTGAAACAATTAGTGATCTTCATGATGATTTCTTCGGTGTAATATGTTAAATTGAATGTATTTTTACATTTATGCTAGCCTTAGGCCAACATTCTCCTTCGTATTTGGATTGACCAAGTAGAATATTCCCCCCTCCTTTGAAGGATATTTACAGTTTTGATGACATTCAAAATAAAAATTACACGTACATGGTGGTCTGAAAGAAACCAATAGATTGTATAGCAGGGGTGACTCCTCACCAGGCAACTAACCTCAAAATTAAGTTTCGCTTAAATGAGAGTAAGTAGTAAAATTGCAAAGTATTTTAAATAATTGATGCATTTTTAACTAGATACACTACGGTATCTAAATGCAAATTAGTTCTCTATCCATGCAAAATGAGCTACTTTTAACAAGAAACACAATAAAATAAAGAGTTAAATAAAACAACGACAACATTCTAAGTTACTTATAATTAGGTAGAATTAGAAATGGTAACATCTCCCCCCTGCTGTGAACTTTTGCAGTTATTCTGATCCCTCATATTTTGCTGGAAAAATGGCATAAAAATTTGTCGGTCCGATGCTTGATATCTCTACTCTTATATACATGATGATCTCTTCCACCGTAGTACGATGCGGCTATTAATACATTTTCAACAACATCTCTGAAGAGACCAGCTATCAATTCAGTACTCAATAGGGCAGAAACAAAGGTTTAATATTTTCCTCTAGTTTAAGCGGTTACCTAACGTTCTCGATTCTACCACAAGCCTACAATGTCCTGAGACACCTCAGTATCTCATTCAACCACTTCCAGACTCCTACACGAATATCCTCCGCTAACTTCCTGGAAAGAGAAAGTCGTACCTCTGAAGAATGGCTTCTCCTATTCCTAGCCTCCCCCGGACCCTCGTGCAAAACGTCCATGAAGAGTGTATCATCTCATTCACTTCAAACCTGTTCATGTCGGTGTCGAAACTCAGCTGCTCCAATATTTACATGAAGGAATATGCTTATTAGTGTGTTAAATTGCGCTGCCTAGGGGCGGAAATGATTTCGAGGTACGCGTAAAATATGCGGGAGAAACGATTTGGAAATGAGATCACTTCATCAAGATATTTTAATTACACGTCGGGCGGTTGATATTTTCCAATCCTGACATGAACGCTTATTGATGTTGTGAAACGTTCTTCCCCTCGTTCAGTTGACCATGGAAGGAAATTCTCATTTGAACTCTGCTAATGTTTCAATTCCTGCAACTTACACTCTGACGCATTGCGTGGCACTACGAGTATAAAATGTATAATTAAATTATGGTTTAGTATATGCGCCTAATCTAAGCAAATACGGAGCGAGCATGCTGATTTCGTATATTTATGTTGAAAATATGGGCACAACGCTTTTAAGCTCTTTGGATTGACCGTTTTATATTAAAATCGCGATATTAGTCCGCCTGTAAATCGACTAGAGTCCGATATCCTCCACGAAAACGAATAAAAGTTACGTACTGAGTCATAATATTTCGCTGCAAACTTTAATTTTTTTAGACATCATGATTAAACTCTTCACACATTTTTATTTCGCTCAATTTTCATTCGAGCCGTAGGATTGCCAAAAACTTAACATTCTCCAATAAATTCTTTACAACATTGTCATTATTATTCCGCGCATCTAATGTTATCTAGTCTATCCATCTAGATTTTCTCAGATCGAATTCGCATTTTTTTTAAGTTACGTTTGGGACCTGCTGGTTTTGAGGCAGAAATCGCATGGAGATCTTTACCCAAGAGCCCTGCCGTCAGAATCCATTGAGTTAATGGTCGTATCTCCCGGGGAAAGCCATTCATTCTCGCAGAAGGAAGGTGAAGATCGTGCCGAGTGAACTGTGGATCACCTCTGCTCCTTTACGCATCGAGTTAGTCTGGAGGTCAGCGAGCTATAAAGGCCACCGTGAAGGTCGAGGATTCGGATGGGATTCTCGGTTATACAGGTTGTGATTTTATTTTTCAAATCCTATTTTTTCTTCATTTTATTCCGGTTCAGCTGTTCGGCCATTAACACACACATTTTTATCGTAAGAAATCCCTAGAAGGATCCAAAGTGAGAGGAGGCACTCCACCGCTTGTTACGATTCAATCAAGAAATTGATACAAATAACTATTTCAAGAAACTGCGGGAGATGCCGCAACAGTAACTTTAACGGAGTCATCCGCCATCCCGGTCAAGGCGAATGATTTTTACACTCTGAAATTTTTGCATTGAAACAAATAACTATGGACAATCAGTTCTTTTCTTCGAGGAAAGTTGAAAAAACGATCATTCTTCCACTAAAAAACGCTCTGTGAATGAAATTTCATTGTGAAGTAGTATATATTAATGTTTGCTTTTTTATATGTTTATGTGCATATATTTCTCTCATTCTTTGTTCCACTACAAATTGGCAATAGCACAGTATGCAGACAATTTTATCGTAATAATAAATTAAATTAAAACAGTATACTGAACCAACCAATAAAAGAATGCCGCGAATAATAAGAATGAGATAAGGGGGCCGCGGTACCCCAATGGGTAGAACGCTGGGCTACTAACCGCAGGACCCAGCCTCTGATTTCGAGTAACATCTTTAGGCAACCTCAGCTTAACTCATGCTCCATGATTTTTTTTCGGGTACCAGATCTTCCAGGGAAACCACAGGGGGCATAGGTGAAGCAACACGCCTCATTACCCTATTAATTTGTGAATTTCAGACGCCTGGTTTTAATATTAGGTGAACTCTACCACCACCTATCAAACCAACATTCGGTTTGATTAATGCAGTTTTTCAGTGAAGCCTAAAGATATCATGTAAAACATTACTACTTGATAACAAGCGTTCTTGAAATCTAGCATTATAGCATCGTAAGAGAGTATTTCATTCTTTTCATCTATTCGAAGATTATATTTATTGCAAATAACTCTAAATACCGAGAAAATTAATAGGGGATGTCAATGCTATCCTTGACCCAGGGTTCATTTATAAAAAAAATGTTGCACAGATCTAATTGTATGACAAAACGACGTACTATGTCTTTTAATAAAGAAGCTAAACTTGGATGGATAGAGAAACCAATAGTGTGCTCCTAAACGTGAACTAGACGTAGTGCTCCTACGTTTGGGTCTAGAGAGAAGTCTGTGGAGGACATAAGAAAAAGGAGAAAACTAATTGAACGTATCCTAAGTCACGCTAGCTTACCGAAAACGGAAAATGAAGGAAATATTCAAGGGTAGGGAATCAGAGGAAAGCGAAGGACAAACCATGTGACGCAGTTAGTGCAAGACGCCAGTGTGATGGACAATGAGGGAAAGAGGAGACGGGGAGGCAACAGGATAGTTTGGAGAGCTGCTTCTTAGAAGTACTCGGACTGATGATCCGTGATGTTAAATATCCCATTGAAAATTTAGAGAAATAAGATACGTGTAATTACAAACAACTAGGAATACCAACATAGAGATAAGGAAAATATTTACGTGTTACATGGAGAGGCATCATTATGTTTGGATATGAACAATGAATTATTGTGGATAAAGAAAAAAGTGCAAGAGAGGTCATGATATGTCAAGGTGGTGGTAAATGAAAAAGATTTGATCGACAGATAAGGTAAGAAATAAGAGGTTAATGAGTTAAATTGGAGCGGAAAGAGGTATATTGAAGAGAATAAGGGGGAGAAAGACAGTCTAAAGAGCCCGCATCATAAGGAAGGGACTGTCTGCAGAAGATGGTTACATAAAGGAATAATGGTAATAAAAGAAGAGGAAGAAGGAAACTTGGCATGCTGACAGATATTAAAAAAAAGAAGGCCCCGCTGAGAAATGAAGCAAGAGGCACAAGTTCGAAGGGCCTGGCATAAGCAATTTCATTGCTTTCCGCCCGAAGATACGAGCTCTTACTTCACTTATGACAATGATGAAGCATTCCGCATCCAACAAGAATTTTTTCTATTCATGCGTGAACGTTAGAGCTCAGGTAGTTTATTTTTGGGGGCGACTCAAAGTGATACGCTCCACCATTCGACTCCACGCACGAGGGTCAGTTGTCATCGGGACTTATTCAATTTGGTGGAGTTACAGTGTGGGGATCAGGTTAACGGAAGTGCAATGTCCATCGGAAGGGACGTTAATCTGTGGCAGCCTGATTAATTCAAACGCTAATTTACCCTTCAGCCCTCCCATTCTCCCTCATTCATCCTACCTTGCTCTCAAATTAAAACTGAAATGGGGAACTGACCTAAGGAAATCTGCATCCCCTAAGATGATGACTTCCGCGAACGCGCTTGTATCTAATTGTTTTCCGTTACTTTTTCATTAATTTACGTGCATTATTTACATAACAAAGGCACAGAAGCGGTTATATTTTAGAAATATCCTACATAAACATTTCGACACAAGGGGAAAAATAAAATTTCGCAGAATTTACGAATTAATTCTGACGAAAATTAATGAAATTTCACATATCTAAGGTTTATATTGAAGGGAAAGGGAGATGTCGGGAATGTTTCAGCAAGATCAGTAATTTTCAGTAAGTAACAGTAATTTTCATTTTCACTCCCTATACTCTCTCTATTGGGAATGGTTATTTTCTGCTTTCTATTGTTTAAAGCTCAACTTTGTGGAAGTTCATTTTCATTAAATTAAGAAACACAATGTATACATCCACTGTTCTTAATTATTGTACGACTAGTTTCAACGCTAAGGCGTCATCATCAGGTACTTGATGACGCCTAAGCGTTGAAACTAGTCGTACAATAATTAAGAACAGTGTATGTATACATTGTGTTTCTTAATTTAATGGTTATTTTCATTTCACGTTTTTTATCAAGTACTAAGAGCAAACTTCCTAACAAGCTCGACTAAAAACAAGTCAGCGAGTAATTCTTCTGCGAAGAGTACAATAATAACAAGCACATGATATTTTTGGCACATTTCTCGTTAATTGAAGCTACTGCAATTACAAAAAATCACGGAGATCTACATCTGCATGATACCTTGCAACGTATCAATAGTGTCTGGATGGGGGTGATTCCACACAGGTATGCAATACCAAATTTAAGTTTTTTTTGTCAGTCGTCAAAAAAAATGTTGAATACAACGGTATCCAAGCGTAAAATAATTTTTCAGGAATGCGAGACGAGTTTCTAGTAATAAGAAGAACAATAAAATAGGGGTTACATAAAACAGTAACCATATTCTAGGCAAATGAAGCCTTAAAATAAATTATATCCCTCAGCGAGAGATAATAAATTCATCTGGTATTGTATCAGAAAATCATAGAGAAACAAAAATCTAACTCTCTTTCCGAATGATTGATTTTCAAGGAAATTCTGCGTCAAACTTCAACCAGTTTGTGTTTAATGGAGGGAACGCTTTTTTATCCGATTCGCATTTCCGCCCATCTCGAAAGAGGGCCGTGTTGTGAGATCGAGTGTGACCTAAGGATGGGGCAACTAATTCCATCCGTCAATCACCTAGCTACGCCAAACTCGTCTGTAAGGGCATATGGTTCCCCTCTCCCCCATACTAAAATCACTCTCTCCCCGCCTTTAGGTACGTATGGCTGGACCGCCGTGCCCCCGGGCTCATTCTGATTCCTCATCTGCGAGAATTCTGCAATTCCATTTTGTTGGAAAAAATGAAGCCCTTCCCCTGAATTCCCTTAGGCTATTTCCCGCTAAACCGGCCCTATTACTCGTGGTCGTGGAGGGGAAGATAAAAAAACGAGTGGCCGAAATCCCAGGAACGGGCGATGTAATATGATTTCGCTCCTTTTGGGAAGAGAGTTGAGCCTTGAGCTAATGGGTGCGTGGCCCTAGGCCATGCTCGTCGTTTTGAAAAACCCATACGTGAACGACGCAAATGCTATTCAGCGAAACAATTTCTTTTTTAGCCTTTGACAGCCTAACATTTCTGCTAATTTCTTTCCGAGAATCCTATTTCACATGAATTAACTAAATACGGCATCATTTTAACCCAACCGGAAATTTCCGCGAAAGAAATATGGTAATCATATGTATTATTACTTCTCATCCGTGCAATTCATCGGTCGACCGTGGATTTTGAAGCCTACAGTCATATTTTTAGCAATAACATCCTAACACCATGGGTTTGGATATTTTTTTAATTATAATTCATTTTGGCAATATATAATCCAAAAATGGCATTACATAAATATGGACATGAAATCTATGACGCCTAAACACGTAAAAAAGCCTAAAAGCACTGTATGAGGGCGCCTGAAACCCGATTATTTTATAAAACATTGGCTAGCATTAAAAAATAGATGAGAAGAATCGGTAGGTACGCAATATAGCAGTTGCAAAAGTATAAATTTCGAGGAAATTTTTGGCATTTCTTAAGCAATTTTATGATTTTATTTCAATTAATATAATATTACAAACATTTTTGGGTATTTTTCTCACGTTGTCTATACACGTCACCATATGTCTTATGTCTCTCCGTAATTCAACAAGATCTCCATATACTCGTAATTCAGTAGAGGTTTTGCCAAACTCTATGAATCAAGTATCTGCCTGCATGAAGACAGGTCTACACGAAAGTTTTTTATTACCAAAAAATAAAGGAAAAGCTATCATCTAAATGATCATTTGCATGAGGACGCCGATACAATCAGGGCGGCACTGAGTAAAAGGATCATTATTTCAGGGTAATACTAGTTTTAGGTGCAGTCTTGTGGTGCGTCAACATTGTCTTGAACATTCATAGTCAAGGCATAAAGGAAAAGTTTCGACATCTTCCAAATCATGAGAGTTTGCTCCTCACACACAGGTTTTTATATTCCCCAAGATGGTTTGTCCATCGCAGTGCTGACCTTGGGGGAAAAGGGATTACAAAGGGAAAACGCTATCTGTGTGATCCGAATCTGTTCTGAGACAAAAATGTTATCGTTGTACCTGCCAGTTGATAAACAAGTGTACGCGTACATTCTAATGGTAAAAGAAAATCTGCGGGAGATATCATTCTATCTGTAGAGAAAATAATGGATGACGGTAAAGAACTGAGTACAATCGAAGAAAAATGGGAATGTATCAAGCAAGGGATATCGGAAGCAGCAAAAGACGCTATAGGAACCATTAACGGGAAAAGAATAAGGAAACCATGGGTCACGGATGAGATGATTGCTAAGATGGATGAGAGAAGAAGATGGAAGAATGTAAACACAGAGTTAGGCAAAATGAAGTACAAAGAGTTAAACAATAAATTGAGAAGGGCCACGAATAAAGCAAAAGAAGAATGGTGGAAAACGCAATGCGAGGATATGGAAAGTTTACAGAAGAAGGGTGAAATTGGTGCTCTATACAGCAGGGTTAAGTTATTATCGGGAAGTAAGAAGGCAAGATCTGTGCTAACAGTTAAAGATAAATGAAGTAAGATAATAGTTGAACCAGGAAAAATCCAAGAGAGATGGAAGGAATATATAGAAACACTGTATGGTAAAGAACTTAGGCCGACAAGGTTAGACATAGAAAAGGAACATGACGTAGAAGAAGATAGCTTAGGTCCAGGCATACTCGACGATGAAATAGAAAGGGCATTAAAGGAGATGAAAGCAAATAAGGCCGTGGGGGTGGACAACATTTCTGTAGAAATGTTGAAATGTTTAGGAAAAGGTGGGAAGAAGGCCCTTTATGGACTGATTCGTAGTATCTATGAAGAAGGAATCTGACCGGAAGATTTTGTGAGATCGGTGTTAGTTCCTATTCCAAAAAAGGCAAAGGCTATATCATGTGAGGATTACAGAACAATAAGTTTGATATCCCACGCAGCTAAAGTTATTCTCAGGATCATCAACAAAAGGATAGAGAGTAAGGCAAATGATTACTTAGGGGATGATCAGTTTGGGTTTAGGAAGGGGAGAGGTACGCGTGATGCCATTGCAGTGATGAGATCACTAATCGAGAGGAATATAGAATACAATCAGGACGTATTTGCCTGTTTTGTAGATTTCGAAAAAGCGTTTGATAGAGTGAATTGGGAAAAATTGATGCGTGTATTGCAGAAAATAGGAATGGATTGCAGGGACAGGAGACTTATCCGCAACCTGTACATGTCTCAGACTGCTCAGGTACGAGTGGGGAACGGAGAGTCCGGATGGGCAGTGTTAGGAAGAGGTGTAAGGCAGGGTTGCCCATTGTCACCGGTGCTGTTCAACGTATATGTGGAGGAAATGATTAAAGAGGCATGGGAAGAACTGGAGGTAGGAATGAAAGTCGGAGGGGAATTCGTAAAATCGGTTAGGTTTGCTGATGACCAAGCATTAGTTGCTCAGTCAGCCAATAGATTGCAAGCATTGCTGAGTGAATTGGAGGTTCAGTGCGATAAATATGGGATGAGTATCAATATTAATTAGACAAAGGTTATGCGATTTTCCAGAAAAAAAAAGGTTAAGCTAAATATTAAAATAGGCGGGAAAAAATAGAGCAGGTAGAACAGTTTACATATCTCGGAAGTGTTTTGGACCAATACGGTCAAAGTGGTAGGGACGTAAGGAGAAGAATTGCGCTAGGCAAGGAGGCTTTCTCAAGGAGGAGGGAGTTGATGACGGGGACGTTGAGTAGGGATGTTAAGACAAGACTCGTAAAAACTCTGATATGGAGCGTAGCTATGTACGGCGCGGAAACGTGGTCGCTGAAGCAGGAGGATAGACGTAGATTGGAGGCTTTTGAAATGTGGGTGTGGAGAAGAATGGAGAAGGTGAGATGGACTGAAAGGAAAACAAATGAGGAAGTACTAGAGATGGTGGGTGAGGAGGGGGGTTTGTTGAGAGAAATCCTATGGAGGCAGGAAAAATGGGTGAAAGGCGTATTGAGCGATAGTGGAATGTTGAAGAGGGTAATAGAGGGGAGAATGTTGGGCAAGCGAGGAAAGGGCAGGAACAGGATAGGGATGTTGGACGGGATGAAGGGAGGAAGGAAGTACACAGAGATGAAGAGGGACCTGATATAGATTAGTTTGCTAGGTGGGGAGTCACAAAATGCTTATTTGATAGTTGTGTCCATCCAAAAACCTACCTTAAACGGTAGATTACCTAATAATAATATCATTCTATTCGAAGAGAATTATGTACAAATAAAACCCAATGGTAAAAAGAGATCGGGAAAGCAAGAAAATATGCAAGAAGAAGAGAACTGATGACACGTACATTAAGTAAAAGTTCTTATTATGACTCTACATATGTATTTTATTATACATATCTATTGCCATTATTATAAGCAGCTCGTCTGGTATTCGTAAAGAAGTGTTTTACACTTAGATACTGCGTGAATGTACCTGTGATGTATTATGTGTATTATATGAATTTTTGTACACAATTATTATTTACTTGCAGTTCAGAAAAACAAATTTCGATTTTGCACTTCTGGTGTTTAATCAACCCCTGCCAAATTCCCTAGCGGTGGCTTGAATGGTACCATGTAAAAGTACGTTTGGCAAGGGAGGAAAACGAATGCTGAAGTTTTACGTAAAAAGGGTGAGTGAAGAGAGTAAGTCAGAGAGGGAAGTCTTAAAAAGGCAGAAAAAGTAGGTGTATGAAGTATTGAAAAGCTCTGGCATGTTGAATGTCAATATAGAGGGTAGAGCATTAAGTTAGCGAGGTGAAGGATGGAAGAGGGAGGGTTCTAGGCGGCATGAAGGCAGAAATGAAGAAAGGAAGGAATGTAGGGCAAGCAACAAAAATTCTCGCGATACATATAAGTAATTAATCTTTAGAGACCATCAAAAAGCTTACACTGGGAGATGGATAGAATACTTGAATGAATGAACCTTGTGTAAATGCCTAAAATCGGTATATTTTTTTGGTGCTATCATTACGGAGTTTCAGTTCGGCCAAAATAATTCATCATCATCATTAGAATTTCAATCATAGGATTGGTTTGCTGCAGCCCTCCATTCTACGCTATTTGATGTCAATTCCCTCAATCCCTGATATATTCCCTCTTTTACGACCTTCTTAATTTGTCTTAAGTGTGAATGTTTCCATAATTCTAGCACCACATGCTGCTTCAAGACCACTCGCGTGTCAAAAATAATTTTCGAAGAAGATAGATGAACGGCAATCTTAAAAATGTCACGATTCCTTTCACAAGTCACTAAACCATATATCTCTCCACTATCTACTAGTCATGGAAGACTTTAATTATCCACAACTTTTAAATGGTTTACTTACTTCATACCAACAACAAATTGATTAATTACGATCAAAAAATCATCCCTGGTCAGAGTCATCCCGAAGTAGAGAAATACAAATCGAAAATTCCCTTCGGCTTCTGCCATGCCGTATTTCTTAACAATACGTAGGTGTCAGAAGATTTTAATGCGTAATTACAAGAATTTGTAAAGTTTTGGCAAAAAAAAATCAACATGGAGTCTGTCGCTGGCCCCCTCTTCTTTGATACGTGATGGTTGGTATATGGTCCCTGTGCAATGAAATATTTTTCAGGATTTAAAATATTTTCGACAACATTTTTTTTAACAAAATTTATAAATTATTGGGGTTGTTTTCCATGAGTTTACTAAATTTGTAGCTCTTGTAAACATTTCAAAATATCAGAGGAAAATAACAATTCCTATTCTGTAAACGATACGGCTGCAATACACTAATATTTAAAATCATTTCATTTGTAATAAATGTTACTTTACAAATATCTCTTCCCTCCAACCATGTCAACAACGGTAGCATAGTCGAAGGAATATTAATAAGTTACTCCTCTCAAATAATGTCTTGGTACCTCCCTGAGTTCCTAGAGCAAGTAGAATGGTATTGAAAGCACCTGTATACTGACGCTGTATATTAGAGAATCCTCAAGTGCCAGCGGAAGATGCTGCTGGGATGCTGAACATTGTCTCTTATCTGTTTTGCAAATCATTTTCGAACCCATTCACGTGTTCAGCCATTTATTTATGAATCGCTTTTTTTTAATCTCTTGAAGGATAATTAAAAATGTGCCTTCGTTACCTTTTTTTGCCAATTTTATTTCCAAGCGAGGTCTTGAAAACCTGAAGTCGTCCCAGAATCATGACCGTAATATTTTATCACCAATACAAACATCTACTTTCTGCATCACTACTACTGGATTCGAAGGCCATTTCGCAGGAATGAGAATCGGGAATGCATCGTTCATTTCTTATGTATGCCAGTTTTTTCTTTCGTAAAGAAAAAATATCCGAACATAATTTATATTGCACTTTGGAAATCTTTATGCGACACTCCCCTGAAAAGCAAAAATTCAAAAGTGAATGAGTTTGAGAGGCAACGCCTTGGATTCCTCTGCGTTCTAAATTATCCATCTGCTTATTTGTCCTTTCAATTCTTTGCAAGATGCTCCCTTTCATCCCCGGCTTTGAATGTTGCAGGAGTTTGTTCCAATGAATGCTGCAAAATATCCCCCGCAAGAACAGGGTTGCCTTGATTTTTCGAATAGTTTTTCTCTTTGCATGTACGAGTTGAAACGAATTCGTGCCAAAGAGTTGTGTGTGCGCTTATTTTTAATTTAGCGTAGAGTTGACTTCATGTCGTATTGCCCACCGGCAGTGGATTTAAACATTCTCTAGCGGAGGTAATTTTTATACACGAATAAAATGATCACATTAGCTTTTTACCCTGGATTAGAGAATTATGTTAAATTAAAAATATGGCGCAACAATTTAGAGATTTCAACGCACACTAAAGCAAATAATTTTGTGCTCAGGGAATATATATTCAAAATTAGTTTCTGGCATGTGCGAGGTGTTCAATAAATTATTTGGCAAACATTTTCTTTATTCGCCTACATCAATGTTATAGCCTTTGAAGTAGTGCCCATAGATATCACGAGGAAAACTATCAAGGAAGGAAACGGGAAACCACTTCGATTATTACTCCCATGAAAAATATGGATAAACACCGCGAAAAAATAATTCCTGGCAACTAGGGGACTGGGCCCAATGGGCCGTGTATCGTGCGTTATGACCACCGTGGAGGCAAGGCCTCCGCGGTGCCATCACACAAAATCCTTGTGTCAGAGACAAGAAATACTTAGAAATGAGAATGAGATATTTATATAAAATACTACTGGTTATTGTATGAACATCTAAATTAAAGTACGAGTGGAATGACCACATGAATAATAGAAGGGATGTGAGTAATTGCGATTGGATGATGTAACGATATAATTATCATCAGTTGTATTCTACCGGGTTAGGGTAGGTTTATCATGGACTCAGGACTACACACTACTGTGCTCATAAGCGCTAACTAACATAATATCCTTAGGCCCAATGTTACATATTAGAATAGCTCAGTGAATAGGTCTGAACACTTTGTCTCCCGTGATTTCATCAGAAATACCAACCCTTTCCCTCTACCTCGCTTTCCCGGTATTCTTCTCTATATTACTGCCTTCATCACCCAAATGCCTCTTCGTCCATCCACAATAAAGCTACACAAAACTACACTCCATATGATAGTTTTATCTAGTCTTTTCTTTACATCTGTACTTAAGATGTTTTTGATCGATGCCCGCCTCTTTTTAAACGGTTTCTTAAGCTAGACCAAATACCCATTTTAATGTCTTTCAACACTATTTGAACATTTTCTTTTTTATAATACATGTAATAGAATGTTTCCTCAGAATCCTCTGCCAAATGCCCTTGTGGCGGTTCAAAGTACCCTGTGGTGGTCTGAAAAGTTTCAGAACTAACGAAGATACAAGACATTTTTTTCTGAAATGTTTGAGGTCAGAAACTTTTCAGACTACTCTTGTATATAACGTGTGCATGTTTCTTCATAGTATATTGCGAAGAAACGTGTGTTAATTAGTAAAATATTATTTGCGTAAGAGATAAATAACTACAAAAATTACGTAAATTACGATGTCTTTTTAAAAATGCGTTTAATTTATTGCATTAGATGTACCGAAAATTTGAGAAGACCGTTCAGTCAAAAGCTAAAGGGGACGGTATAAGCCAGTTGGATGAATTTATACGGGTATACATACACATAATCAAGTCATATAAAAGTATACTTCAGATAAATGATAAGATAAAAGAAATCACCACTACACGCTAAGATGAACTTAAAAGGCAGATATCAAAACGATGCCACCTGAAAGTTCTTCTTGAGCTAGTGGCAATTCAAAAAAAAACATTTCTCCACTCGGTTGATTACGTGTAATAGGATAATTATTAAATCAGGGCTATCAATAATATTTTATATCTCATTTTATAGACTTACATTTAAAGCATGGAAATATTTTCAGATGTGCTTGTTGCACCTAAGGTCAACGCGCTGATACATATTTTATATCATCGGGCTCATCAACTTGATTTTTTTTGCATTTCAAATTAACAACCAACTACTCTTCTTAATAACTGAAAGAGTAATTGTTGGCTTTTCTCGGAGTTAGGAAACAACTAGGTGTCTGAAATTTTATCATTTTAAGAGCGAAAATTGTAGCGGAATTTGGTGTACAAAATGGGATACATTGGAAAAAGTGCAGACAAAAATATTGATTTAAATCATTAGGACTGAGACATCAAATGGAGATAAGTTGTGTGTTTGAGTTAAATTAGTAAAAGTGCCTTTAATTTGATTTGGCAAAAACAATAGGTGTCCTAAAATTTTTCATCCGTTGCATCTTAATTTCGTTATCAGTTTTTACCCTAGCATTATCCCTTCACTCTATTTTATTTTCTGTATGTATGCATCTCTGCATTTAATATCCTTCTGCTGTATCTCCTTCTCTTGGTTTTACGGTCCTGTTTGGGTTATACCTATTGGGTTATGCCTTGCATGTCTTCCACCCACATGAAAACGTATCCAGTTGCTCATATGCACTGATATTCATGAGAAAAACACTCATATTTAGCCCTGGTTACATTTTTTATGTTAGAACGGTGCTGATCATTTGTTCCTATCCCTTCATCCTTTGGATGTATGCCTCCCGCTTATCGTAGACTGCTTTTATGCTCGGTGAGAGACACATTTTTATTTTAATCTTTAATTTTCTTTCAAATCCAATCCTGAATCGTTGGCAGTTGCGATGTTTCATTAACATACCCCACGATGCCCTTTGAATACCAATTTCATTTATCTTATTTTTAGTCTTTTAATTTCTTGTCTGTAAATTGAATTTTCATCTTGGTCTCATCTGAAGTTGACTGCTGCACGCTACGCAATTGGGTGCTCGGTACAAAATAGCGACCAGATTCAGTTCGTTAGACTGTCCTTTTTATGCCCGAATAATTCCGAGTAGACTATGTCAGGGACCGAAAGGTTTGGAAGTGTGAGATAAAACTTCACTGAATGGATTGAGCATTAAACTTGATAATGCGCTTCAAATTATTTTTGGAATTAATTAAACCGTTAATGTTATGTGAAATGATAATAATGCTCTTGTTATAATTATTTTGAGCATATGTCTATATTTGTTCTAAAATATTTGTACTTCTGAGGTATAAAATATATTTTAAGCATGAGCAAGACATTATACGAGTATATCGAACTCGAATATCAACTTTTAAAATAATCCTAGCTTGGCGCCCCCAGACAAACCCCTGACATTGGAGAGCATGTGCATTAATGTTTTCAAAAATTTCTAATTTATTACATTGCATTTTCTACCTTCCTAATGAGCTTGCGTAATCTAAAAAATGGCTGATTTTAATTATACGTACTACAATCATTATTATCAATAAAGGATAATTAATACGATATAATTATTAAGAGGAGGTAGTTTACCGTATAAGGTACTCGTATGTTTGGTTTGGCCACCGTTGGGTTGGACACAGACTGAAGAACAACGCAGTTTTAAACCTCTCCTAACAAATAAATTGACTCCCGACAGCAGCATGAACCTTCTTCAATTATGCCTATTTCCTTCCGCCATTCATTCGGTCAAACAAGCCTATTCTTTTCACTTCCTTGCCTAATGTTCTCCCCTCTATAACAGTCTTCAACATCCCATTTCCAATCAAAACGCTCTGCGTCCATCTTCCCTGCCTCCGTTGGATTACACTCAACAATCCTCTCTCCTCTCATACCCCTTCCTCGTTTGTTTTCCTTTTCTTTTCATATCACCTTTTCCATCCTTCTTCCCTCCCACATATCAAAATTCAACAATTTTCATCCATCATTTTGCTTTAAAAACAATTTTTCCGCACGGCACAAACCACTTCTCCATATGAGTTTTCACTAATTTTTATTTAACATTTTTACTCAATGGCAGTCTTACCAATTCCCTCCTCCATTCGAAAGCTTTTGTTTAGCAATTATTCCCCTTATGCCACTACTTTCACAATGTTGGTCCCAAAACCTTCTGAGATAGGTAAACTGTTCCACCTGCTCAAGTTTAGGAGACCCTATTTTAGTATTTAACGTACTGTTCCTCTTTCTCAAAAATCCCATAAACTTCGTTGTATTTACATTTTCTCTCATTACATACCCATCACAATGACTTTCTAATGCACTCAGCAATTTTTCCTAAATGTTTTCTAAAGCTTGATTATCCGCAAACCCGGTTTTATGAGTTACTCACCTCATTTTATTCTTATGCGGTTATTCTCATGCGCCTATTACAATTTACTCCACATATAAGTTGGAAAGGAAAACAAATGAGAAAGTACTGGAGATGGTGGGTGAGGAGAGAGGTTTGTTGAGAGAAATCCTATGGAGGCAGTAAAAATGGATGAAAGGCGTACTGAGCGGTAGTGGAATGTTGAATAAGGTAATAGAGGGGAGAATGTTGAGCAAGCGAGGAAAGGGCAGGAACATGATAGGGATGTTGGACGGGATGAAGGGAGGAAAGAAGTACACAGAGATGAAGAGGGACCTGATGTAGATTAGGTTGCTGGATTGGGTTTTGTTTGGAGTTACAAAATATTTATTTGATAGTTGTGTCTATCCAAAAACCTACCTTAACCGGTAGATTACCTAATAATAATATAATTTGGAAATTACGGGTGATAATGGACACCCTCTCTTGACCTATACCATCTGGATTGAGCATGACTGGCAAAGCTCTACAAACTATTATTTGATATCTAAGGTTGGAGAAATGCCGATGGACTTTCAAAAGAACGTAATATTTGGTTACCTTTGGCGAAAAAATTAAGGGAAACAAATACATAAACTTTTGAACAATAATCCTGACGGCCCATCCATCAAAGATCATGTCAAGAAAAATAATACATGGAAGAATGAAAAGTAAAATGGAAAAGTGTATCGGTGAATATCATAAGATTTAGAAGGAAGGAAAGAGAAGCTATTCTACCTTTCGAATTTATCGTAGGGAAAAAAGGTACATTAATACGAATGGATCTTTTATACCTTCGGGACTCGATTCAGGAGAAAGTTTTTGACAACGTGAATTGAAGCATAGTGCATAAACATATCAATCAATAGCAGTGAAGATAAAAATGCAAGAGTTTTGGAGTGAAAATCTATTTTGACTTATAAGAAGTAGAGGAAAAAGAGAATTATCCTTGCTCGCAAACTTACACGTGAAAGAATGCGAAATGGCCCCCCAAACTTGGTTGTATTTGTTATTCCGGAGAACTCTTAAGACAACGCCGACAGAAGAATCTGCCTAGCCGAAAGAAATTTGAATGATCTGGTTTACGCTTAATTTAAGTAGCGACCGGCACCATTAGTCACATATTGTGAACGTAGAGAAGCCTAAAAATAAATAGGTGTATGGATCTTCAGTGGAAAAATCTTGAATTAATTCAACGAGAAAAAGAAACTGGATGTAATCTGATCTACGGAGGATCCTTACTGCCACCAACAGATGTCTTCGCTATACATACCAGGAAGAAAAAGCCTTAGTAATCATAGGTACGTTTTTGTAGAGTGTGCTAAGATGCAACGCCCAAAGAAAGTAAAAAAAACAAAAGCAAATCGTATAAAGTCTACATTGGAAAAATGATTGTGAAATACAAATAGGGATGAGAAAATTCAAATCTAGGAAGCAGTTGACGATTTAGACATTAAGGTTTCTACTAATGCAAGGAGGAGATAAAGAATGAAAAAAGGTAATCAAAATAGAACTAGCAAAAGAAGTGTTCATTTTACAATAAATAATTCGAAGAAGTAGCCAGTTACAGGTTCAAACAAGGGAACCATTCATAATAACTTATATATACATATTATTTTATTATTAGGTAATCTACCGTTTAAGGTAGGTTTTTGGATGGACACAACTATCAAATAAACATTTTGTGGCTCCCCACCTAGCAAACTAATCTATATCAGGTCCCTCTTCATCTCGGTGTACTTCTTTCCTCCCTTCATCCCGTCCAACATCCCTATCCTGTTCCTGCCCTTACCTCGCTTGCCCAACATTCTCCCCTCTATTACCCTCTTCAACATTCCACTACCGCTCAATATGCCTTTCATCCATTTTTCCTGCCTCCATAAGATTTCTCTCAACAAACCCCTCTCCTCACCCACTATCTCTAGTACTTCCTCATTTGTTTTCCTTTCAGTCCATCTCACCTTCTCCATTCTTCTCCACACCCACATTTCAAAAGCCTCCAATCTACGTCTACCCTCCTGCTTCAGTGACCACGTTTCCGCGCCGTACATAGCTACGCTCCATATCAGAGTTTTTACGAGTCTTGTCTTAACATCCCTACTCAACGTCCCCGTCATCAACTCCCTCCTCCTTGAGAAAGCCTCCTTGCCTAGCGCAATTCTTCTCCTTACGTCCCTACCACTTTGACAGTATTGGTCCAAAACACTTCCGAGATATGTAACTTGCTCTACTTGCTCTATTTTTTCCTCTCCTATTTTAATATTTAGCTTGGCCTTTTTCTTTCTGGAAAATCACATAACCTTTGTTCTATTAATGTTGATTCTCATCCCATATTTATCGCACTGAACCTCCAATTCATTCAGCAATGCTTGCAACCCCTTGGCTGACTGAGCCACTAATGCTTGGTCATCAGCAAACCTAACCGATTTTACGAATTTCCCTCCGACTTTCATTTCTACCTCCAGTTCTTCGGAAACCACCTCAATTATCATTCCCAAGAAAATAATGATGGACGCAAAATATATACATATATATATATATATATATATTGTAATTTTTTCCGAGTGTGACGGATGGCAGCGGAAGCGAAAAGCAGAAGATTTGAAGCGATGGAAATGTGATATGACAGAAGAGTGACAAAAATAATACGTACCTGTCGAGTTGTTGATTATCATGCCCTTCTTAGTACGACTGAATAAACTATACAGCAGTCTATGCAAATCTACGTTAGACAGGTTGGGAATAAGGAAAAGGCAATTAGGGTGCTCAGAAGTAAAATAATTTATTTAATATCGTTTGGAAAGGTACCAGTGAAGAGATAAAATACAGAGAAGTAATGAAACATTTGAGAAGATGTTATTAATAAGCTGTTCGCATTCCCATCGTGATGTTTCGTGCTTTACGAGGTGCTTTCAAGTTCTAAGAACACGCCATTTTTCCTCAGAACTAATAGTAGATAGACAGACAAGCAAAATCACAAAGACGTTTGAGCTTTGAATGCGCGAATACTTGTTATAAATGTGAAAAATAAATGGCTGCACCGTGCAATACACAGGGTTTGTATGTCTGCCACAAGAGAGAAGCGAGTTCATTTCTTAAAATTGCGTAATTTAGTTTAAGGAACGCAGTATCATCATCAATTTTCTCCACTTATGTGTTTTAACGCCTCTTGAAATCCATCGTCAGTTTATTGAGAAACATACTGCGGTAATCGTAATATCGACTTTAGAAATGTGCGCTCATAGGTGTGTGGGAGTTCAATGAAAGCGAACCCCAGCAGTCTTGTTTACGGACCATCCGGTTTTTCCAGTGGGCAAGAGGAACCCACAACAAGCCGGCGGCCATAGAACCATGACGTTGACATGAAAAAAGTGCTCTTCTATAGGAAAATAATGTTGAGAAGTAAAGGAAGTTTCAATTATATGGTGTAATTAGATTTTCAGAACAAAAATATGAGACCTTAGAGAACTAGAGCATGTCATGTAGGTAAAAGTTAAAGAACTTCCCCAGTCAAAGTGGCTCGTTTGGCCGTAACTTAAATACATTTGCAACTCAGCTATGAATTCAATAGCACCTGAGTCTGTGAGCATGGAGATATAATGTTGATGAATATTCACAAAAATGATTTTCAGTTACATTTTGATACAGCATTACTAACCAAAGTTTTTTTGACAATTCTCCTGTTTTTTTCAACTGGTACAACGTCTTCAGCGTGTTCTCCCATAGCTGTTACCTCCCAGATTTTAAATCTAGAGGGTGAAACTGGGCAACATATTTTCCGATGGTATCACAAATAGGTCAACTCGTTCATTTCAAGATGAATTAAGTTCATAGTTTAAGAAGAAGGTCATCCGAAATACCTAACTCTCGCGACTTCGTCTATAACCTTCTGGAAAATACTTTTTAAAGTTTTCCTTTCGATTGGTCCTTCTATTTAAGGAGTGCCGTCCTGAAAGATCTCGGCCCCTCTTCGTGATCCGTTTATCACTCGGGGATAATCTCGGACGGATAAAAAAAAGGTGAAACAATAAGCCTTGAATCTCTCCAATAACCTAGGGCGAATAAATCATAAAAAAACGGGGGAGAATGGAGAGGGCGAGGTGATTTGTTTTCCTAATGCTCGCTTATTTTTCACCTTCCCTTACCCTGTGCATCATGCCATTCCTCTTTCTCGTCACACCCATCTAACCCTTCCACCACCCCCTAAACCCCGAGTCGTTCCTTATCCCTTGCTCACCCTCTCCATCTTCCACCACCCCCTACCGTGTCCTCGACTTTGTGACTGAAATTTTAATGTCCCCGAAGTATTTTTGGGGAATGGAGACAGCTTGACAAATTTATTTTTCGTATCTTCTTATCATCACAAGGTTCTCGTCTTTGTGAAAAGTTTCAATATCCAGAATGCTCCTCCAGCCTTTTCTGCCAATATTCGGTTACTATGAATAAAATCACGAAGAAGATTTGAATCAAAATTGCAAACGCTTCTGTGAAACGTACCAAAGTATACTTTATTTGGTCCAAAGTTTAACAATGAATCAGAACAAAAGGTTTCAGCCACTTGATCAGCATAAAGTACCGAAATACCTTTGTACTCACTTAGTATGTAACTGTAAACTTGACATATATATTAGTTTTATATAGACGTACAACTTATCTTGAAACGCCCATCGTATTAGAGAAAACCAGTTGTGAAACGGATCTGTTTAAGATAATTCATTCTTAAAAAAATGAGAGGAAGAAATAGCTACGACCCACATCAACTAGGAAATAACTAGCAGCCTAATGTAGATTAGGTTTAGTTAAGTTAATGGTTAAATTTCCTTTTTATTTCTTTTTTGTGGCGATGTGGGTTCTAAAGTTTGCTAACACCTATTACCTGCTTTAAAACATTTCCGTATTTTTTACTTACGTGGTTGATATTGGTTTTATTCTTGCTTGATATATTAGATGGAATAGGCGTAAAAGATGAAATGGACAGGAAAGAAAAGAAATGAGGAAGTCATAGGTATGGGGAGAGGTGAGGAGAGGAAATTGTTGGGAGAAATCCAAAGAAGGATGGATGCAGAGTATTTTGATTGAAAACAGGATTTTGACGACTGTGATAAGGAGAGAAGTTTAGCTAGTCTAGGAATGGGGAATAGGATAGGCATGTTTGATGGAATTAAGGGAGGAAAGTAGTATGCAAAATTGAAGAGGGGCTTGATGCAGTGTTTTTTTTTATTAGGTAATCTACCGGTTAAGGTAGGTTTTTGGATGGACACAACTATCATATACATATTTTGTAACTCCAAACAAAACCCAATCCAGCAACCTAAATTACATCAGGTCCCTCTTCATCTCTGTGTACTTCTTTCCTCCCTTCATCCCGTCCAACATCCCTATCCTGTTCCTACCCTTTCCTCGCTTGCCCAAAATTCCCCCCTCTATTACCTTCTTCAACATTCCACTACCGCTCAGTACGCCTTTCATCCATTTTTACTGCCTCCATAGGATTTCTCTCAACAAACCCCTCTCCTCACCCACTATCTCCAGTACTTCCTCATTTGTTTTCCTCTTGGTCCATTTCACCTTCTCCATTCTTCTCCACACCCACAATTCAAAAGCCTCCAATCTACGTCTATCCTCCTGCTTCAGTGACCACGTTTCCGCACCATACATAGCTACGCTCCATATCAGAGTTTTTACGAGTCTTGTCTTAACATCTCTACTCAACGTCCCCGTCATCAACTCCCTCCTCCTTGAGAAAGCCTCCTTGCCTAGTGCAATTCTTCTTCTTACGTCCCTACCACTTTGACCGTATTGGTCCAAAACACTTCCGAGATATGTAAACTGTTCTACCTGCTCTATTTTTCACCGCCAATTTTAATATTTAGCTTAGCCTTTTTCTTTCTGGAAAATCGCATAACCTTTGTTTTATTAATATTGATTCTCATCCCATATTTATCGCACTGAACCTCCAATTCACTCAGCAATGCTTGCAACCCCTTGGCTGACTGAGCAACTAATGCAGTACTTATACAAGTATATCAGATTGTGTTTTGCGGGGGATGCAAAGAAAGTATGGTTCTATCTTCGTGTAGCCTGTGTTCATCGAAACCCTACTGTAACCAGCAGACCACCAATAATAATATGCTGGGATAATTTATTGTGGTAACAGTTTTTTCTTTGTTTTCATGGTTTTGTGGAGGTTTCTTGTTACTACTAATCTTTCGTCGCAACTCTTCGCTCGGTGTGCATTCCTGGTGTGGCTGCACAGATCATGCCGGTGACTTGCAAAGCAAAATTAAAATTATTCAGGATTCCAAATGAGTCATTTTTGCTCTGACATCACCCCTCGACGATTATATGTAAAGGGCGATAATGCAGAACAGTGAAGAGGGATTACGAAACATTTCCATATCCATAGTTATTTTGTGGTTTTCACTTTAAATTTAATAGAATTTACTGCTTATGTATTCAGTATTTAATCTCTATGCACAAGTCCAACACACGTTTATTTCATTTTTTTTATCAAGCTTTCGTTGTACCTTCAAATTTTCAGCTGTTTTATGCTTTAAAAGTATTTTTTCGCTGCCAAATAGATATATTCGTATTGGTAATGCCTCAGGTTTATACCTCAAGCGTTAAATCGACTGCGGAAATATATTTGACCATGTGGTCGTTCCATTCCCGTTTATTATTGCATTTAACTATGTTTCCGTCCCGCTGTCCAAGCGAAAAGTAAATTAATTACCATTCTGATGCAAATTAGGAGTTTTTAAAACTCTCCTCATTTAATTTTGTGAATAGTCGAACCGTGGAGTTTCAACATGTGTGAATTTCACTTCATTTACCTCTCAGCTTCGGAATAAATTTACTTACCTACTTTATTTAATTAGTAATTCGATGGAGTGCTCAATACGACCATCGCTGGCAAAAGAGACGAGTTATTATTCAATTCATAAAAAATACTTTGGGCTTGAAATTTATCATTGTTGTCATTGTTTATATTTTAATAGCTAAAACTCCAAATGTTCCTCCAGGAAATAAAGTAAATTATCTGCTCTTCTGTTTTTGTGGAAATGATTGATAAATTATTTTTCCAAATCCTTCTCAGAATCCATGCTCAGTAGTTCATGCAATGTGATATAGAAAGGTCACGGAACAGTTGTTATAAAGTGACAGCCAGAATGTAAAAATGCATAGCATATACATTATTGCGCATATTTCTGCCGGCAGGTTATTAGGTTGGGTAATGCCCCCCCCACCACGTTCCCATTCTCCAACTGCTGGCATTTAGGTCACGGAGTCCCTGCAGGGGACAGAGTTGCTGAGCAAACTGATTGTTTTTCTCCTAAATGGATAACCTGGTGAAAATTTAGAGGTGGCTTGTAGAGAATGTAGGAATAGGTGGAGTGCCATAGACGTTTGGAATGCAAAGCATCCCCTCGCTGAGGTGCAAAATAACCAAACCCCATATTGATATTATTCTTTCAGATATATGCCATTACCGGGATAACTTGTTCCTTTTGCTAAGTCATCAAAAATATTTTTTTAAATATCGAAAAGCATTCCTCATGTTTTTAAATCATTTAATTCTACGTGGTCTGTCTATAGACTGGGTAGTGCAGCCGTGTGGAGGAGCTTGACATATCAATAATACAACTACCTATGTGGCGACGATTCTTTTAGCCAATTCAAGGCAATATGCTTGAGGAACATAAGCGATTCAGGCCTAGTAGAGGTTTGACTTAGTTTTTCGTTTCTACTGTTGAGCGAAGCAGAGAAAGGTATACAGTGGAGAAGTACCCGTAGAAATGGAGCGAACTTGTTTTATAATTGTAAATGGTAGAAAGCAGCCATTTTCAGTGTACTCAGATTCGTGGTGAAGAACAAAGCACTTTCTGAGTGGTGAGGCTCGTTCTGAAACTGGAGAGAAGTTTCAATCAAAACTACACTTTTCCCATGTTTTTATCGTGGGCATGAAATTTTCCGTACAAGATTTTAATAATGCTCATCCAGTACATTTTTGCACAATTCAAGAATGTTTTGAGCATGGACTTTCAGTCTTATATTGATTCCGAGTCATCGAAAACGAAACTAAATCACGAAGTGCTAATAGTTTCTTCTCTTCGCCCACTGTGCACTTATAATGGTCAATTCCCCATTGCCTGCCGCAGTGGCAAAACCAGATGTTGGTTATGATACTGAGGTACCAAAAAATACCTGAAGCCTACTTGCTAAATTTTTGCGGTGTGATTCAATGGATGGAACTTGAGAGAGCCTTCAAGTGGTGCAAGAAAAAGAATTGTGTTCCCTACTCTGAATGTATGAATCATACAAGTTTTAAGTTCCATCCATATTAAAAAGTTTTTTGTTCTTTTGGGTACCTTACAGGTATGATGCCGCAAGTCCGTGAAACTCTTTTTATCTTAAGAATAAACATTTACGTCGGGAAATAGACCTCACTCAGGATTCTACTCTTGCATGGCGAATAAAAGGCTATGTTACCCTCCTCGTAAGACAATGCCTGATAAAGGATACTCCATCCATGAGAATATGTTTTAAAGAACATCGAATTAATATAAAATATAATAAAAATGTTTGTACTGAGACAGGGGATGGAAATGAATAAAATACGGTGTTATATTTTTCGTGAGTTTTCTTTATGTTCGTTGTCTCCGCTGACACAGCAGAGATGCTGCATAACCGCACAGTAAGGACGATGGACGATGATTCCCGAACCACGTTCGTGTTGACGGATCAGTCTTAAACCATGTCCGTGAACGCGAATGAGTTATAGCTGACGTTTACGTGTTGACGCCAATCATAAATCAGACTTAAGGGAGGAACCTGTAATTACTCTGGGGTTAGGGACGGTTGAATTTTGAAGTTGACGACTGACAATTTCCCGCGATCTTACCTAAACCCCTCCACAGAAACATACGCATCTAACTAGGGGTTGAAATCTCTATCAATTCCAACTTCAAACTTATTTGACTAAGTTGATCTTCTAGTTCTTTTGAGCGAGGTAACGTGTATCTCTAAACCCAATGACCAAAGGGGTACGCCTCGCCTCTGCCCGATAACCTAGACAAGCGAATCGGTTTGCGTAAACGCCCCCCAAAAACACTCGGGGTCTTTTCCAGTAGGGTTACCACCCTCAAGGCCCCTTCCAACCTTACTACAGCACCCCCCCTTACACATTGCCGCCAGCATGCAGACACAAGGCCGGAAGCGAGATCCCAGCCAAGCACTCTCCAGTAGCACCCTTCTCCGCCATTCACATTACAGCATTCCTCCCGCCCTTCCCAACCCGTGTATCCTCCCCCATTTCCCCGGCAGCGCGAGAGAGCCCGCCCGCATTTCCCTCGGCAACCCGTCTCCCTGGTAACGGAGAGCCAGCCCCACCCTCTCTCTCTCGCTTCCGAGACGATATAAGCTACCCCTCGATGGGCACCGCTCGATGCTCCACGCCTCCCCGGGCCGGGAGGGGATGCGCGGGGGTGAGGCTTAGGCCGTGGGGACGGCTGGGGGATGTGGGGGCGGAGTGGAGTGTGGCGAGGAGAGGTGTGGAATAAGGGGGATAGGAAGTTTAGGAGGCGGGGTTGGAAGCGTAGGGGCAGTCTTAACCCTAGCGGGCGGTGCAGTTCAAAGGCTATGAGCCAGCGCAGTTCACCTGCATCTGGGATGGGCACTAGGAACCGAGGGGGTGGAGTCCGAGAGCAGCCGTCAAAGGGATGATTGAGCGCTCACGCGAATCTTAGTCCTGTCTGGCGCTCCGTGATATTGCGATGCGATATTGCCTCACGATGTTAGCACGCATAAATGTATGAATATGCATACATATATATGTACCTATTATCAAGACATTTGATGGCCAAACTCAACGAGTCGATACGGAGGCATCCGAAAATTGTGCATTATGTTTACGTTTCCAATTGATGGCGTTTTGAATGCGAGCATTTCTGCAAAGAGAGGTTTTTTGATGCATCATAATTAGTACTCTATCGGCTTAGGCTACTGTTTCCAGAGACGCCGGCACTACACACTATCGTGATCCTAAGCCCTGGATGACATGAAAAAATATTTTCTTAAACCCCATGATACATATTACAACAAAACATCATTTCTTAGTTCTGCATACTTCCTACCTCCCTTAAATTAATGCAAAAAGTGTATTCTTCTCATCTCCCTCGCTTTCCTAATATCCTCCCTCTATTCTTTAGTTTTTTTAGATGCACAAAACTACCTTAGACTTGAAATTGGCCATGCTCCGCTCTCATTGCATATTTTTTCTGTCTTCAGTATTACTTATTCGTCGAGAAAATACTGAATATTATCTAGCCTGTTTGCGTGGAAACGGTTAATAATGTATGTAAGCTCCATTACTCTGCAAACACGTATATGCATCCAATATTACATCAAATCAAAATAGAATCATTACTGCTGGCGAGACTCGTACTCCTACAGAAAATTATTGCTAACAACACAAACTCACCGCTTATGCACTATATCTCGCTTGCAGTGGTGCCTACTTTCCATTTAGTGGTACGTCATTGCTAAGTAGACTGGAATGGAAACTCAAGTGGCATCACAATTTAGCCAGTAGGTAGAGAGATACCCGAAAATTATACGGTCGTAAACGAATATTTGAAATGAAGGCATTCGATTTCTACAAATAGGCATTTTTGAAAGTTTTTTCCGTAATTTTCTTTACCGCTGCTACACGCTGGCCAGTAAAGTACTTAGTTAAATGAACTTATTTAATAAAGAAATTTTCGGTGAGTTGTGCAAATCAATTATCATTTTTCAATTTTTTGGTGAGCCTTGATTTTGTTTTATTGCCTGACATTACTTCTATTTACGTGGCATTTTTAATAAATTTACCCCTACCATACTCCTCGACCCATATGTCGGACAAAAATGGTTCACAAATGAATAAGATGCCACAATCTTTCTTTCAGAAGACTTTGAATACGAAATATTAATTATATTTTCCTTGCACATATTACGAATTCGGGAGACGTGACTACACTATCCTTGCGTAAACAAATTAACGCTGCTAGATATTATCATGAGTTAGAATTCAGTCAAATGTTTCTACCTTCCACGAAATGAACGGTTCCCCGAATAATGAAAACTTCTGGAATATATAATTATTATTCTCTTCACTGTAGCTTTATTAACGTTTTCTTTTCGTAATATTTAATTCAACAAAATATATTTTGCGAATTTAATTTTCTGCAGCTTTATTTTTTATTGTGCACTGAAATATGCTTTCATTAATGAAAATTGTTTACAAATGGATATTTTTAAGTTATTTAAAACGATAAAGTAGATTTTTATGAAAATTGATTTTAAACTTGAGTAAATACTCTCATGGATTACCATCGCAAACTGCCAAGGTGCTAAACTGTGCAGTTATTAATATCTGGTTGAGTATTGCAACCTTATAAATATTTGGCATTGATAATTTCTGGAGTGGATTTGCCCAAGTTTAGCAGTTAATATTTTGAATTTCTATCACACGCCAATGCGAAAAAGAAAACAGCTTAGAGATCAGGGACACGTAACTGCTAGGGACTTTTAAAACTTATTGGTAGCATGACCGAAATGGGAATAATTACGTCTTTTAACAAGTACCAATTTTGAGACCCACGATTTTTTTATTCTACAGATGTTATGAAATGTTTACAGATCTTATGAAATATTCCCAACACCATGGGTGAACACTTGGTGAATCTTTCAAAAAAAAATCTTTTGCAACTTTGGACAAAATGAAGTAAAAAAATGAGCGAGTAAGCTTGCTGGATTCCAGGCTAGTGACATTTTCCATTCTTCGCAGTTCTAGTTGAAAGCTTCTCGCTTCTGTCTGCACATACCCTTTGAACCTTTCAGCGTCGTTAGCGTTCCTCTCGTTTAGTTCATTATTTAATTTTAACATTCAATCGAGTCCAAATAAATGACTCTGTCATCTAGTTGTCATCAATATTTCAGTGAATAAAATTTCTCTTCATAAAATAAAGAGCGCACGTTGTCACGCCAGCTGCAACTAAGGGACAGAATCACGAAATAAATAAATAGATATATATTTATTTCTTTTTTTTTCATGCAATTTACTTTTCCACTCGAAACCTCGTCCACAGATCAAGACAGATTTTGATGAATGACACTGCAGAAATTTGCGTTGTTTTCAATAGGATACCTATAAATTTTTGTGGCGTTTTTCTACCAAGTTTCGACCTCTACGTCGCCTTACTCTTTTTCTCTGACTATAATGGATTCCAAAAACCTACCTTAACTGGTAGATAACCTTAAAAAATAATAATAATGGAATCGACGGAAACTTCTAATATCGAACGTCTTTGAAGGGTGAAGTACAAAGTCGTTTAAATACAGAACCATACCGGAGGAGTGTTGATTCATATGAAAATTTATATCCATTTTTATTTTGTTATCCCACATCAAAGGAAGCATGAAACTGTTTTGAATTAAATCTACATTCCTTCGATTTGTTTTTCAATATTAACATTCAAAGTGCATGTATAACGCCTAGTAAAAGCATTCGTAAATGTCAATAAAATACTTCAAAGCACATTAACCGAGAAGATCAGAATTTATGAGAATTTGAGTATGCATTAATTAACTGTCACTCAGGATCTATTTTATGGAACTTAAGGACCTTGTGAATGAATTTAGGTCTAAAAAAATTGAATATAGGTGTCTGAATATCCTTACATATTTACATAATTGATGCCCTCAGTTTTTCATCCATTTGACTTATTTTTGCTCAATTTATAGTGAATAGCATTTCGCCACATTTTCGTATTATATTTTATTCTGAATTATAAGTAAATTCATATTTTAACTTATTTCTTTTTTATAATTCTTGTATGTTTTTTTGCAAAAGGCAAAGATGTCAAATCAAAACCAGCAAATATTTTCCAGGCTCTTCAAAAGTCTGCTATTTACTGAGTCCTAAGATAAGAAATGAAGTGAGGAAAAGGAATTAACGTATATGTTTGAAAAGGCAATTTGCAGTAAAGTATAAATCATGTGTGCAAATGACTAAGAATCAAACCAGTTGCCGCTTAGGAGAAGACGGAATATCTTAATACTAACGTCACTACCGCTAAACGAATTCAAAGGGATAAGAAATTAGTTACCGTGGAAAGCATTATAACGTGATATTCTTTGCCCTGCTTTTATTTCCAGTACACACAGCTGTAGTGTGCACCTGGTAGGGATGTTGATTTAAATTTTCGAAGACTGAAATGTTTTATTTATCACGTAGGATTGTATGCGACATTTCTATGAAATTTAACCACAACGCTGCCTGCTAGCCTACACCGTCCATCCATATTATTCGTGTTTGTGACCCAACTCATATTTTAGACAAATTTTTCCAAAAAGATAAAGTGCACCATCATTATATATTGACGCAACCTTTCCTTTCGCAAAAATTCTCCCAGGCTCCCTTGATTTCGGCTGTAAAAAAATTGCTTACAAGGGCTTGAAAGTATCTTTCTTAGTGTGTGATAGTTTCACTCTTTATTTCCCTTTGAATTTAAATAATATTACGAACATAAGTATTTATTTTTATTTTTCGCCCTTATTTTTCATTTTTAATCCGTGTAGACTTTTCTTTGATGCAAAAGAAGCTTGAAAAGATGTCTGTATGATATTTTCGCGGTCTCAATTTTTATCACAATTACTTTAATTTAATTCAGATGATCATTATAATAGAACTGTTCCTTCATTTAGGTATTGCAAAAATGTTAGAATATTCTCTTTGTACAATAATCTACTCTCATGTCTCTGTGGTAAATAAAACCTAACTACATGCTGAATATTTTTGATACCCTACTTTGAATGGCTCAGGCTTCTTCCGCTATTAAGATGTTCATGTTAAGCTCAGTATATTCACAGCTATTCATCACAATATTCATGCCATTCATTGCACGCTGGATTTAACCCTTTGAAATGGACCACCTTTGATGGGCTTACCATTAATTTATTTCAAAAATTCCTCTCGTCCGTGGAAAATTCTGGAGAACGTTGTGAACGAAAGATCTTATCACAGTTGCGATCTTCTCTAACAATAGGAAGCCCGGTAATTTTTGAGGTACCACCAACTATGGTCCATACAAATTGGGGATAAGTAAAGATAATTAAAAGAGTGGCATTTTGATTCGGGTAATGTTAGAAATGGGCAAACGGCTATGACTTAAATAAACTCAGATGATGTGCAATCCATCCTTCATCTTTGAAAATCTATGGGGAACGTAATTCAAACCATTAAATACAAACCAAAAACCAGAAAGAGATCAAAATAATATTTAATTTAATTTGTATTTTTTATGGTGAGGCTATTCTCAACATTTAATGAATATGTTCCTATCAATGCATTTATAAGTGGAAGGAAAAAGATCTTCATAATAATTGGAAATACAATTTGAGTTATAAGAAGGAATGACATACATTACTATTAACCTTGGTCTCCTGCAGAACTCTATTGCTTACTCCCCATGGCCAATTCTTTTCCCAAAACCTAAGCCATCCACCCCATCTCTTCCTTTGCCTAATGTTATGTCCAATCCCCCATAACTATCAAATGTTACCCTTTTAGTAACACTAACAAATATCTCCTCTAACTGATCATAATGTCCTCTAACTGAACAGTACTCAGGCCTTTACATCAGATTTTTAAAAATAATATAACAATTACAAACACCCCAGCCCTAGATGGAGAAAAACTCACCTAGGTGGGAATCAAACCCACCACCTATGGGTTGGCAAGCGAGGACATTACCCCACCATCACTGGGGCCGGCAAAATGTATACCTTAACAATGACCTAGTCTGTTAGTTCAATTTTTATTTCTACTTATTACATTCTATCAGTCACTTTCTCTGTTGTCTATGATTTTCCTACATTTTCATTCAATATTATTGCCACCCCTCTGCTATGTATTACACTTTAACAATCAATCCAATAATCCCTGCTATCCTTCCATCTACCTTCACTCAGACCTAAAACATCTATGTTTCCTCTTTCCATCTCCCATTTCATATTTTCCAATTTTCCATTCTCAATATTATTGTAACATTTCCTATTCCTATCCTAGCTAATTCAGTCCTCTTCTCATTTTTGCTTTGTAAGGATTTCACAATGTGACAACTGCAGAAACCATTCCTCTCCTGCTGCTGGACATAACACATAGCTGGTTGGGTCAAGTCCCTTAGTTACCAGGTCTCATACTTGTATCAATATCCATCATAGTAGAATGGGGGAAATAATTGCGATGATTTCCCTTTGCCTACTTCAATTGTGTTTTTAATGTGATAATATCACCAAAAATGGCCACCCCAATAGGGTGAGATGCATAGGCTTTTTAGCATCTTACTTGTGGATAAAATCTTCACAGACTACCTGTCGTCTAGCTCCTAACCTTCCACTTATTTATCAGGGGTAACCCTACCAGAAGCAAATATCATCGCCCCCACTAGCACATCTCTAGGGATCTACAGAATGCACAAGCCCTTCCACCACCTCAAGATCAAGTCAATGAGGAGGGAAATCATCAGTATAGTATAAATTGATGGAAACATTCTGATTTGTGATAGATTAAATTCTTCTCAGGAGATGACAGCAAGAAGAAAATTCTAAGCACAAAATATCAATATGGCATTCCCAGTTAAAATATTCATCAATATCAATCCTCAGAAATTTTTTAAAAGTAGAACCTAATAATTATTCATAATTAATTTTCAGCAGCTGACTAAGCAATATGATCTTTTGATAATATTCATTACATCATGTTAATACATCTTAATAATATTCATATTATGCTATGTGATTTTTGGGTTCCAGATCTACCTGGGAAACCATAACCACAGGCCCCCTTACCCTGAAGTGTGAATTTCACATGCCATCATCACCTACCAAACCAACCTTAAGATTGATTACTGTGTTTGAAGGATTAGTAAATAATAATACTAATATTTACTCATAAAGGGGCAGTCCCTGCCCCCATAGATACTGTCATAAAAATGGCATTTAAACACATTCATTATAAATGCATACATTCATTGCCATGATAAAGAGATGGGACTCATACACATGTATTATTATTTTACGCATGAAAAGTCTATTTCAAAATATTCACTTAACAAATACAATCGAGCTCGAAATCAGTCAGCCCTTAATTATAATGTTGACCCTATAACAGCTACTCAGACTTGCAGTGCGGGGAAGTTTGTTATATCATTTTAAGGCAATGTTATCTGACTAGTTGAAGATTTTGGACAATCTGCATTGGGTAGTGTCTAATGTATTTCTTGACCTTGTATTATGCTTACGTGTATTGCCCCTTAATACAACGTTATTTACATTATCATTTACATGAATTAAGCTCTGGTAAGTGTATAAGTTAAAGACTGTCATCACTCTTAGCCTGACAAGTAGTGAACAACAATGTTCACAAATGCCAGAGTTGGCTATAATCCTAACTTTTGTAACAGGTATAGCTTTTTTGTCACTTGCATGTCCCCAAAGCCTTAGATCATAACTTAGCCGACTTTGGAAAAAGTCCAAATAGGCAAGTCTTACATGTCCCTCAGGTACACTGCTTTTAAACCTCCTGATTTGGAAGAGATTCTTAGAAAGTTTTTTGAAGATTCCAATAGTATGAATGACTTTCCCAATCACAGAAATGATGGAAGTGGGGCGATAATTTTTCGGGTCATTTGTATTACCCCGCTTATGAATTGGTATTACCTCGGAGTATTGGTATTTTAGGACTTCAGCACATTGTCCATACCAGAAACATGAATTAATAACCACAGACAGAGGGAATAATTAAGAAAATATAATGGACAATGGCCTTAATAATATCATTAGAGAGGACATAGACATATCCACTTTTTGTTCCCTTAAATTTGGTGAATACTTGCACAATTTCAGGTGGAGTAACCCACTTTAAGCAAAACTGTTCAGTAGAAGTGTAAGATCTATTGAGGAAATTTTTAATATCCAGGTTTGAATTAGAGATTTTACTCAGAATATTGTTTTAGGAACTGTTGGAGAAGTCATTAAATTCAGAGGGTTGCATTGCAGTACCTTTTGTCACATAAGTTGAGGGAACTATTTTCCTTATGATTGACCAGGCAGCTTTACGTTAATTTTGGGCCAATAAATACACCATTGGCATTGTGTTTAGCCAATGATAGCTTCTTATGATATTCCCTTTTGAGCTCATTGTACATGTTAAGGCTAGCAGCAGTTGACTTTCTTTTAGTATAATGATAGTTCTGGTGCAGGTTTTCTCTTAACTGTACAAGTTCAGGTGTAAACCGGTTGTTTTGTTTATTAATTGGCAAAAACTTAATTGATTTTAGTGAGAATGTTTCATTGAATACTAAAATTAATGTCTCAAAGAACAAGGTAGCATTCTATATGATCTTATCTGAAGTGAGGAAGGACACCCAATCTATTTCTGTGAGTAGACTCATCTGTGGGGAGATGACTTGATATTCACCATACAGCTTGGAGTAATTGGTCACATAATTGCAGTTTTCTTAGTGTTCAAAACTGAAGGAATATCCAACACTCTAAATACAATGGTACTGTGATCAGATATCACAGGATTAAAAACATTTACAGAATTTTCCTTGACATTTTAACTAGTAATAATATTATCTCATCATCCAGAGTTTCTGGTTGATTGTGAGTTGCCACAATACAGATTAAATGTTCTGAGCAAAACATCAAGTTGACTCATAGGTCATATCAATGCTTTAGTCAGTCCCTATGAAAATATTAGCTCTATACTTTTGAACTTTTGAAGAAAGAACAAGACCTCCTCTAATTGATTACAGAAAATAATACAATCGCCTATAGGTAAGCAATAAATGGAGACAGTTAAATTGTAAAACTTAACTTAAAATTGTAAAGAAAACAGCAACAATTTCAAAGTGAAAGTCAACACAGAAATGCTCCATATCTAAAGTCTTATACTCTAAAATGTTTGTTGTAAATATGCACCCCCATTTTTGAGTGATTTGTGACAGTATATAGGGCCAAAATTAAATCCTTGAAGGTGATAGAAGCCCACTTCATCCTCATGAAGACAATGCTCCATTAGAGAGAGAATATCACACTTCCTAAGATTTAGCAACTTATCAATTTGATACAATTTGTTTATAAGCCACTGTGCATTGAGCACAAGGATATCAATAGATTTTTTGCGGGAGCTACAATTTAAAGGTGCTAATCATAGATATTTTGGCTTCTGAACACCCGTTTGTTGATGAGCAATTGGCCGAGAGGCCATGGAGATAGCAGCTCCAACAAGGTGAACACTTCCGAAACTTCAGATGGCTTCAGTGTGGTTTCATGGGCTTCTTTGAATGAGGTGCTAAAAAGAAATATGTATGATTGTTGATCAGAAGCACTTTATAAATCCTTGATGATGTGTAGCAGTATTCAGTGAGTAACAATTATAATTTTTATTGGTTCCAGGACAAGTAATATTCTAGAATTGATCAGGTCACCTAAAAGCAGCACATACAAGTTTGCAAGTACTATAGTATTTAATTATTGTATTAGGAATTATTGTAGTATGCAAGTATTACTATACAAGTATTCATATGAATACACAAGTTCATCAGAGGAGCAAAATGTACTACATACAAGATATTGAAATTAGAGATTCCCCTTAGTTTTCTTAGTAGGAATTAAAAAGTTTCACATCTACACATATTAAATTCTTGCTGAGGAAAAGGCTCAAATTAAGAGTAGCAATCCTCAGGTATTAGGAGGCTCTGGTGTTGTATTCATTGCCATCACCATTTATACCAGTGTCAAACAATCTCCAGTGTTCCAATAAAAAGAACAATTGTGAGAAAAATCTATAGGCAAAGTAAAAGGAGAATCCCTAATGATATGAATTGAGCCCAACAGCCATTTTTTGTGATAAATTACCTCCAATCATAATGGCCCAATCTTGGAGGCAAAAAAGCTGAATGCAATGGTCTGAGCAACCCAAAACCATAATTTCATATTTCAGCCATCTATATACGCATTAATAATAATAGCAAAGTTTACAGTTTTCTTACACCCACCCACACCTCTCTCTGTCCACATTAATGAATTTATAGGTGAATTAGGGAAAGAGAGGGAGTTGGTAGTAGACATTCGAGGAAAAAAATGTGGCTTCAGTGAATATTGAGTGGCAATTGCATGTTGGAGACTGATAGACAGGAGAATGTTGGATGAAGAAGAGGAAGAAAAGAATAAGCATGCTAGATGGAATGAGGAGAGGTTGAATGTACATGGAGTTATGACATAGTTTAGTGGATTATGTGGTTTAAAAGTATTAATGTCATGTTAAGTGAGTCTCATAAGAGTATCAGTTCTCAGCCCCTAGGTCCATCAAATCCAACCTTTATTAGTAGACTACTGTTTTTTTTTGGGTAATTTACCGGTTAAGGTAGGTATTTCGATGGACACAACTAGCAAATAAACATTTTGTAACTCCAAGCAAAACCCAATCCAGCAACCTAATCTACATCAGGTCCCTCTTCATCTCTGTGTACTTCTTTCCTCCCTTCATCCCGTCCAACATCCTTATCCTGTTCCTGCCCTTTCCTCGCTTGCCCAACATTCTCCCCTCTATTACCTTCTTCAACATTCCACTACCGCTCAATATGCCTTTCATCCATTTTTCCTGCCTCCATAAGATTTCTCTCAACAAACCCCTCTCCTCACCCACCATCTCCAGTACTTCCTCATTTGTTTTCCTTCAGCCTCCAATCTACATCTATCCTCCTGCTTCAGTGACCACGTTTCCGCCCCGTACATAGCCCTGCTCCATATCAGAGTTTTTACAAGTCTTGTCTTAACATCCCTACTCAACGTCCCCGTCATCAACTCCCTCCTCCTTGAGAAAGCCTCCTTGCCTAGTGCAATTCTTCTTCTTACGTCCCTACCACTTTGACCGTATTGGTCCAAAACACTTCTGAGATATGTAAACTGTTTTACCTGCTCTATTTTTTCCCTGCCTATTTTAATATTTAGGTCAGCCTTTTTCTTTCTGGAAAATCGCATAACCTTTGTTTTATTAATACAGACTACTGTTAATAAAAAATTTTAATCAATTTAAAATTGATCTACACATAATCTTCTTTTATGTGAAAAAAGACACTAGAATTCCAAGTTGATAGTATTATCCTTCTTTTTGTCATTAAACCTAACCAGACTCCTCTCCATGGCTGAATCTCACACATCTACAAGTTTCTTTGTTCATCACTTCATCCTTCAAATTCATGTCTCAAAAGACTCAAACACATCAAAGGTGAACCATACAATGCAAAATTCTACATCTTGGATTTTTCAAAAGATTATTATTACCACATTGCTTGCTTGTTCTATTCTGTTTTTATCATTCTTATGTCACCACTTCTCTATTACCTGGTATTTTCCACCCTATTATGGTGCTTGTATTTTTCTCTATGTAAATGTGAATATTTGAAAACTTCAAAAAAATAATTTAGTATTTATTAAACATAAGCCAAGCAATAGAATGTCTTTTGAAGGAAATTAGAAAATGTGTTCATTAAAGCATTATAATATGAAAAAAATTTTCGGACCAAAAATAGTTAAGTATGTATTCACCCCCTGCCTCACACTCTAGCAGTGGCTTGGAGGGTATTAAAAATAGTAAAAAAACACTGACACATGACAATACATTCACTTCACCAGCTGTCACCTGTTGTGCACAAAACACTCTTCCGTACTCACTTTCCACCCATGGTCACCAAATCTGTAATAATCCAAACTCCAAACTATGACATCATGTGTGCCTCTCCCCAATCTGAACCTAAACTGATCATCCTCTATGTATTCATTTACCATGATCCTGAGAACCCCTGAAGCTGCGTGCAAAATCAATCTTTTCGTTCTGTAGCCCTTACATATGGCTGCCATTCTAACTTTGATCATGAAATCCATGTCTATAGATTCTGTTTCACTCCTGTATATTTGGTATAAAATCCTTTTCTGAAGCAACTTGCACATTATTCAAGGCATGTTAACATTGTCAGATATGTAGATCACCAAAAGTTGTACACAGTTCAATCATACAAATTCAACATCATCCATTAGGGTGCACTTTTTGCAGTAGCTCTGTCATGCTACATTATTTGCAAGAAGATTTTTTCAGAGGAATCACGAAACGCTACACTGTGCTATTTATACAGGCACTCTTCTGCTACTTTCCCGACTTCTCATTTAAGGCTCACAATACTGGATGCCACTTCCATGGAGTAGGCTATTTCCCTTATTCCTTTTTTCATCAACTTTCATGATCTTTTATTTCCCGATTTCATTTTAAATCAATTATCCCTCATAAAGGATTTCTAATCCCATGAACATCTTAGATAACTTTCAAAAAGCTTTTCTACACAAACTTTATGGTTTCTCGATTCACCTTCCCCTCAAATTCTCTGATTTTTCTTGCTGAAATGGGAGCAATTATGACATTTTCTGGTGTTGGTATTAATCAGAATGAACCACAAAATGGAAATCTTCCCTTCCTGTGATTAATATTGTTTGATTCTGCCATAGGAGCATTCAATGTGGATTTCCTGCTGCACAAGCAAATATTTTTCAATGTAAAATAATGCAATTATTAGCCAAAAAAATGTAATCATACTGATTTCTACCAATATCAAAAGATCATATTGTCTCGCCAGCTGCTGAAAATTAATGATAAACAATTATTAGGTTCTACTTTTAAAAAATTTCTGAGGATTGATATTGATGAATATTTCAACTGGGAATGCCATATTGATATTTTGTGCTCAGAATTTTCTTCTGGCTCTTATCTCCTGAGAACAATTTAATCTATCACAAATCAGAATGTGTCCATGAATTTTTAACATGCTAATGATTTCCCTCCTCATGGACTTAATCTTCAGGTGGTGGAAGGGCTTGTGTGTTCTGTAGATCCCTAGAGATATGCTAGTGGGAGCAATGATATTTGCTTCTGATAGGATTACCCCTGATATATAAGTAGAAAGTTAGGGGGCAAACAAAAGGTAGTCTGAGCAGCAACTGCTTCTCAATGAAGTGGTCATTAGAGTGAACACTATTTTCGCAGTCAACAGGAAACCATCTCAATTTTTTGGCATTCTACCATAATGGACATTTATATTAGTATGAAACCTGGCAACCATGGGACTTGGCCAAATTGGTACTTAGTCATGTCCGGCAGCAGGAGAGGCAAGACTTCTGTGGTCATTATATTGCAAAATCCTTACAAAACAAAATCAAAAATAGTGGCAGAAAAGACACACAGAAGAACTGAACTATTCAGAATTAGGACTTAAAACACTAGGCTGACATTGAGGACAAGAAAATTAGAAAACACAGAGTGAGAAATGGAGAAAGGGCATATGGATTGTTTAGGTGTTACTTTATTTATTCCTAATATTGTTGATTTTCCCTCCCATGGACAACAACCTTGACGTGCACTGGAAGGGCTTGTGCATTCCAATAACCACTACAGATGTGCTGATGGGAGCAATGATTATAATTGCTCCTGGTAGGGTCACCCATGCCAGATAGGTCAAAGGTTTGGAGCCAGACGAATGGTAGTCCACACAGCATCTGTTCTTTACTGAGGTGGGTGCAAAGGTATCTGACCCCAGTTGGGCAGCCATTGAGTGATTTTATCACGTTATAAACACTATTGAGGTAGGCAATAGTAAACCACCTCAATTATTAATCCTATGATTTTTATGGTGAAAATGAGTCCTGGCAACTTTGGGACTAAGCTCAATTGGCCATGTGTTATGCCCAGCAGCAGGAGAGATGAGGTTTCCACATTTGTCATCTCACAAAATCCTTGCAAGGGAAAACTGACAGCAGCAGAACAGAAGGTGCAGGAGAAGAAGACCAAATTAGTTAGAATAGGAACTTGGAATGTTAGGATAATGTTGAGGACAGAAAAATTAGAGAATATTAAATGAGAGATGGAAAGAGGGTATAGACATTCTAGGTCCATGCAAGGTGAGATGGAAGTATAATTGGGATTACTGAGCACGAGTTACAGAGCAATATAGGAAAGCCAAAGAGAAGTGGTAATAATAGTGACAAAAAAGGCAAAAACAACATGGAGGATAGGACTAATGGAATATTTTTAGTAGAGGTAAAAGCTTAACCAACGAACTTAGTCAATGTTCAGGATTACATATCACTAAGCAAACATAGGGAGGAAGAAGTAGGTAGAGTGCATGGCCATTTAGAGGGCATTATTCCCTTAATAAATTATTTGTTTTTTTTCATCTTTACTTATCTTTCATAAAATAATTGTGCACCGAAAATTTAAGTACGTTTTCATTTCTGTAAGAAATGCTTATTTTCGTCTTTGAACCAAGGTATTTTAAAATAAATAATAATAATAAAGCTTTTCACAATAAATAGGAACCCCCCTTCAATCGTTCATATGATTTCATTCAGCAACAAAACTGATTAAGAGTAAACGTTGAACTTGACTTATGACATATGTTTTGGACATATTTATAGCAGGATGTGCCTATTACAAAACTGATACTGAAATATGCTAAATGTTAATTACAATTCGAAATTTATTCAACCTACCACAAAATTTTCATTGCTTGGATTTAGCGATCATGCACTACTATAACTTTCACTTGTTTGATTATCAGTCTTTTTACCTGCTCGCGAATGAATACAAATATTAAGCTTCAATATTATTGTGTGATGTATCTCTTGAGGTTGGCATTAACGCTACATTGGTGATGCCAAATTAAATCACTGTGTATTTACGATCCACTCCGAAAAGTAATTAATTCATTCAATACTGCACTCAAATAGGTGCAATAAAAAGAGGGAGAGGAACTTTCATGCCCATATAAAACTACAATTTTTTTAATGCAAAATGTGTAGAAGAACGAAGACTGCATAGACCCTACTAAAAGTAACGTGGTGAGGCCCACGTTGTGTGCGATCACGTGACATGGCGAACAAGTGAGAAACGTTAAAAATGAGCGGTTCAGTGAAGTTGTGTGTATGGAAGTGTTATTTCATTCGACATGATATCAAGTCCAGTTGATAGTAATGTTGAAGGACATTACATTTTGACTAGATATTTTTTCTTACTATGAAGGATTGTTTGACTCATTTGGGTGGGAACTTACCGAATCGGTATTTAAAATCAATTCCCCACTACTCTTGCTTGGGCCCGAATTTACATTCAAAAGAAATTTTTCATGAGGGAGATGAAGTGGATAGTCAATTACTTGCTGGTGAACCCTTTCCTTTCAAATGTACCATTCCCCTCCCTGTACTGCGGATGAAAAAACCCCAGAAAATGTGTATGTATACTTCTCACTCTTGTTGAGATGCATGTCCTCAGTGCATGTATCACAATTACTTAATTTTCCAATTTCAGTTTTATATGGAAAAGATCCTGGATTGGAAATCGTGTACCAAAAAGCTCGTTGGAAAGAAGTAATACAAAGGGAACTTGGTGGATTTTTACAGCACAAACGTATGAATTTTTAAAAATAATTATGAAAGTGAATTCTAAAATGTGAATAATTCAATACATGAGTAGTGTTTTCATTTCAGGTTTCAAAGACTTACCCCTCATAAAGAAAGGACTACGGAAAAAAGGCAGAATGAAACAGATGCCATCTTCTGTAATATTATTATCGAAGCTATTGGAGTATGATCCAGATGACCAGTTTGATGGGGTTTGTTGCATCACTTAGTACTTATCATAAGTTTTTTGTGTCATATATGCCCGCACTTGCAGACCTGAACGCAACCAAAAACTTACAATCATAAGTACCAGTTATGTTGCATTTGTACTTGTACTAAGTCTTTACGTTAGATTCAGTAGTTTTGAAGGAATTCCAACCACATGAAAATTCTTTCTTCTAGCATGGGTACTGTTACCATCCATAAAGGTCTTCTAAACATAATTTTAAGTAAATGAGGGTAGTTTTTGTAAATAGGCTAGAGCAGCAGCACTCTTTAGAAGTTGTTCAATTTTGGTTTGAATTAGATGATTGGGGAGTAGGGAATTTACTAGAAAAATACCGCGGCTTATTGGTTTTTATTTGGCCCAGACATATGGTGAATGAATTACATTATTGATTATTTTACTGCATGAAATTATATTTTTATCAACAACATTATTCATCCTGGTGCATTCCATTTCAGTTTTATAATTGGTATTACTGCGGTGGGTGTCTGAGACATATTGATTTACAAGGAAGTAAGTTCCTCCTTAGAGCTGGTGGCATGAAATTTGATAGGTTAGGTAAGTATATTGCAAGGAAAATAATTTATTATGATGGATTGAATACCTCAATCCCAGGGCTCAATTAATTTCACTTCTGTGTGATCTGGATGTATCATTGTGTTACTTTGGACTAGATTTTTCATCCCTATGGATTAGACTATCCATCCTTAATACAAACAAGACTCATATATGATGGTTGGTGATGGCCTAAGGAAATAAGGTTTCTCAACCTGTTGAAGTGCTGTAACCATGTACTTATTGATGTAAACCCCTCAGACCTTAGCTGGTTTATTTTCCATTCTATGATTTATCACTTTGTCTGTTTATTTGAAGTGACTCTTTCTGCTACAAGAGTTAGGGGCAGTGTGAAGATGCTGGAATGATTTGAAATTTTAATATCCTGGTCATTAAGAGATCTATGGGTTTTAATCCTTTTGTTTTTCTTCTATTCTTTAAAGATATTCCTCTTGTATGTTAAGAATTGCTGGAAATCTCACATTTGTTGATCATTAATATTTTTAGTCCGCCAAAATACCATTGTGATGACTAATTTCAGCTGGTCTGGTGCTCTTTTAATCACCTTATTGTTTTGTAGTCTATGAGTATACCCGATACATTTAAGTACATATGTCAGAACAATAATAATTTTTTTATTAGGTAATCTACCGGTTAAGGTCGGTTTTTGGATGGACATAACTATCAAATAAACATTTTGTACCTCCAAACAAAACCCAATCCAGCAACCTAATCTACATCAGGTCCCTCTTCATCTCTGTGTACTTCTTCCCTCCCTTCATCCCATCCAACATCCCTATCCTGTTCCTGCCCTTTCCTCGCTTGCCCAACATTCTCCCCTCTATTACCTTCTTCAACATTTCACTACCGCTCAATACGCCTTTCATCCATTTTTCCTGCCTCCATAGGATTTCTCTCAACAAACCCCTCTCCTCCCCCACCATTTCTAGTACTTCCTCATTTGTTTCCTTTCGGTCCATTTCACCTTCTCCATTCTTCTCCACACCCATATTTCCAAAGCCTCCAATCTACGTCTATCCTCCTGCTTCAGTGACCACGTTTCCGCACCGTACTAAAGTTCCCTACGCTCCATATCAAAGATTTTTACAAGTCTTGTCTTTGCATCCCTACTCAACGTCCCCGTCATCAACTCCCTCCTCCTTGAGAAAGCCTCCTTGCCTAGCGCAATTCTTCTCCTTACATCCCTACCACTTTGACCGTATTGGTCCAAAACACTTCCGAGATATGTAAACTGTTCCACCTGCTCTATTTTTTCCCCGCCTATTTTAATATTTAGCTTAGCCTTTTTCTTTCTGGAAAATCGCATAACCTTTGTTTTATTAATATTGATTCTCATCCCATATTTATCGCACTGAACCTCCAATTCACTCGATAATGCTTGCAACCCCTTGGCTGACTGAGCAACTAATGCTTGGTCATCAGCAAACCTAACCGATTTTACGAATTCCCCTCCGACTTTCATTCCTACCTCCAGTTCTTCCCATGCCTCTTTAATCATTTCCTCCACATATACGTTGAACAGCGCCGGTGACAATGGACAACCCTGCCTTACACCTCTTCCTAACACCGCCCATCCGGACTCTCCATTCCCCACTCGCACCTGAGCAGTCTGAGACATGTACAGGTTGCGGATCAGTCTCCTGTCCCTCCAATCCATTCCTATTCTCTGCAATACACGTATCAATTTTTCCCAATTCACTCTATTAAACGCTTTTTCGAAATCTACGAAACAGGCAAATACGTCCTGATTGTATTCTATATTCCTCTCGATTAGTGATCTCATCACTGCAATGGCATCACGCGTCCCTCTCTTCCTAAACCCAAACTGATCATCCCCTAAGTAATCATTTGCCTTACTCTCTATCCTTTTGTTGATGATCCTGAGAATACCTTTAGCTGCGTGGGATATTAAACTTATTGTTCTGTAATCCTCGCATGATGTAGCCTTTGCCTTTTTTGGAATAGGAACTAACACCAATCTCACAAAATCTTCCGGCCAGATTTCTTCCTCATAGATACTACGAATCAGTCCATATAGTCTTCTTCCCACATTTTCCTAAACATTTCAACAGTTCTACAGGGATGTTGTCCACCCCCACGGCCTTATTTGCTTCCATCTCCTTTAATGCCCTTTCTATTTCATCGTCGAGTATTCCTGGACCTAAGCTATGTTCTTCTATGTCATGTTCCTTTTCTATGTCTAACTTTGTCGGCCTAAGTTCTTTACCATACAGTGTTTCTATATATTCCTTCCATCTCTCTTGGATTTTTCCTGGTTCATCTATTATCTTACCTCACTTATTTTTAACTGTTAGCACAGATCTTGCCTTCTTACTTCCCGATAATAACTTAACCTTGCTGTATAGAGCACCAATTTCACCCTTCTTCTGTAAACTTTCCATATCCTCGCATTGCGTTTTCCACCATTCTTCTTTTGCTTTATTTGTGGCCCTTCTCAATTTATTGTTTAACTCTTTGTACTTCATTTTGCCTAACTCTGTGTTTACATTTTTCCATCTTCTTCTCTCATCCATCTTTGCAATCATCTCATCCGTTACCCCTGGTTTCCTTTTCCTTTTCCCGTTAACAGTTCCTATAGTGTCTTTAGCACCTTCCAATATCCCTTTCTTGATACATTCCCATTTTTCTTCGATAGTACTCAGTTCTTTACCGTCATCCATCATTTTCTCTACAGCCTGCTGATACTCCTTCCTCGTTAATCCATTTAATGCTTCTAAATTCCATTTCCTAACCCACCGCCCTTGCCTTATCTTCTTGAAACAAACGTTACATTTCATAACAACTAAATTGGGAAACTGTGCGAATTTATCACACTGTTCCTAAACCTGTGCCTAACCATAATATAATCTAACTGATACCTTTCTGAGTCACCTGGCATTTTCCATGTATACCTACGCCTTTTGTGATGTCTAAACCATGTGTTGGTGATGACTAACCCCTGTCTCTTGCAGAATTCAATCGCATCACCGTGTTCATTCCTCGTGCCTAACCCATAGTCCCCCACCTCACCAACCTCTCTTCCTTCGCCTACCATCGCATTCCAATCCCCCATCACTAGCAAATGTTTCCCTGCAGGAACACTCGCGATGATATCCTCTAACTCATCGTACATTCTATCGACTTCTTCCTCCTCATGGTTGCTCGGTGGCATGTATACCTGAACAATGGCCAAGTTCGTCGGCTCTGCTTTAATCTCTATGAGTAAAATTCTATCAGTTGCTTGCTCAATGTTGACTACACTTCTTCCTACCCCTTTATTTAAAATTATGGCAACCCCTCGATGGCTCTCGTCCCCGCCTCTGTATATCACTCTATAATTGTCGCTCCAGTAATCCCCGCTATCCTTCCATCTCACCTCGCAGAGACCTAAAACATCTATATTACCTCTTTCCATCTCTCGCTTGATATTTTCTAATTTTCCTGTCCTCAACATTGTCCTGACGTTCCAGGTTCCTATTCTAACTACTTTTGTCTTCTTCCGAGTCTTCTGTCCTGCTGCAGTTATTTCTTCCCTGCAAGGGTTTCATGGGATGACGACCGTGGAAGCCTTGCCTCTCCCGCTGCCGGGTACGACACACGGCCTCTTGGGCCTAGTCCCGTAGTTGCCGGGACTCATATTATCTATAGTGCCCATCATTACATTCTTGGGAATCATAATTGAGGTGGTTTCCCATTGCCTTCCTCAATAGTGTTTTTAACGTGACACCATCACTTAATGGCCGCCCCACTGGGGTCAGACGCCATTGCAGCCGCCTCACTGAGGAACAGATGCTGCGTGGACTACCTTTCGTCTGGCTCCTAACCTTCGACCTATCTGGCATGGGTGACCCTTCCAGGAGTAATTATTATTACTCCCACCAGCACAGCTCTAGGGGTCATCGGAACACACAAGCCCTTCCACCACGACAAGGTTGTAGTCCATGGGAGGGAATAATAATAATATAATATGGCATATCGAAAATTCCATAATCTTCAATTCATTGTCTTGCCTGTTTAAATAATGATGCTTTCTGTTTATTTATAAAACTTTATTGATTTTATTTTATTCATTCAAAGTATTCTAAAGTGTTCATTTTAAAGGTAGATTTTGGTTGATCCCTAGTAGCTGTATTTTTCTTAGTTTTGTGATAACTTCCTCTTATTTATCCTACATTATTTCTTTCTAAATTTCTTGAATTCTGCAAACCTTCAATCTATGTAAAGGGTATATTCTCTTCCTTCCTCTACTGTGCTTTACCCGTGTTATCCCTTCTATCACAACCTTTAATGTAGTAATACCTTTCATTATTCCCCCCTCCTGTAGCAGCTTCCTTTCTTTGCCCCCTCGTAAAATCTCTTAAGAGTTTTTCTTCCTCTCTGTCCAACTTATTTTCTCCATTCTCTACCACACCTACATCACAAAAGCCTCAAGTCTATGCTCATCCATTTGCCCCATAGACCAAGTCTCACTTCCATAATGCAATATACTTCATATTAAGCCTTCTTTTCTTTACATCTTAACTCAGCATTGAATTTCTAATTGTTTTTATTTTTTGTCGTGCTTGCTAATAATTCCTGTTAGTTACCACAAATGTGTTATAATGGGGAAATACCCATAATCATGAGAAAAGTCTCATAATAAAATATTGTTATTATTCAGGGTATATACTGTATCAAATAGCTGCAGTTGATGTATGACAACAACAAACAGTCAATTCTACCTTAGGATATGGAGATTGAATATGTAATCTCATCAGTGAATGTTCTGATGAGGTATTTTCTAATCTCCCAAAGCATAATGGATGAAGCCATGGGCTGACGTGAAGTTCAGTGAGACCAGGCCGAGACATCCGACACAATTATTGTTATTTTTATAATTTTATTCACCTGCATAGCTTTCAATAATTTGAATGAGCTCTGTTTATTATGTACTGATGGTTACAGATGAAGTGATATATTATATGTTTGTTTTTCATAAAATTTTGGATACATGGAATTCAGGCAAATCATTGAAGGGTGTCCATTTGGCGATGAATATTTACTGCAAGAAAAAGTGAATGCAGGTCTCAAGCAGTGTCCATGTCTATTTAACAGTTCCATAGTTTAGGGTGGAGGTCTTTAGTTCCATACACATGCATACTTTACTGCCATGAGTGGGTGGTGTCTACAAATGAGAGGTTTCAATTTAGAGATGTTTATATATTTCATAGAAGAAGAATTGCATCAGGCAAAGACGCTTTCACAAGGATTCAATGATAGGAACATTGACTAAGGACATTAAGCAATAGCTTGTCAAAAGTTTGATATGGAGCATGGTTTTGTAAGGTGTGGAAACATGGTCTTTAAAGCAAGGGGATAAGCATAGTTTGGAGGCTTATGAAATGTGGGTGTGGAGAAGGATCAAAAATGTGAAATGGGTAGAAAGAAAAAGATAATAGGAAATGCTTGGCATGGTACAGAAGAAAAGGTTAATTTGAGGAAAAATCTAAAGGAAACAAGAATGATAGATTCATAGTGATTTGATTGGGAATGGGATGTTGAAGATTGTGATAGAGGGGTGAATGTTAGGCAAGTGAGAAATGGGTCTGATTATGATAGGTATGTTGAACAGAATGAAGGAAGGAAGTGAGCAGAATTGAAAAGGAGCTTATTGTAGTGTCAGATTTGGGGTAGTGTTTTACTAGGAGAGGCCTGTAAATGTATTGTTGTATCATTGTATAGGCTGTTTCCATCCAAAATAAAGCTTAAACTGTGTGTAATAATAATGTATTTATAAACAGTCTACTGGTTGAACGGAGTTTTTTGATGTACCCTAGGGCTATACAGTCCAGCACTCCTATAGCCTAACCAAACATGATGAAAAACATTCCTAGACCTAATATTACACTAATTCATTCTTATGATTGCATGCTTTCTACCTTCTTTTAATCCACCGAAAAACTTTTTCTTTTCCTCCCTTTACATATCTTTCCCAAAACTCTCCCCTCTTATTGCTCTCTCCAGCATCCCATTGCCTCTCAGCAACTCCTGCATCCACTTGTCTTGCGTTCTTTAAATTTTTTTCTAACAACTATATTTCTTCCCCTAACAATGCCTAGAATATCACCATTGGTTTTCCTTTCCATCCATTTTTTTCTCCAGTCTTCTCCATGCTCACATCTCAAATGCCTCCAATATATGATTATCCACCGGCCTCAATGACTAAGTTTCTGAACCATGAAAAAGTATACTCCATAATGAATTTTTCACTAGTCTTTTCTGTATCAAATTGGTTAATGTGCCTCTTTATAAATGCTTCTTTATCAAATGTTTAAATTTACATACTAGTCTGAAAAAGTCAGATAACATGAGGGAGGACACAGGGAAATTGTGGAAATTTCCAAATCAAACATTCCTCTAATAATCTGATGTGTCCAACGCAGTAATTTCACCTAACGGTTTCCCTTTTCAGGATCAAAGATGAGGTTGGCATTTAATAAGTGATGGTGATCCTATTGCATTACCCAGTCCTGTTTAAAATATTCCTTTGTGGCTGTCCAAGGCTTAACGAAAGATTGGTCTTTAAATTGTCGACACAATGAAGGTGTCAAAAAGTGTTAGTTTGGCAGTTGATTAGGATTTGAGCTGAAACGTATTAATGCTTATACATCACCAATAGAGTTACATTGTATCAAACACTGCTAAGAATGACTTATTAGGTCAAAATTGCAAGTAAATAATAATTACTGTTCTCTTAGTTGTTTCATCACTGCTCTTACAGATGCGGTTCCCATTGAACAGTGTGAAAGCGGCAACTTAAAGGCTGATGTGCCAAACATTACAAAGTTCAATTTTGGGAACAAGAGCCCAATTCACCAAATTATCACTGATAGAGAATGTGGTATGGCAGCTGTTTAATTTTTTTATTATTGTGTGTTGTTTAATATTTCCACTGCTTATTTTGAAGTTAATATTTTGATATAAAACCTTATTGTACGTTGTGTTTCTAGAATATATTGGAGTTAGACAAAGGGGGCAATGCAGTATAGTTTCAGTAATGGAGGTCTCGGATATCCTGAGGTTTCACTCAGTAAATGAATTTAAATCAGTGTCATCTAACTTTACAAGCATTGATTTTGATGATTTAAATAAAGGAAATTATGTTACTATGGATACTGCAGGTGTGGTGTGTTTAAGGAACATAGATTATGAAAGGTCAGTCTGATTCCCTAGATATTTGAACTATTTATTTCAATTTTTATATTATATATATGATATTTGAACTACTATTTCAATGAAATAGATGTGAAACATGATTGCTTACATTATATATTATAACATATTGCTTGAAATATGATGCACTGTTTAGTTCATATTCAGTAAAAATTAATGTTTACTTGAACTTAATTTTCATTGGATCCATATTTATTTTTATTGTTATGCATGTCTGCATGTCAGCCATTTCCTTCCTCTTGTTGCTTCTGGTTTTATTTTTGAAGATTTTAGTTTCAAATTTAATGTTACAGTGGAATGTAAAGTTGCACTCAAATTATAATGGCCATCATACAAAATTCTGTGTACATGTATTCATCATAGTTCTTTTAAATTTTGGGAGAAATCTTTGGAGAATTAATGCAGTGGTAAATGTCAAATTAATTGTATAAAATAATTGCAAAATCAAAATATCATCCTTGAAAACCTGAGAAAAATGGAGATTTATAAGGGATCATCATCCATCATATCTATTTAAATGAGGAAACTAATTCATTATATGACCAATGTTGTCATTTTACTCTATATCAGTTGTTCAGCTGTACCAGATTCAAATCATAACACAGGCGAACAGTGTTTTTGGTGCCGGAGCATTTAATGTTGATTTAAAGAACAATTGGGGTGCTGAATCCAATTATGACACTAGTTTTTTCCTATCAGCTATAGTTTTCAAGATATAGATATGTTGTTACTTACGTGAAAAAATCTTCTACATGATGATATGGGAATATTATATTAATAATTATCTCATTGGCCTACAATATAGAAATATGCGTAAAACTTATTGACAGTTTATTGAAAATAAAAGGAACACCGCAGAGTGGTTATAAATTAGTATACGTATAGATTTATTTAACTTTGAAAATTATTTTCCGGAATATATCAAATATTAAAACAACTAATCGTAAGATGTGCCATATCTAAAAAAGTAGAGCTGTTAAATAAAAACGGATTTCATATTTGGATTCAGCTCTACAAATATAGTTAAAATCATCACAAAGATTCCCGGCACCAAAAAAAAATTTTTTTTTGTAGGCCTGTGTAATCAAGACTGCATACTCTCTTACAGGGTACTATGTATGTCTCATCAAGAATCTCTCACTATCACTGTTTTTAATAGCATTTGCATGAAGTCAAATGTAAAGCTTGATAGGTTTAAAAATGTTCCACACTATGTCCTCATGAAATGTTACCTTATTAGTCACAATTGTGAAAGATTTCAAATTTTGAAAATTATGTTGTAGTAAAGGAGAGATAGCAAAATATATTGCCAAGAGTCTTAAAATTGGGAGAAAAGTTTTAAATCCCAGGTACATGAACCAGAAATATTTTATATTCATGAATATAAACCTAACAAGTTATAAATGATATTTTTTATCTAATTTCAATTCAGTAGTTAAATGAAATTTAAGGATAGTTCATGATTTATGAAATGGGTAATCATTCCAATGAGTAATGGATGATGATCAAATAAATGATATCATTATATCAAGAACGATATTAATTCATTCATGATTAATGAAACTGTTAATAATTCCAATGAGTAATGGAAGATGATCATGAAATATCCACTACATTTTGAAAACAGCTTCTTGTAGCTTGGAAGATTAAAAAAGACCTTGGAAAGATAGTTGCTTTCCGATAAGTTAAGATGGTTAGTTAGGTGGTCAAAGTGCTCTCTGGTTTACCCAAAGGCTTAATCTCACTTCAGGAAATGATGTTCTATTGTCTTATAATGTTTTATTTCATGGATAAGTTTATGTGCCATTGCAGTACCTTAAAAACCAAATTACTGTCTAAGTTGATGAATAGATTTTAGTTTTGATGATTACTTCCTTTGTACTTTTAGGTCACATATAAAACAATGGACTGTCCCTAGTTGCTCAGACAATTCAGTTGACAAATGGTGTTGTGTACAGTATGGACAGAATAGGGATAGTGTCATTTGCACCAACAGGCAATATGTTAGAACATATGACACAAGGGTATGTATATTATTATTTTTCATCACAGACTCAATAGTTTATTATTATTATATAAATCTTATTGCAATTAGGTAATTTTCCTGGTGGCAACGATTATGTGACTCTTCAAGAGCGTACAGCACATGATATGCTTTTATAAGTAAAGGCCCATTAAATTTGGAAATGATATTATTATTAGTTGTTTGGCAACCTGTTTTTGAAATGAGAAATAGTGTTACTAATATGTAATCTGAATGTTTAATTTAAGTCAGTATTTCAGATTGAAATAATGTAACCAAGTACTTACATAAATTCCACATAAGTGAGCTTAAATGAAGTTCACTTATGTGGAACTTTCATGTTGCACTTCATTGTGCATATACATAAGTGAACTTAATTACATTAAATTAATTAAATTGGCTCTACAACATAGATGCATAGGGTTTTTATGCAGTGCCACTCAATGATTGCATATTGAGATTGATAAAAAAGTCAACTGTATGGCATATATTCAAAAATTTTTGTGGAGGATCTCAGTGGTTAATATCTTCAAAATAATTTTTTTCCAAAATATTTTTTTAACACTGCCCGGTGGAGAAAATTTAATGCTGAAACTGGTTTTGGCAAATTAATAAAATAATGGGAATTGATAATTCATAGGTCATTCAAGTGTGTTTAGAACAAAAGAAAAGATACTTGTACTATAAAGACAATTAATGTAAATAATTATATAATAGAGACCGTTCAAATCTCATATTTCAGTTGATTATTTTCTAGTCTCAATTTCTAGTCTGTAATCTCAGCATTTAATTTCACTTCACTTTACTCATATGATTGTGATGTTGTAAACCCATCACTCTAATTTTAGTTTTGTGAATCATATTATTTGCCACAATTATTTAATGTAAATGGTAAATGTGATGAAAAGGTCAAAGAGAAATGTTATTTGTCATTGATTAGGCCTCATTTAGAATATGCTGCAAGTATATTGAATTAATTTCCGAAATTGGATAGCGTGCAGCATAGAGGAGCTAGATTTGTAAAACGTTGTTATGATAAGCTCAGTAGCATATCCAATTTTTATAGCAGCTAGGCTGCGAATCACTCACAGAGCGAAGGTTAAATTACAGATTGAAACTTTTGCATAAATTGGAAGGTCTGTTTAGCAGTGAATGTATTATTACCGTGGGTCACAGTAGTCCAGGGGGTAAAACGTTGAACTACTGACCGGAGGGTTCGGGTTTGATTCCCAGGCTAGCCACTCTGGACACCTGCAGCTCCACCCAAGCTATGTGATTTTTTGGGTACCAGATCTTCCTGGGAAACCATAACTGGCACAGGGAAAGGAACTGGCCACCCTACCCTGATGTGTGAATTTCACACACCATCGGGCTTAGCATTGGGTGGACTCTATCATCACCTACCAAACCGACCTTCAGGTTGATTACTGTGCTTATGGTTGTTTTTTATTATTCGGTATGGTTTTCTACCATTTAAGGTAGGTTTTGGATGGACACAGACTATAAAATGGTGCAGCGGTACATTTCTTTACCTCTCCTAACAAAACGCAGCTCGACTCCCAACACCTTTATACAATGCTGCATTCTTCCTCCCTCCCATCATGCCATCCATTGACCCAATCCTATTCTTACCTCTCCCCATTGTCAGAGTATTCATGATTTCAATCCCAATGAAAACATTATACATCCATCTTCTGTGCCTCATTTGGATTCTCCCAACAATCCTCTCCCCTCCCCTACCATGCCTAGGGCTTCCTCGTTTGTTTGACTTGCTGTCCATTTCACCTTTTCCATCCATTTCCAAACGAACACATCGGCTATACTTCTCCAATGTCACTGCGTTTTTCAATATTTCCAGGCCGAAAACATGAATTCCATGGAATTTTGTTGCAAGGATTATCCAAGCATACTTGATAGGTGTGAGGAATTAACGTGCATTGTTGAAGGGAGTCAAAGGTCAACTCACCCCCTGCTCTACGTCTCGACCCATCATAAACTATTTGGCATGGACCTTCGTTTCCCGCGAGCATTTGTCCAAAGATGGACACATGGAATGGAAACTGCACCATCTTATGCATGTGTCACATACATTGATGGCACAGGGGGAAATGAACCCCTGGAAGTGATCATACTCCGAAGCCAGGTTACCAATGAGCTTTGTGCGATTACCAACCATCCAAGTTCCAATGTGAGCAGCTTTCCCTTCAGCAACTTCTTCCCTGCTTCCATCCCATCCTACTCCGACACACTCAGATTTGGACAATGGAACGGGATATTGTTGGATCCCTTGACGCAGAGGAGACTATCCATGTCCACGGTGGGAATGTGCTGCTTTGGTAGCAGGGAAGGTGTCATCACGTGTCTGTCGCAGAACTCTCTTGGTGATGTATTTCAGCAACACCTTATACCCAAGGCAAATGAGCACAATCTGACGTCAAAGAGTGTCATTCGGCAGCTGAAAAATTGGGAAAAGTCTCTGCCAAAAGAAAGGACTCCACGGAAAAAGCTGGATACTGTTGTCCGTACTGATATGAAGGCTTTGATCAAGCGTGAGTAATTTTTAAACTTTGATTTGATTTATATCTAATAATTACTTATTATACTGCTTATGATATGATTTTTTCCAGCAAGGCATGGGCAATATTGGATGAACTGTATGTATTATTTGCATTGGATTGTATTTTCTCAAAGATGATTAAATCAAACACTTGTCCTTCAGTTATCTTAAATGATTACTTTTCCTTGAAAAATTGAGGAAGAAATTTGAGGAAAAATTGTGTGTTCATGTAAATATGCACAGAAAGGCACATATTCAAAGTTTTTCCAGGTGTCTTTTATATGTTGAGCATTATAATAATAATTCTTAAAATATTGCTAAATGATTGAACACCATGATAAATATCAAAAAGTTGAAAACACTGTATAAATAATATAAGTTTTCAGAACCAGTTCAGTTGTTTACACTAGAATGAAGGATTTCACTCTTTCTCATATTGAGATCTCATTTAATTTATGATTCTAGATCTAACTGTTCATTATTGCCTCGAGAAATTTAAATCATTATTTATTAGCAAAACAGTTATTTTTCAGTTGTCAAGCATTCTATCCACTTATAGTTATATTTGTGAAACTTCTCAGGCATCCTGGCTAAACCAGATATAAGTACTCCAATGCCCAAAGATGTCCGGGCAGACTGGAAGATCTCCAAACGCAAGTTGTTTAGCCACACAGACATGCTAGCAGAGAGAATTCGTGGGGTAAGCTCTTCTGAGAATGATTTAAAGATATAAAATGGAAAAATTGTCAAATCACTAACTAACTAACTAAGACTATTCAATAGCAATGACCAAAGTGTTCCCAAACTTTTTTGAAATATCGTCATATTTGTATAATCTACTAATTTTGTTTAGTTAATACATGACATAGATTTCAGCACACTATCATTCAATAGCTGTATTTAAGCCTGGGTAAGCTAACAAAATAAATGTGTTGGACTGTATAAATATTTTAGATTTTAAAAATTATTACCATCGGCTCTAAGGTAAGAATAGTAAAAAATCCTTTGTGATATGGATTTAAAAAGGAATCACAAACATACAAGTGTCCTATTTTATTTTTCATGATGTCACGTCAATAAGCATTCATTGTGATGTTTGTTTTAGGCATTTTAGTGGCTGTGTTATCAGAGTAGCATGAGTACAAGTTATTAATTACATGGATATTCTAATGGTTAAGGTAGGTTTTGGATGGATGCAGCCCATACAATTGTACAACAATACATATACTTGCCCCTCTTAATAATAAAACACAATCTGACATCCGAAAGCATTAGGATTGTGTGTTGGCTAATATGTGAACCTATTATGGACTTGTTTAAGGTTAACATTTCAATCCATATGAGGAAAAATTAAATTGCTCTTTGACTCAGTTCATTAAAATGTGGGGGAAAAAATTAAATCTATGCTGATACTATTATCTTTAATGTATGTAAACAAAAAAAATGACCGTAACTATGTTCCTTGTATATTTAAATCTATAATGTAAGCGTTGAGGAAGTATTAAATGTTTTGTTACATCTCTAACCTGTGTGCTTTCACTCTTATTTTGTGATGCTCAAGGCATCCTTTGAAGTTATTACTAGAGTTTTATGAATCTGCCGAAATATTATTTTCATCTTCTTTGACATAATTAGTGATTAATTTCTCATTAGCATCTCATGTCATTAATTAAAATTGGCAATTTTCCACAAAATAAAATTTTAATACGACCGGTTTCGATGTAACTACATCATCTTCTGGTCATGATGAACCACCAGAATATGATGTAGTTACATGGAAATCGGTCGTATTAAAATTTTATTTTGTGGAAAATTGCCAATTTTAACTAATCATGATATTCCACCATATCATGCCTGAAACGTCTCTTTTTATCTCATGTAATGTTACTTCCATTCCAGCTGTAGCTTCAGTTGCTTCTGCCCACAAATACAAGCCATCACCCTTCTGTTTCACTATCTCTCTCCTGTACACTTTCCTCTGATTGGTAGTTTTTTTCAAAACTTTCTAAGGAAGATAGGATGCCTTCTAATCTCATCTTGGCTACAATGTTGTAAAGAAGCCACATGAAAATTGCACAGGATGGAGTTGAAGTTCTTGTACAATAAAAAGAGATGTTTCAGGCGAGATATGGTGGAATATCATGATTAATTAAAACTGGCAACTTTCCACAAAATAAAATTGTTATTAATACGACCGGTTTCAATGTAACTACATCATCTTCTGGTGATGGACCAGAAGATGATGTAGTTATATTGAAATCAGTCGTATGAATAAAAATTTTATTTTGTGGAAAATTGCCAATTTTAATTAATTCTTGTACAATATGTTATTTCACACAAAGAGTGACATTGATTTTGCCTGTGTGGCATGGCTATTAATGAAAGAGACAAGGGGGTTACACTATGTAAGGTACCATCTGAGGGACAGCATACTCTGCTTGAAGTTTTTTTCCATGTAGCACCCAAATAGGGACAGTGGTACCATTGAGAAAATCTGTCATTGCTGGGATCAGAAACTAGACCTTTGGGATGGGAAGCCATATGCTAACCATCGCACCAAAGTGATCTCCCTTAAACAAAAGCTCAACTTCATCATTACCTAGATATCTCACCTGGAGGATATTTTATTTTATCAGGCTTGGGAACTGAATGATGAACCAGAATGGAAGACTGATGAAGAGGATGATGAGCCACTTGTGCCCACCCAAGAAACAATAGAAAAAGTTCACCAGTGGCTGGGAGCATCTCACCAAGTGTTCACGTCAACGCCAATGGCATCTCAAGAATCTCAAGAGTCTGTGCCATTCTCTTTTAAGCCTCAACTTCTGGAAACTCAGTTTTCCGAATGTGATAATAACATGTCCCCAAATCCAGGGATATTTCAGGAAACAAAGAGGAGACTCACTATCCTGGGATCAGGGCGAGCCAAGAGGCCACGTGTAGATGGTTTCTGATTATGGTTGTTTTCACACTCACAATGTGCCTTGTACCAATGGAACGTTATGGACCTGTTCTTGGAGCTATTTATATAAGATGAAAAGCAATTTTTTATGCTCGCTATTTTCAGTTAGTTTTAAGGAATTCTTATTTATTTTGAAGAATAAATTATCATTAATTCTGAGAATTGGCACTGTTTCATTTTAATATGAATGTTCTTTCCTATTCTTCCCTCAGGTCCTGTGTATACATTTGTAAATATTTGTTCTCCTAGGATCGAGGTCCCCATGCTATGGCCTGGGAAACATTTTAAAAAATGATACATGGGATGTCACTCACAGGGATCCCTCAGAATAACTGTTTGAGATATTTTGTTATTGATAATATGAGGTGTGTTCAATAAATAACAGGAATTTGGATTTTTTTTTGGAAATAATTTTATTTATTCATCTATATCAATTTTATCCCATTTGAAGTTCTCCCTAGGCTCTCCCAGCTATGCATTTTTAATCTCCTCTAAGCTTTTAAAACATCAGCCCTTAAAGTTCTCTTTATTTTTAGGAACTGAAAAAAGTCACAAAGGATCGGTCTGGCGAATATGTAGGCTGGGATGTAATTACAGCATACAAACATGCCACCGAGCATTCATAAAGAGGAAGAAGTTGATAGGATATACAATCAGTTGGAGGGCATAATCAAATGTGTTCCTACAGGGAAACCTTTGATAGTGATGGAGGATTGGGATGTGACAGTAGGCAACGGAAGAGATGGTGACGAGGTGGGGGACTACGGTTTAGGCTTGAGAAATGACTGCAGGGAGAAAGCAATTGAGTTCTCCAGGAGATAGGGGTTAATCATCACCAACACTTGGATTAGACACTACAAAAGGCATAGGTATACATGGAAAAAGCCAGGTGACTCAGAAAGGTATCAGTTAGATCATATCCTGGTTGGGTACAGGTTTAGGAACAGTGTGATTAATTTTCAGGGAACTAGGGATGGTGGGCGAGGAGAGGGGTTTGTTGGGAGAAATCCTAAAAAGGAAAAATGGATGAAGGGCATATTGATCGGCTGTGGGATGTTGAAGACTGTAATGAATGGGAGAATGTTATGCAAACAAAGAAAAGGCAGGATAGGGATGTTGGACGGGAGGAAGGAAGTACGCAGAGATGAAGGAGTTGATGTAGAGTAGGTTGTTGGATTGTGTTTTGTTAGGAGTAACACAATGTTTATTTGGTAGTTGTGTCCATGCAAAACCGACCTGAACGGTAGATTACTTAATAATAACTGTGGAGGCCTTAACTCCCACATAACACTCACCCCAGTGGGCCAATTCCCATAGCTGCTAAAATAAACCAAATGTGTCTCTAGTTGATTCAGCAGCCTATTCTGTACTTTGCATAGACTATCAGTGTTTGTAAATAAATAACAGTTGGAAGAATAATTGAATTTTTAATTATATATAAAAATATATTCACGCACATACTGGAGACAAGATTACATTGCCCATAGTTTACTTGCCATGAAGGCTTTCATATTCAAATTTTGTACATTGTTAAGAAACACCAAGTGATATTGAGAGGTTCACTTTTACCTCAAAAGTGGGTAAATGTAAAACATAGATATGTTCACTAAACAATCTAAGATGCTCAAGAGTTTTCATTAATGAGTAAAGCCAATTGACACAGGAATTGTCCAAATTTCTATTCTCCTTTGTACCTGGGAGCTCTTTTTTCAACGAAGGCTTTTAACCCCTCGATCCTGTCTTTTGAATGCAAGAGTTGAGCATAGCATGCTTCCTCAATCGAATATCCTACATTAATGTCAACTTGGAAGCCTTTGTCAATAGCAGTTTTGGCCAATTGTAGAGCTATTGGTCCATTTGAAGCAATTTCTTCGGCAATTTTGGCTGCTTTATTGAATGCTGCATCATAATTGTCATTTTGTTTTACTACATGATTAACAACTCCCAATTGATGGGCTTCATTTCCATCTAAAACTCTGCCAGTAAAAATCAATTCTTTCGCTCTCGCAGGACCAGCAATTCGTGATAACCGTTGGGTTCCACCAGCTCCGGGTATTATCGCCAGTTTTGTTTCCACAAGACCAATCTTTGCACTATCGGATGCAACTCTTATATCACAGGCTAGGGCCATCTCCAAACCACCTCCAAGTGCAGCCCCGTCAATGGCTGCAATCACAGGCATTGGTAAATTTTCCAGGCGAGTGGTGAACGCCCGTAATCTAGATACAAATACTCCCACTTCACTGGGCGTCATTGTCAATCTTTCTTTCAAATCTGCACCAGCACAAAACACTCGAGGAACGAGGCTTCTTAATATTACCACCCTGGTATTATTGCTGGCGCTTACTCTATCTAACACATCATTAAAGGAAGACACAAAGTTTGCACTAAATGCATTTTTTGCTTCTGGTCTGTTCATTCCAATAATGGCAAGTCCATTTGTTTGTGTATCGAATTGCACACTCACTTCATTATTTGCTTTTGTAGCACTTTGAGTAGAAGCAGATTGTTTTCCTCTATGCCAATTGGTACGGGCCCTGGTCCAACAACACCGATAGGCAGAGGGAATGCCCAAGAATTTCATTTTCAGTTTCCTACCGGAACTGCCAATTGTATGCTATTACTTATTTTATAATTACCACACGTCTGAAGAGGTAAAATCGCTTTAAGTCCGTCCGTTGTTTAGTTTCAGATTTAGTACACTTTAGATCGCAAAAAATTAACTTTACCATTACCCGCATGGCGTTAGTATACATCGTACTCTAAACATATTCACAAAAATACTTCATAGGGAACTATCGGAAATAAACTTTCTAATAATATTTATCTTTCGTAATTCATGGAATTATTTCACTTTAGATAAGTCCAAAGAAATTCAAGAAGGACAACATATGGCTCATTGAAATACAATGCTCATTGACAAGTTTCAGCTGTAAAATGTTGCAATATATGCATGTTGTGTGCGTATGTACAATGAAATGGAATTTTTGAAAGACGCAAAATCTATTCCATAAGTTTTTCTTAATATAATGATAAACAGAAAGTAAAAGTTGATTCTTAGCCATACGTAACCCCTAGTAAGGAAATGGATGGTGCTGCCAGTGTTGTTTCCCAACCAAACAATGTCGTTTTGAAAACCACCAATAGGACGTATTCAACAATATTTGTCATCACATACATGTCCCATGGGTCTTATTTTCTGGAAGTCTGTTCGTTGTCTCGAATTCGCAATTTTTTCATGAAATGGTGTGATTTTTTCTTATTTTATCGTTATCTCTTCACCAACATGCCCGGAATATTAAGAAAACCACCCACCCTCTGCGAAGAGTAAAAATACGAGTAATTTCAATAATAGGAGCAGTGATTAACTGTGTTGATAAGTTGTCAGTGTACGATAATATGTCATTAAATTTTGATTCAGTTTTCTTCGATGAGAATTTTGTTTTGTTTCTCCTTATTGTGAGTATAGGCACTGTAGCAATACTACTGGACAGCTTTTACAGTTATGGTGGTGCCCAAGTTTTTCACCGTGCTGCGCATAGATATCTCCAGGATCTCCTATTCTCGTACAAATCCGTGGACTAAATGAATCATAATGCTGAATGACACGCTTACAAAGTCGTAAGATAAAACGGAAGTTTGGAGGGCGAGCCTCTGCAAAATATTCGCATCATGGAAGAGGCAGAATGGCGAATGCTTGTTTATAAAATATGGAACGACCCTTTGACCCGTTATTCATTCGTCTCTGTTCTATTTTTATCATCTTTGTTAGCGGTCCTTTTTAGGTGACTGCCATTAAATTTGGTTTATTTTTCCCCAGTTCCGTCTTATTAATTCTAATTATGCATTATCATACTTTTCAGTCTCATATCAGGTTTACTTGTCCTCACGGCCTACATCTCTGGATTTTTTATTTTTAAGTCAATATTCAGGTAATTCAAAAGACGTGGCTAGATTTATTTCACTCATGCAGTGTAGTGAATTTGAATTAGAAGGTATTGAGCAAAGAATCTCAACACGATTCCGACACTTTCAGTTCGAAACCAGAGGCTCCAGATTTCCTCCATGCTTTGGGATTTCCTTCACCGAAAACATACGAATTGTCATGTCCTCTGACTCCGAGGCTTGCTTTCTGTTCTGTTTGTGGAGATGGGAAATGCAAACGCCATCGGCCCTCGATACCTCCTTTTGCTAGCCAACCTTGGTTGGGCCTTGATGTCCCTTTGGAAGTAGATAAGGCACTGGAAGACGTGAGTGTTCAGAATATACTTATATGCAAATCACAATAGTCATCCACATTATGCTCATTAAAATGATAAAAAGAAAAAACATTTCGTGGCTGTGTTATATTTATAATGGGGAAAATTCTCATGCTGCTTATTTTAATGTGTATTTGATTCTTTATACATTTCCTTTATCCCATTTTCTTTTTAGTTCTTGAACCAGGCCCTGAATCAGTTTATATATACTTGGTATAGGGGTCTATCACCAGACGAGGATTTTGTGCAAGAGCTTCGTAGCTCCGTCCGGCATGCAATATGCATATTTTTGAGGAGGTTGCTCAAGGTAAAAAAAAAGTTATGAATTATTTCCATTTAGTTCCTGAAGGTTTCCAACCTTTTTCGTGTCTACTGTGGTTCCTTGTATCCGATTAATTTAGTCATTACAAATTCTATGATATTATGAAATGTAAAGGCATATTTGGAAGTTCTATAAAAATTAATTCTGTAGAGTCTTGAGAACAAGTTTATCATCCGGTATTCAGAGGGTATGCTATTCTTGCCGAACACTATTGCCTACTTAATGTGCTTTGTAGAAATTTCTATCGAACTTGATGCCACCCAAATAGTCTGTTCTCTTCTGCATTGCAATGTTGCTAAAGTATTTCTAGAGATGTTAAACCACATCTGCCATGCTTAAAAAACAATCTCCCGCCTACCATGTTCCAGAAATTCTCAATAGTTTCTCCATTCACTGTTACTCTGAGCAATCAAATTTTCTCCCTTGCCTTGTCTTTTGTTCATTTTTTTCTATCAAACCAAGTTTCTTTTATCATTCTTTTTCATAACTTGCATCTCGGAATATATTTCAAGATTGTTTATCCTCTGTTCTGGTTGTCTTTGTTGCTAAACCATAAAAAACGGTAATCTAGATGTTGGTATAAACAATTGAGGTCACAATGGAACTCATTTCAAATCAACCCTCTTCTTTCGTGTTGTCAGGTTGAAAGCATAAGCTTGCCACTGAGTCTTCTTTCATCATATTGGAAAACAGTTCTGTATCACCAATTAAAACTTAAAGAACTTTGGCTTATTCAAGAATCTGGAAGTTCTGGTTTGCAATGAAGTAATTGTGATATATATATGCTAAATTCAGTTTTTAGTAGCTATTTATAAACTTGCAGCCATTTTAGAAATTCTTGTGGCATCATATGAGGAATTATTCCCCAAGATATGCTTTCAATGGATGTATATTATGCTCTTCGAGGTAGTAATCGTGCCTCACATTGAGAATACTTGGTGAGTGACTTCATCCTACAATGCAGAAGGGACTTCAAAAAGTTTGATATATTTGAAAGATCAGTTAAATAAATGTGTAACCTTGGGTGATATAATTCCTGAGTGGATAAATTAATCTTAATACCCAAGTTCGAGTGTTACAATTAGTTATATGTATGATAAATCATTACAGTCACTTTACTCAGTATTTAGCATTATTGTGGCTAACTGCCCGTGACTGGGTCATTTGTGTTCATTTCACAAACCTCAGTTTCATTAAAATATCTCATTCAGTTATCATATGTATATTTTATATGGGAAGCTTTGGAACTTCTGAACTGCCTACATCATATTTTTTTATTGAAATTTTACTGTAAGCTACTTAGTATACACCTGTATACACCCCCGTGTAATTGTGAATGTCTTAGTATTTTGAATCTGTATCTCATCCCTGGCAAGGGATTAACTTTCCCAGTAAATCACCACATCAATCTCAATATTACCCTCCTTTTTCTTTTACAGTGGTGTAAAAAAAACCCTTCACTGCTTAAGGAAATATTATTTAATTGTAGTCAGTCTTAAAAGAGGTCATAAGAAGCTCAATTTATCCTTTCCAAATTTAATGTTGTAAAACATGTCAGATGATGCTAGAAAATGATCTGAATTGAAAATCCTGAAGAATTACATAAAATCTCAATTTGTTGAATTTTGTGATGCTCTTGTCTCTACTATTTTGACTTGCCTAAATCAACAAATGCTAATTTCTTTTGTTTCCTTCAAAAAGTATTTTCTCTGATGACCTTAATTTTGCTGATAATAAAAGAAACTGCAAATTTGTGATGGAATTGCACTCAGTAAAACCTGAAACTCTCTTCTTTATTAATATGGCTTAAAATTCCTTATAGGGAATGTTTTTATCTTTAATGATTGAAGTGACTGTGAACTGCCAAATAAATTTATGCCATCCATTATTTAAAGATGAAAATGTGCAAATAACAGTGGCATTAGTTCAGAATTTTCTAATTGAAATTATTTATTTTAAGTTCACCCAACAAAATTTACAGTTCAGGTATTTTTTTATGGTCACAAACTTGTTAATCCTTTGTGAAGGAAAACCCCCCTAGCTGAACATTCAATTCATTGCTCCTGGAACAGATGGTGAAGGTATTACCTCACCATAACTAAGGCCAGTGAATTAATTATGTGTAAATGTAACCCCCATCCAAAACTGTAATCAATTTTCTGGGTTAATTATTTATGCTGTCCTTATAATAGTTACCCCGTCTTATTCCATCTCAATTTGCTTCATAATGCTTGCGTGGTCATTCAGTGAGCCAGTTCAAATCTCATGCCATCACTTCCACCTACTGTTCTTATAATTTTTCTTGATATATACTTGATCACTGCTACAATAAATCAAATACATGAAATGTAGGACTAATAAGCTAAGGAAATATCTGCTGGTCTTTTAAATTATTTAAGTAAGAGTTTTCATTAGTCTTCATTTTATTTGCACATTTACTTGAAATAATTTATGTCATACCATAATTAATCCAAAATATATGATTTCAGGTCAACATCCCGGTCCTCATTACAAAAAAATTTGTGCCCATCGCCCTGTGCCATATTGAAGATTATTTATGCAGTATTCGTGAAGCAGAAAGAATTCAACAGTTGAAGCAACAGAAGCAAAGAAAGACTACAGGAAAATGGTATGGTATTCAAGGCTCACTAAATGCATGAACGTTAATATTTTTTGTTGACCACAGAGTAAATATTGTCGTTGCTATTTCAATGAATATCAGTAGATTATTAAAATTAGAGGACAAAAACTAGAGCAGGTGGAACAGTTTGTGTATCTCAGAAGTGTTTTAGACCAAATTGGTTAAAGTAGTACGGATGTAAGGAGAAGAATTGCACTTGGGGAAGAGGCTTTCACAAGGAGGAAGGAGTTGATTACTGGGGCGTTGAGTAAGGATGTTAAGAAAAGGCTCGTGAAAACATTGAAATGGAGTGTAGTGATGTATGGCATGGAAACAAGGTCACTGAAGCAGGATGATAGACATAGATTGGAGGCTTTTGAAATGTGGGTGTGGAGAAGAATGGCAAAGGTAAAATGGACCGAAAGGAAAACATATGAGGAAGTGCTAGGTATGGTGTGCAAGGAGAGGGGATTGTTGAGAGAAATCATAAGGAGGCAGGAAAAATGGATGAAAAGCATATTGGTCGGCAGTGAGATGTTGAAGAAGACTGTAATAGAGGGGAGAATGTTTGACAAATGAGGAAAGGGCAGGAATAAGATAGGGATGTTGGATGGGATGTAGGGAAGAAGAAAGTACACAGAACTGCAGAGGGACTTGTTTTAGAGTAGGATGTTATATTACATTTTGTTAGGAGATAGTTAATTGGTAGTTGTGTCCATCCAAAACCTACCTTAACCATTACATTACTGATTAATAATAATCAGTAGGGTGTGTGTGCCAATGAAAATACTTACTTATTACTTTGGGCTTTTGAATTTTCATCCGTTTTAAATCATCTAAGCCCTTTGCCTTAAATTACATGTATTTCCTTCTACAATCCTTCATGCACTTGTCCCACATTCATGCCATCCATTTATAATCCCTCATTCTTAATATGTACATTCTCCCTCCATTTGCATTATGCTTCAATATTATTATTGTTGTGTGTATTCTACTGTTTGAGATAAATTTTGAATGGACACAAGCTAAACAGTGATGAGTTTCTTTGCTTATCATGACAAAACACAATCTGAGGTCCAACGATACAGTAAATTCTTCTTTAACTCTGCATACTTCCTTCCTCCCTTTATTCAGTCCAACATCCCTGTCATGTGCCCTTCCTCACTTGCCTAATGTTCTCCTCACTATCTCACTATCACAGTCTTTAACATCCTATTGCTAATCAAAATGCTCTGTATCCTGCCACCTTTAGGTTTCTTCCAAATAATCCTCTCCCCTCCCCTACGATGCCTAGTACTTCTTTGTTTGCATGTCATGCTATCCATTTCACCTTTTGAATTCTTCACCATGCACACATCTTAAAAGTTTTCAATCTATGCCTCTTATCTCATTTCAACAACCATGTTTCAACACCATACAAAACCAATACAATGTACTCCAATGTTATCTTTTGTAAACATTTATTTACACTATAATGCAACCATTTCAGAGAGTAAAAATCATTCGCCTTGACGGGGATTCGAACCCGGATCCCTCGATATCCGGCCGAGTGCTTTAACCACTTAAGCTACCGAGACGTCCTCTTACACTCTGAAATTTTGGGGGCTTTAAAGGAACAAGATGTTATGACGAAATACCATACATACAATGTCACAGGCATTCGTAGTCGTGCACGACGCGCCACAGTCCACGATGTTAATAAAGCCAATTTCAAACACTTAGGCTGTTCATACCTTAGACAAATTTCAAGAAACTGTTAGAATCCCAGTCAAGGCGAATGATTTTTACTCTCTGAAATGGTTGCATTATAATGCACACATAGCTGGTAACTCCGTTAAAGTTACTGTTACAGTTTCTTGAAATTTGTCTAAGGTATGAACAGCCTAAGTGTTTGAAATTGGCTTTATTAACATCGTGGACTGTGGCGCGTCGTGCACGACTACGAATGCCTGTGACATTGTATGTACGGTATTTCGTCATAACATCTTGTTCCTTTAAAGCCCCCAAAATTACAGAGTGTAAGAGGACGTCTCAGTAGCTTAAGTGGTTAAAGCACTCGGCCGGATATCGAGGGATCCGGGTTCGAATCTCGGTCAAGGCGAATGATTTTTACTCTCTGAAATGGTTGCATTATAATGCACACATAGCGGGTGACTCCGTTAAAGTTACTGTTACAGTTTCTTGAAAAATTTACTTACACCTTATTTTAGGGTTTCTGTTTTTCATTCCTTCAACTTAAAATGTTTCCTTCAAATCCTTACCATTTAATTCCTTCAACTTAAAATGCTTTTCACTTCCTTCAACTTCAATCTTTCATTAATGTAATTCTATGATGTATTACATTTGCTCATCATGTCTATTAATTAATTGTTGTGATGTGTTTCACCTGAAGATGTCATTTATGTCATTATTTGTGGCACAGTTCAAGTTGTTGCTATGCTGTATCGGTACCTAGTTCATATCTGATTTCAGTTAGTAGACCATTATTATATCCACTGAACTACCCCTGCCCTTTTTTTTTGAGTCAAGGGCTAGGGAAATATATGATTATGCCTTGAACATTAAGACATTTTGAAATGCGAGGTCTGTCCAGAAATGATCCAGCAATGGCAATATTTTAATAAAAATAGCCTACCTAGAACAATGAGGTCTTAGTCTCCTTCAAAGTACTCCCCTTGGAACTGCACACACTTATCCCAGCATCTCTTCCACCTTTCAAAACAATTGGTAAAATCCTTTTATCAGATTGGTCATCAGCTGCCTTGTCAGATTCTCTTTTATCTCATCAATGTCAAGAATTTTGTGCTGCAGTTGTGGGGGACTTTCTACAAGCCACAAATGATGACCCAGATTTTTCAAGAAACTGTGGGAAATGCCACAAAAGTAACTTTTAACGGAGTCATCCGCAATCATGCATTTCAATGCAACAACAGACATGCCAACTCTCCCGATTTAAGCGGGAGACTCCCGATTTTTCCTTCTTACGTTCTTGATTAACTGTTCAAATTGTGTACTTAGCTTAACATGTTAATAAAGTGTGACATTCATTAAAAATTGGCAAAGTGTCATAAAGGGATTAAGGTGCCATGCAAATATTGTGGTAATTAAAAGTGATTACTTCGTGATACACTTCTAAAAATCTCCCGATTTTTCATTTTGAAAGTTGGCATGTCCTCCCGATTTTTCATTTTTGAAAGTTGACATGTCTGCAACAATTTCAGAGTGTGAAAACTGAATTGGATATCATTAAATTTGTCCCAAAACAATGGCAATTGTAATTTTGTATAGCACTAATGTGTTCACTAATTCAGTACCAGTGCATTATCAGGTTCAAAAAGTAATGCTGCATAGGCATATTAATACCCTTAAACTAATCCTATTTACTCTTTGCTGTTTTTTATTTGTCACTCTTCAGGCTTTAATTCAATTCTGATGATTGGTGCTGACTCTCTATTATAGACTTTGTGATTTCTGCAATTAAAATTTCAGTCAATGTATCATGTTCCATATGTTTTCCAAACATGTATTTTGTGAATCAATACACATTATTATTATTGAATTGCCTTGTACTCAACAAATCATGGTGAATTATTAATTTTGATAGCAGTGGAATATATTCAATGTCTGCAAATAAGAGCTTGCCTCAATTACTATTGAGCATAAACACATTGTGTGAAATATCGGGTGTTTTTGCTCATGTATATGAACATAATTCTTTATCCTCCTCTACAAACATTATCCCATTACCCTGGCAGTAATGATGCATTAGAGAAATAGGTGGGTAAATTTTTTAATGGTACAGGAAGCCCCTCATCATCTTTGTGATTATTGCATTGTATTAATCAATTGTCATATTTAATAAGCACCATTGTGTACCTCATTCTTTCAATAGCAATAAATCCTCCAATTTTAGTATGTCGAGTAATTGAACTTAATTTTTCTTCATTTGGTTTTTTTCTACTAATATCTGTGCTATATATTATTGTCTCTCCTTTTTTATGTGTTGCAGCCATGATGATTTTCCAGCCTTTGAGGGTGCAAGTGGCTGTGGTCTGGGGGCACTGGAAGAGGGTGCTCTTAAGCTTCTGAGAGAGAGTGGTCGCCTCCATCCTGCTGCTCGCTCTCGAGAATTGGAACTGGAGTTTTTACAGAAGCTGTCCTCAAATCTTTTGCCATATCTTTTGCCACCACTGCAGTTACAGTGCAAGTATGTGGTTTTGCCATACTCTTCTATGGGTGTGTCCGTAGGAGTTTTCAGTTTTAAGTTTTTTTCTAATCAACTCATTTGACAACAAAATGATTTGAGCTCGGAGATAATTGGTCCCAGTAAATTCATGCTCATTATTTTAAATATTTCTCTGAACTATTGAAAAAAACACAGACTTCTGTTTTATTAAGTTCATAGTTATTTGATCAAATAATTCAGATTTCAATGCAAAAGTGAACCATATATTGAAATCGCTTTGTATCCATAGGTATAAGAATAATATTGCTGTTAATCCTAACATCACCAGGTTCCATATTCTGCTGGTCTAAAGTTATGTATTCTAATTAAAGCAGACTGCGCAAGATGATAGTGGCTATTTATATCGTGTACGTATGATGGAATTACCCATTAAAAATTGTATTAGTAGATATGATAAAATGGCTGTCAGTTCATTAATGCTTCCGCCAGTGGAAATGTCGAGGGCATGTTCATTGCCCTAGTGAACTGTGGTGCTCGAAAGCAAATTTATGAAGTTCTGAATTGATCCTGAATAGGAAAAGAGAAAAAAATGGAGATGATTAACCTGCTGCTGCTTTGTATGAATTAATGTACTCCACGTTTCTTCAAGATAAAATCATTCAAGGTAAACATTGACCTGATATTTAAGGTCTTGGTGTCAAAATGCCCATAAACTGCCAGACAGCAAACCAAAAAACTGCTTAGGGTAAAAGGGAAGTAATATGAAGGAAGAAAAAGTTTATCCATTGTTGTCTTCTCTGAAAAAGTCTGGGGGCTAGGGATCTTGAGAGGGAGTTCTCTGATGTAGATCTCTCTCAGACTCATCTCAAATTAGTCCCTTAGGTTTCTTCCTAGGGGATTCAGCATCTTTGTTTTTCTAGGCAAGAGCATTGAAGTGTGTGCCCAGGGTGTCTAATGCTTACCTCCCTTAAGAGTTTTCTGCAACCTTCAGCACCTGCAAATGTGTCTTCACCATCAGTCTGTCTTTGAATCACAAATGGTACTGATTTGTATATATTTTTCATTGCTTCAATCGTTATTTTTGCATCAGCTAGTAATTTTGTAAGTGTTGCATGACTTAAAGTGATCAATTAGAATGTCATAATTGAGAATGTGTATTATGATAAACAATCCAGTTTCTCTGTCGACTGTATTGGTTCATGTCGTCTTAACCTTTAATCTATATTTGATGAAAATAGCTTCTTTGGTGTTTACTTGAAAAATTGTTGAGCTCAATATGTTTTTAGCAAATTGAACTTATGTAACTGACTATAAACTGACTGGATGGCTAAGTACAATGAATAATCAAGTTATGTTCTAAAAACTTAGTTCTTTTCCTGTTAATAAAATTATTAATGGCCTTATTTCTGTGGATCAATAGAAGGCTCTAATAATTTATGGATAAGTACTCAGCTTGACAATGTTTTCTGATTGTTCTCTCCAAGGAATTGGTGTGCTTTAGTTCGTGAACTTCTGAGTGGTTGGGTTCTTCTCCCTGCCATGGATGCCCTTGCTGATCCCAATTCTATCAACTACCTCCTCCTGTTGGCCATCACCACCACTAGTAGTGGCTATTCAGGGAGTAAGGATTCCAGTCAAGCCAAGAAAGTATCATTGTTGTCCAACTTTTCATCACCACCTCAGCCAATTGCACGGACTGCAGTGAAATCTGTAAATGTTTATTCTACTTTCTTACCATATTACTTGCTGTTTCTGTATCGTTGACTGAGTTTCACCATATTGTTCTGTTTGTATCAGAGAAAAAATTCATGTCTGCAGAGGAGCTTTTCTAAACTTAACTCAGTTTTTTTATTTTTAGTACTAAGCAGTTACTATTACATTTATGTAGTGCCTTTATGGTGTGTTTTTTATGTCCAATTATATTATAATTTCAGGCACTTCTCGAGAGCCTGTCATGTATACTTAAGGATCAATCCCTGCTCTACCCATTCATGCAATTCTTGAAGAAAGAAGGAGCTGTCAATGTTCTCCAATTTTGTCTTGATGTTGGTAGGTACATTTTTATCCTTATTATACAGTCCATTAGAATAATTTTTGCAATTACAGTAAAAAAGATCATTATGCCAGTTAAAAATTTGAACCTTCATGGTTTATCTTGTTATGTATTTTAATAGATCTGTATGTGCTCTAATACTGTAGGATAATAAAAAATATTACTGAAGGTATTTAATGGCATATGCTTCTTAGGTAAATACAAAAACAAGAATACATAATATTTAACATGGAGCCATGCCAGAATAATTTCATGTGCATATGCTTGGACTTGGCACATCCAAATTAGAAAAATAGCAGGCTATTATTATGTCTTAACTTTCTCCAAAATGATCACATCTCTCCAGATTAAAAACCTGCAATCTCTAGTTAGTTTAAAAAAAAACAAATATCAGTTATTTTTGTATAATTTTATTAATCTGAGTTTACTTTCCAAATACTTATTCATTTTCCAGAGGGTTTTCAACAAAAATAGACATACTATTAGATTTATCATTTAAAACACGTAACTGTGATAGGATCAAGTCAATTCCATTGTGGAATGAAGTTGGTTGGCTTTTTAAACTAAAGTTCTCATACTAATTTGGCATTTCCATAAAATCTTAGTTATTCAGAAGGATCAGAAGTTTTTTCAATATCCCAGTCACAAAAGCATTAGAGGTTGCTGTGTTGGTTTTCAGGCTCTAATTCGTATTGGTAATCATAAAATTTGCAATAATGCACTGGTTTTATCCCCATTACCTTTCTTAGAGAACGATTCATATCTCTTATCAGAAAGTTGCCCTCCATATTGGTGGAAAGAATTTACCCACAATGGATTGAAGCATTTTATTGTCCATTTTTAAAGACATTCATTCAATATTTAGGAGGACTGAATATAGTTAAAAAATTATTAATTTGCTAAAATTAGGGGTGGAAAAAGGGAGTAGTCCTAAATTTCATGAACTTCACATGAACAACCACGCTTTTGGTGAATTATTCCATGCTTTAAAATTTACAATAAGATGATTGTTGTGTGATACCCACAACTGAAGAGAATTTTACATTTTTCACTGAACATGTAATTGTTTTGGTGAAAAAAAATGAGTGGAGTGTAGTATTGTTCCATTTTTAAATTACAGGTATTTATTCCATGGGTTGCTGCTCTTTCCTGAATCTTATGTTGTCAAATTTGCTGAATTATTAACTAAATTTGAATGAGCTTTGATAAAAGGAATGAACTGAATCTAATATTTCATTACTTGTTCATCCAGGAGCGCTTAATATTAGATTAATTGAAGAAAAACCCTGCTTTGGACATCATTGCCACCTACATTATTCAGACTTGTTGGATTCTAATAGTAGTGCTGGGTGTAAAAAATATCTATCCTCTTGAAACCAAATTTTTCTCGTACATGTGCATTCCATATTTATTGTCACTTTGCTGCAACCATTTCAATGGATGATTTTGCATATTTTCATGTGATTATAATGATTTTCTTTTGGCAGAAAAAGATTAGTTTCAATTAAATTATTTTCCTGGATGAAATTAATTGCTTTTAATATGTAATTAACAATGTATGTAATGTCCTGCATATTTTAATCAAATGTTTGCAATTATGGTCATTTTAATTAAAGCATCATCAGAGATTTTCTTTTGCACTGATTCCCCAAATTTAGCAAATTTTTGTCCTTAAAAATAAAAATTAATCTAATCCCAGATGAAGGGATTAATATGCACTATGAAGTATCAAAAAACTGTTAGCATCAGAAAACTGTTGATAATTGTTGGTTTTTTTTTGGCCAGCACTTGCATTCGATACCCAAATTAATATATTTGTGATGTAAACTGTTAATGTTTCCCATACTCTTTGTCACAATGCTATTGGGAAGCATTATAAAATTCTAAAAGAAAACAGTCATTCAGAAACTTGGTAATTCATACATTTAATTTCCTATGGCACATAACAGTTATGACTAGTTTGGTGAGTGTTTTTCATTGGCTATTTTTTTAATCAGTCAATTCAGCTTTGTGATTTTAATTTGTGTCCTAACTTTATCCAGCTAATGTATGTATGAGAAGTAAATCAAAATGTGGGTTTTTGCTTTCCTAAATCTTCATTTACGAGGGTCATCCGGAAAGTAGTACCCGTTCGTGCCGCATGAAGTGCTGACGACGTGAGTAGCCGCTGGACGAGGTCAGATAGCTTCAGTGGCTTGTCTGCCTTCTCTGAGCCAAGTTGCGTGACGCTAGCATTGCCTGTGTTGTTTCTGTGATTGTTTACAATGTTTAAAAAAATTGAGAACGCCGCCAGTTGTGAAGTGAGGGCAGTGATTAAATTCCTCAATGCAAGAAACGTTCCCCCATGTGATATTCATCGCCAATTAAAGGAGGTGTATGGAGACAATGTAATGGACGAGTCGTCTGTTCGGCGGTGGTGTCGCAACTTCAACATGGGGAGGGGGAACACACACGACGATGAGCGTTCGGGGAGACCGTCTGTCATTACAGACCAACTGGTGAGCTCAGTTGACGAATTCGTGAGGAACGATCACAATTGATGACATCTGTGAGCATTTTCCCAATGTTTCTCGAACAATTGTTCATGAAATTGTTAAACACCATCTGCATTATGCAAAAATTTGTGCAAGATGGGTCCCTCGCATGCTTACAGATGAGCACAAAACCAAGCGTATGGCTGCAGCACTGACGTTTTTGGGACGTTATTCTGATGAAGGAGACTCTTTCTTGACTCGCATAATTACTGGTGACGAAACATGGGTTTGTTATGCATCACCTGAGAGTAAACGACAGTCAATGGAGTGGCATCATGCTCATTCACCAAACAAACCAAAAAAATTCAAGACAGTTCTGTCCACCAGGAAACTCATGGCAACCATTTTCTGGGATCGACGAGGTGTATTGCTTATTGATTTTATGGCCCATGGAGACACTATTAATGCCAATGCGTATTGTGAAACATTAAAGAAATTACGGCGGGCAATATAAAATCGGCGGCAAGGTCTATTGTCTACTGGTGTCATTCTCGTTCATGACAATGCCAGGCCTCATGCAGCTGGGATAACACAAAAACTTTTGCAGCAATTCAAATGGGAAACTTTCGACCATCCACCGTATAGCCCGGACTTGGCCCCTTCAGATTTTCATCTCTTTACAAAGCTTAAAGACTTTTTGGCAGGAAAAAGATTTGACAGCGATGAAGAACTTAAAGAAGGAGTGACCCTGTATCTCAATGAGCTGGCGGCGAAGGACTATGCAGCAGGAATACAGAAACTTGTCACATGTTATGACAAATGCCTTAATTTGCTTGGAGATTATGTTGAGAAGTAGTTTAAAGTATCCTCTTTCAAATAAAATTTTTTATGTTTGTTAATATTTACTTTTGTGTTTTTATTTCACGAACGGGTACTACTTTCCGGATGACCCTCGTATTAAGGCTAGTTTTTGCTTCCTTAAAGTGGTATGTTTTATAGCCAATGAACTCATTTTGAGTTAGGTTGATGCCTGTCAAAAAATTTTGGTGACCCCTAGTTTAAACTTAGTTTGTGAACTTCCTGTTATATTCCTTTGGATTAAATTTATAAAATTCAATGGACTGACCTTTTGAATAAATTAATGGAATGATTCTCCATTTTTCTGTTTTAAAATTTCTCAATTTTTCATTTTACAGAGGAATTCAATAGAAAAATATTGAATCCGGAACTTGATAAACAAGAAATATTTAATTTGTACCAAGAAGCATGGGACCTCTACAGTGTTTATTTTCGAATTGACTCACCAGATCGTATCATGTTCACTGAGAGTGTTGTCGATGAAATGAAAGAAGGTAAATTTTGCATGATGGTAGCTAATATTTATTCATTTATAAGAAACCCATTATCTGTAGAAATTGAGAAAAAATATTTCTCACTCAAATGATCCCATCTGTACATCGTCAACATCTATTACAAGCCATATTTTGAATTTTTATGTTAAAATCTCCACTATGCTATAAGGAATAACAGATTCTTCATAAACCTCTTGTAGCATTGCATAGACCTCAGCTGACAATTTGTTCAGGTGAAAGCCAAATTGTAATGCAGTATCTTGTGCTACCACCAAAGTTACCATTGGTAAACTGAGTATGTTTTCAACTGATATGTTGGTTACTGATGCAATTAGAGATTCAAACCCGTGATTATTTTACCACATATACATAATGTGTTAACTTAATTAATGTCGATATTCCACCCATTATGGTAGGTTTTTGATGGATTCAGTCCACTTCACCCTCTCTATCTCTTCTTCAAACTTCCACATACCAGAGTGTTTGCCCTCCTATTTTAATATTTAGCTTAGCTTTCCTCTTCCTAGAAAACCACATAACCTTGAGCAAATAATACCATAAATGCTAATCAACCTTAAGGTCAGTTTGGTTGGTGATGATAGAGTTCACCCAGTACCAAGCCCGACAGCATGTGAAATTCACACATCAGGGTAGGGGGGCCAGTTCCTTTCCCTGTGCCAGTTATGGTTTCCCAGGAAGATCTGGTAGCCAAAAAATCACATAGTTTGGTGGAATTGCAGGTTCCCAGAGAGGCTTACTTGGATATTGAACCCAGGCCCTCCAGTCAGTAGTTCAATGCTCTATCCCTGGACTACCACGACCCACCTTGAGCTAATTTTTAGCATAAAATGAATTAAATTTTTGAACAAAAATTATTAAAATAAAAATATATGATTACTCTTAATTGAAGTTCTCATAGATTGTCAAATCTATTTAGTTTTAGCAGGTCCAGCTGAAGACATAGTGAAACTAAGGACTACTACTCCATTGTATCAAGCATATGAGCATGCTTACAGCTTGTTGGAAAACACTTTGTGTCCTCTGTTCCATCAAAGTGAAGAAGTAAGTGTCTTACATTGCCTTTTTAATTCCCACGGCTTGTGTGTTCAAATTTCAATGGAATCTTATGATGCTGGTCCTGGTTTACTGTCATTTCTTGCTAACAAATGTTTGAAATTTATAGCCATTTTAATTCAAGCATCATCAAAGATTTTCATTTACAGATTTCCCAAATTTAACAAACTTTTCTCCTTAAAAAATATAATTTATTCAATCAAATCCCAGGTTAAGTGAAAAATAAATTACATGAAAATGATTGATTTCATATATTTTTTCTTCATCTGTATCTACTCTACATAAATACCCTGTGAGCCACCAAAAAAGGTTTGTGGCAGGGGGTGTAGCACCATAAGGGAAGGGTAAGGAATGAGGGGGGTGGGGTTATCAAATAGGTGAGGAAAGGTGGGTGGGACCTGTAGAATATATATAAAGAAATATATGCATACATATATATGCACACATATACATATATATGCACATATCTATGCATGTTATTGACTCAGATATTTAGATTGTGCATTTAATGGTCACTAAATATTGGTTTTGAAAACTGACTCCAAGTTAGAAAGTATTTGCATTCGAAATTAAATTCTGTTTAGATATTATTAGATTTTAAACCTTCATGAGTCCAACTTAACTTGGCCCTGGGTAACCGTGATTTGTTTTACCTTAGATTTTATTTTAGCTAAATTTTCTGCAAAATGCTTTACCCCAACATATGGCTTGCAAAGATCAAGATTAAAAGAATTACATAACTTCAGTTTTAAATTTATAGTTTTTTGGTGTAATTATCTACATATAGTATGTCGACATTATAGTAACATAAAGATTTTTCTGTTTTTATTTTATAATTTTATAGATTTTTATTAATTAACTCTAAATATCTGACTGGGATGTTTCACTGATTTTATTATTAATGAGTTCAAAAATGAAATGAAAAATATATTAATTTTCCTTCATATGAAAAGAGTAAAGGGTGCCCTTAGGAATGTGGATTGAATGTCCATGTAGAATTTTTATAAATTCATTCTATGTTCTAAAGAGAATTTATGCATTCCAAATAGACTTACATTAAAACAGCTGCATTGCAATAGTTAGGGAGGCTAGTTTGAAAAGCCTATGCAACATCAGGGAGTCAAAGCCTTCATGGTCCGTACAAAAAACAAATGAGACAGGTCTTTCTATGCCCAAACTGCTTGACAGATCACAATCAGTAAGGTGTTGCCTTCTAGCAGCATCCGTGAGAAGTAAAACACTACCTTGCTCATGGCTCTATCTCAACTTATCTCCGCTGAACAGCGATTCTAGTCTGAGCTTTCACACACTTGCTGTACAAATTCTTTTGTTGGTGAGAATGATGTTGAAAGAGAAATATGTGTCCATTGAATTTTGTTTTAACCTCGGGAAAAGTGCAACTCAAACTTATTCAATGATTCAAGAGGCATTCGGCAATGAATATAAGAGTCAGGCAATGTTTTCATTGACACAACCACTTCCAATCTATACAAACCTCAACAGATGAAGAACAGAATTGAATGACCATCGACGTCAACAAATGACATTTCCGTCAACAGTGAAATTTAGTTCATGCAAACCATAGGTGAATTGTCAGGGAGATTACCAATGAAGTTGACATTAGTGTTTGATCGTGTTTCACCACTTTGACAGAAATTTTGGGTAGAAGAAAGACCACAAATGTGGAAAAATAATCTTGGTGTTTTCATCATAACAATGTACTGGCACACACATTATTGAGTGATACAGAGTTTTTTGCCAAAAACATCACACCAGTGATCCACCACCCACCTTACTCTTTGATTACTTCAGCGGACTTATTCCTATTTCCTAAGTAACCCCTACATGAGTTGCAATCCCAGCATATTTTACAGTCCCTCATTAGCAGAGTTGGAAATATCACATTATTTTGAAAGAAACAAACTGGAGTAGTGGGTGACAAAATTGTTTAGCCTGAAGGAAGATTATATTAAAAAGAATAAATAGTTTATCCCAAAAAATTAGCTATTTTTTAAATTTTGCATGGGCTTTTAACCCTTATAATGTGAGTAGCTTTAATCTGAGAGTACATTATTTATATCAAAATTTCCCCATTTCTAATGTATCTTGTAATTTTTTCAGTATTACATTTTTCTCTGTGGACAAAAAGAATCTGCTCATTTCAACAAAAGTGGAAATAGGTATGTAACTGATTTTACAAACAAAATTCTGGGATTTAAGCATGATGCTGGCATGGCAATTTAACTTAACAACTTGTACTAACTGAGCAATCATTTGGTATTGATTTAAATAATTCAAAGTGAATGAAGCATTTTCTTTGTATTGCATATTTTGTCAGGTAATAATATAAATTATACGAGAGTCTGTTGATTGGATAAATTTAATGAAAACTATATATAAAATCAGTTAATGTCATAAATTATCAATGGAAATGTAATTCACCAATGTGTATAATCCAAAAATTGATTTTTAAGTGACCCTGCTCTATTAGAACAATGCTAACTTTTTAAAATTAAGACCGACTTGAATTTACCCCCACAAAATGACCTATTTGGTGAGGAAGCAGAGATGTCCAGTCTGATTTATCTGTAAGACCAGCAAGTTGAACCTAAGTGCTAAGAATTAATTAGAATTAAGAAGTTATCCAAGGATTAAATTACAATACAAGTCCATCATTCCATTAGTAAATGGTGCATTCCTAGATATCTTTGTTGTTAATTGTTAGATAATCAGTGCGAAAGGGAATGGTTAAGAATCAATGCAAACCAAAAAAAGTTTAGGAGATTTTCTAGGTATTGGAATATTTACTTGAACACCCAAAATTAGAGGGCTTAATAAAATAAATAATGGAGTAGGTGGAACAGTTTACCTATCTTGTAAATATTCCAGACCAGAATGGTCAAAATAGAAGGGTGATACAAATATGGATTGCATTAGGCAAAGAAACTTTTTCATGGAGGAGGGTATCACAGGGATGTTAATTAAGAATGTGAAAAAAAGGCTCGTTAAAACTTTAGAGTTGGAGCATAGTTTTGTACGGCACAGAAACATAGTCATTGAAGCAGGATGATAGGCATAGATTGGAGGCTTTTTACATGTGGGTGTGGAGAAGGATGGAAAAGATGAAATGAGCTGAAAAGAAAACAAATGAGGAAGTGCTTGGAATGGTGGTGGAGGAGAGAGGATTGTTGGGGGAAATCCAAAGAAGGCAGGAAAGATGGATTAAAGGCACTTTGATTGGTGATCAGATGTTGAAGACTGAGAGAGGGGAGAATGTTAGTGAAACAACAAAGGGATAGGAATAGGATAGGGGTGTTAGACAGATAGAAGAGAGGAAGGAGGTATGCTGAATTGAATAGGGGCTTCATGTAATGTTGGGAGTAAGGCTGCTGTGCTTTGTGAGAGTGGCACAGAATTAATCATTGTACTCATGTGTAGCCTATGTCTCCAAATTCTACTTAACTGATAGATTACCAATAATAATTATAAATATCAATAAATTATTATTATTATGGGTACATAGTGTGTCAAATAGCTGCAGTAGACTCTTGACAACAACAAACATAGACAATCTAGCCTAGAGTATGGAGATTGAATATGTAATCTCATCAGTGAGTGTTCTGATGAGGTATTTTCTAATCTCCTAAAGCATAATGGATGAAGCCATGGGCTGACGTGAAGTTCAGTGAGACCAGGCCGAGACATCCGACACAATTATTGGTATTTTTATAATTCTATTGACCTGCATAGCTTTCAGTAATTTGTGTGAGCTCCATTCATTAGGGAATGATGGTTATAGATGAAGTGATATATAAGATGTTTGTCATTCATAAAATTAGTGGATATATGGAAGATTTTTTGTCAGACTTTGGTGTAGAGCATAGTTTTGAATGGTACAAAAGCATGGTTGCTGAGGCAAGATGATGAGATGTAGATCGTAGGGGAGAAAGTTACTTGAGTGGAGAATGGTTGAAATAGTGCAATGGATGGATAGGAAAACAAACGAAGAAGTACTAGGCATTGTGAGTCAGGAGAGAGTTTTGTTGGGAAATATCCAAAGAAGACAGGAAAGATGGATGCAGAGAATTTTGCTTAGAGAGGGAATGTTGAAGACTGACTTAGGGAAGAATATTAAGAAGGCAAGGTAGACGAAATGAAAGGATAAGTATATTGGATAGAATGGAGGTGAATTGAATTCAGAATTAAAGAAGGCCTACTGTAATGAGGGATGTCTGGTAGTGTACGTATTGTTAGGTGAGACAAAGAAATATAGGGGTATTAAGTTTTTATCCACCCAAAACCTACCTTACACATTATACTATCAAGTAATAATAAAATTTTATTATCAGTAGATCACATCCATATTATTTTTATCAGTAACTGTGATAGAGGTAACATTAAGTATTGTTGGTAAGTTTTATTCATATTTCCAAGTCCAACAATGACTCGTCATTTAAGGAATGATATATGGCATTAGATGGCTGAGGTGATGCACTGCTTTTCTGTTCTGTCCCACCAGACTGCACCAAGTTTTTATTCCCCCTTCCTGCATTGCAGACTTCTGATTGTTGCTATATCTGAGTGTTCCACTTTTCACTAGCTGAAATTGCAACAAAGCAGTATGTTTTATAAGACTCAAGTACATAGATTAGTAATGCCCAATATGTACATAGGCGTTGTTGTTCAGGAATGAGAGAGTTGTGTAAGTTGAATTAATCAACTTTGCACCTGGTGCTGAGTTTTTTTTTTTATTATTTGAGTGTGACATAAGATTAATATTTCTGCATGAGCCTGAATTATTGGCCTGGGTTACTTAAAATGTCAAAATAGTTGACCCACGTCAATGATTATTTCTTGTCGTTAGCAGAAAGCATAAATCCCCTCAATTGCAAAATATTCCCAAGATTTTATAAGTTTAGTCCTGACTAGGAGTTGAGAAATGTCATTGACACTCAAAGTGATCAGGATCAATTGTCCCATGCTCCATCAATCTCATTGAATTTGCAACAGCCTGCATGACTTCTCTAAGAAGACAATTGTGTGATAAGTAACATGAGTAGTAGTATTTTTTAGGGTAGGCGATCGATAGCTAAGGTCATTTGCACCATTAGGGATGGAAAGGAAAGGTGGAGAGAAACCCAGCATCAGCATTAGACTGCTCTTTACGAAAGGCACCAAGGGGCCCACAGCTAACGTTCTATCATACGGACAGCATGCTCACTCAAAGTGATATGTAACATGACTTCATGTACTTAGAAGCAAAGAAACGGAATATTTGGAAATGATTCTGTATGTTTGATTGCATATTGTTTGATGAGGAAAGCTTAGGGAAATGTCAACTGGGATATGTTAGTGTCTAAATCAAAAAGTAATTTGTATGTTGCCTTAGAATTCTGATGCATGCTTACCAGGGGCAGATTTGGTCATATTCACTGATGTTATGTCTCAGGTTTTTGTAATTGTGTTATTACTGTTGTGAAGCCATTCCTCATGCATAGTACATTGGTATATGACTTTAATGTTGCACACATGTCACTTTTAAATCATGATATTTGCAAGTATGAAGAATTTTTGAGTGAATTTTCTAAAATCAAATCACTGAGTGCTCTTCCCTTAATTTGTAAAGCCTTTTCACAATCATTTTGAATTGACTGTCATCACTGAATAATTTGAATGTTCTGTTCAAAATTCACTAACATTTTCCCATTCTCCTGCTAACATGTCAACACCATCAATACTAGCTCCCCGTCATTGCATGGGTCTCCAGCCAAAGTAAGGTAAACAAACCATTTCATCTCATTTCTCTTTTTTATGTTTAGTTTAGTATTTTATTCTCATTATGATGTAATAATCCTTAAACTTAGAATGTGTCATACTAATGACCCATCTGATAGACTTGGTGTTGTTGTCCAATATATTTGCAATTGCTTCTCAAGTGTTTAAGAAGTTGTATGATCATAAGGCCTGCATGTATCAAGAAAGCATGTAATTTGGTGGTAACTTCATTTAAGTTTTCTATGTCCCTGTGGCATATATGTTAAATACATGTATGAAATAATTTCCCTGAAAAGTTTCAGCCTAGAGACTGCTTGAGAATAAGTACAAATGCCTACCTTACAATATATTGTGTTTTTGCTTAATCTTCTGAAAATCCTGTTGTTTTTAGTAGCATCATGGTCATGAATATTGTGTAGTAAAATTGATTTTTTGTGCAATTGGATTTATATGTCACATGCAATCCTCAGCAATCGGAGCATATAAAAATTGTCTATTACGATCATAAGGGCACTTAATTTAAGAAACATTCCTTTCCAAATAATGTTCTAGCAAATATTATCGCTGACCAATAGTGTGTACCACTAATCTAATTGCTAAAAATAATAATATAGTAATAATTTATTGATCAAAAAGAACCCATGTACAGCCGTAGACATAATAGGTACATAACCTAATGAAGCAAATTTTAGTTATGTTAAAAGATAAGACTTCTTATTTATTCAATTTATTTGGACTGAGTTGAAATTTAATCGTACCCTACTGATGAACTATTATAGTTAGCTTAATGTAAATTTGATACAAGTTTCATTAATTTGAATCCAGCTTTGTGCCATTACAAGTTGAAACTAATTCAGCTCATTTTTAGCTACAATCGAGGTAACTGGCAACAAGCAACACTCAGCATTGGTATTTTCCTTTTACTTGAACATATCATCAGCTGAGGTGTATTCAACGGTACTTGAGGCTCAGGAGTCCTTCCCCATAGCAATTTTATAAATTTTTTAAAAATTTTTATAGAGGGGAAACAATTTTAAAGGAATGTGGATATGGCGCTCCCAGTCTCTGTTCTTAGAAGTGAACATTAATACCTGTGCTCCAATAGTAGGAGATGGTTGAATAACACCAGGAGCAGTATGCATATCAAAAATTTAATTGGGTATCATCCACAGGTTGGGAACTACCGTGCTATTTATTTTTTCTACAAAGAGGGTCAAAACAACAGTCATAGTACTCATGTCAGTCAGCATCTTCGATGGTAATGTCCATTGGATGAATTGAAATACAGGAAACAGCCAAAATTTCAGCAAAAAGATATTTTATAAAAATCATTGCAATCATAGCATAATCAATTTAGTCAATTCCCCACAGATTCCAGTCATTTTGATATTCATGTGTGAAAAGTGATTCATAGTGCAGTCGATGTAATTCTGAAAATTTTATGATCAGCTGTGTGCACTTCCTTCTATGGCGTGACAGCTTATCTTGTGGTAAAATGTTTTAATGTGTTAATTGAATATTCAATTTTACTGTTGCTATTTTTTGGGAAGTTGATTTTGAATTTTTGTTAAGCGATATAGTTCATTAATTTCATCAAACAAGCATTGTAAATAATTCACATGAAATAAAGGTAAAATAATTCCAGTATAAACTTACTCAAGAATGAATGCACTACCATGACATACAGACTGTAGTTTCCTCTTTAAACAATTTAAACAGGAGCATAAACTGATAGTCTCCCATGGAAGTGTACTAGGGTTGCTTCTATTCTTAATATACATTAAAGACTTAAGCTCACATGTTAGTAGCGATCTCAGATTATTTGCTGATGAGACGGTGGTATACAGGAAAATAACTAGATCCGACTAGATTGTGAGCTATTCTTTAGAGACTTAGACAAAATCTCAGAATGGTACAAGAAATGGGGATTAATGCTTACTATAGACAAATACACTGCTTTGAAATTTTGGAGCAAAGGAAGTGATGAACAGGACGTAAATTATGAAATAGAGGGTTCAGTGCTGACTATGACCAATCAAGTTAAATATTTGGGGGTAGTTCTGACACCACGCTTTTCATGGGGAGCACATATAAGGACAATATGCAGATCTGCTCTAAAGAAACTCAACTTCATTATGCGGGTGATGGGGAAATGTAATGAGAAAGTTAAAGAGAAGCATTATTTTGCTCTAGTTAGACTTGGAATATGGAATATCACACAAGTATTTGGGATCCTTGGGAGAAAATTTGGCAAAAAGAATTAGATAAAGTCCAGAGAAAATCCACCAGATTCGTTAAAAATTGTTATAATTAGTACACAAGTGTGACAGGTCTCTTAGGGGATTTAGGCTGGGGGCCACTTGAGATTCAAAGAGAGCAAGCGAGACTTAGACTTTTAGGAAGGTTCAGAACAAACGATTTTAACAATTAAACTAAAGGAATTACGAGTATAATGGTCCCATACTACTTAGGTAGATCAGACCACAAAGATAAAGTAAGGGAGATTCTACAACAAATAGATAAAAATACTTATTCTTTACCAGAACAATCAGGAAGCATAGTAGTAAGAAACCGAAGTCACTTTAGAAATATTAAAAACATTTAATTTACAAGTCAGAACAAAATTAAACGTTGCTAGGACATCAGGTATATTTGTAGGTGCATTTGTGTATGTTAGTTGGTGGTTGGTGTTTTTGCATGTGTGTGGGTTTTAAGGGATTTTGTATGAATGTATACCATGTTTTGTTTGTGGGTTGTATAAATTTGTGGCTTTTGCATGTGGTCTTTTTCTTAATAACGGGTGGTGCCCAAACATCCCTTGCCACAATGTATTGTAGTAGGCCTTTTTGCAGATTTTTAGGTAAAGTTTCCCTTCATAATTTTTTCATTATTGGTACAACTTACAGGGTTCGTCCGGAAAATAAGTCTACTGAGCTCAGGAAAAAAAATTTATTACACTTTTACATATCTTAAGCTAATATTCCTCAAAATAGGACCCTTGTGAGTTGATACACTTGTTCCAGCGGCATTCCCATTCCTGGAACACTCCCACGAAGGCATCATCGGGAACCTCTCGAAGACACGTCGTCACGGCCTCTTTGACGGCGTCCAAAGTCCCGTATTGCGTTCCTTTCAAACTCCTCTTTATCTTCGGGAACAAAAAGAAGTCCGGTGGTGCCAAGTCTGGGCTGTAGGGCGGGTGCGGCAGCGTTGCCACGCCGTGCTTGGCCAAGAAGTCCGACACGACAAGCGCGGTGTGAGACGGCGCATTGCCGTGATGCAGCCGCCAGATGTTTTTGATCGCTGGCCGGACGCAGGCGACTCGTTTTCAAAGCCTGTCGAGCACTTGGACATAAAATGCAGCATTTACAGTTTGTCGTTCAGGTACAAATTCGTAGTGGACGACTCCCCTTTTGTCAAAAAAGACAATGAGACAATGACACTTTTTTTCCGGACAAACCCTGTATACTAAGGTTAGCTTATATAGTGTCCTGTTAGAAAATTAATCTGCCTAATGTTTGTTTTGCAACTGTGATAAATGGTCTAGTATTAGCTGGGGGCCTGCAAAGGTATGTGTTGTGAAATGAAATCAGAATTACTGGACAATGCCTGCTATATTTTACTTAACTAGGTCTTGTAGTTTTGTTCTTGAGTTGGTTGAAATGGATTTCCCTGCACGCCTGTGTAGGGCAATCCATTTCATTAACTCCTGTTTTGTCTTAAATTTTTAATTAATTAATTGTTAAATATGTTAGTAAACACTATAGAAAAATAGTAGAAAGTCCTGTTGTAGAGTTTGATGGCAAGCATGGTGTAGTTAGGCTATCCTAACTAATGTATGTGCGGATGTTTTATTCAAGGTCATCCAAGAAACAAAGTGAGGGCTGGGGTGTCTCCAAGTTAAGCAGCAAGATACAAAAGATACGTGGAGCTTTGAGGTCATCTCCAGTTGAAGGTCAGACTGTGTTTTACATGGATCCTGGTGATATTGGCTCCGGAGATGTTGTTGATGCTGGAGATTTGGGTGAAGGAGATTTTGTAAGTTTTAGAATTTCTCTCTTGATTAACATAATGGGTACTTTGAAACAGTGAAATATCAGATTTAACTGTAGAATCAATTCGCATTGAAGGAATCAAGGCAACTTATTTGCTTGTTCAGCTTTTGTTTGTTTAAAAAAAACAAACAAACGTTTGAGTATTATTGCAAAACATTAACAAATAGCATGATATTAATTAAACAAGAAAATAGTGTTAATAAAAAGAATATTATTCTACCATGAAGTCCTTCCGAGTAATACTCAGTGTGCAAGATATTCCTTAATTGAATAGGCAGCTTAATATATTTCATATTTCCTTGCATCTTTTAAAATATCATTAAGGTTGTTAAAGGTTTTTATGGAGAAAGAAAGTGAATTAATATTTTGCTTGAAGAATATTGTGGATTCAAGTGATATAATTGTAGTAAAATTAATATTTACATAAATATTGTTCACTCTTCTTGTTTTATGGGCATATAAATTAGAATTCTGTTGCTAATTGTGCATATTTTGTTTAACATTGGTTGTAGGTATATGCATTAAAAATCATGGAAAATATAATACAATGTGTAAAGTAAAACTTGGTCTACGTGGCACCTACTTTCATAAGTCGACATGCTTTTAAAATAATTGTTGTGTGGTACTTTCTTTTGGCACAGAAATAACTTGAATAGCTGGGAAAATGAGTTAATTGAGTATGCATTTAAGCATAGCAAATGGATATCATAATTTGTACTGAATCTGCACTTTAGATACAATATGAAGATGGAACAGTTAAGTTTATTTAATAAAAGAGTGATGACATTGTTCCAGATAATGGTCTTACAACTAAGCCAAGATATTGTAAATCTTCATATAATATGTTTAACCCCTAGAAATTACTTTTTTTATTTAAATTTTTTTATGATAAAATGCATCTTAGATGTTGGTAAATGCTGAAGTTCTCCTGCATGTGCTCATTTTGTACCTAAGTATAACCATACCACTCTATTTATATAATTTGAAGGTTTCTAATATCTTTTATTTCATCAAATTAGAATTCTCTCGCAGTAATTTCAGAGTGTAAAAATTATTCACCCTGATTGGGATTATTTGTACACTCTGAAATTGTTGCATTGTAATGCGCATATAGCAGATGACTCTGTTAAAAGCTACTGTCACAGCATCTACTGCAATTTCTTGGAATTAGACTTCTCCTGTTTACTTTTTTTGTGAAAATTATATTGTCTTTTCCCTTCTTATAAAAAAAATGTTAGGGAAGGGATTTTAATGTAAAATTGGGTTAGTTCTCAATTCCACTGAGTGATAGACATATAGTAAAGTAAAATCCACGAAATAGAAGAAAGAGTAAATATTTTTCTGGTTTTGCAAGCTCACGCCCAATTTTTTGAAAAGGAAATGAAAAGAATGAAAATATTAGTGTGGGTAATATAAAGACTATAGAGGATGTTCAAACACGTTTTGGCAATGCAGTTTCATGTTATGCTGTGAGATTTGTAATTATTAACTAGATTTGTCAAGCATTTTTCTGCTCAAACTATTATGTTTCAAAAGTGGAGTTTCTAATGTTGTATCATTCAAATGTGAGAGAGAAAAGGTTTTTAATGTCTCTTAGTCAAAAATATTTTTAATGAATTCCTATCTGGAAAAAGCAAGAGCGGAATGAGTACTGACTTCATTTCTTACGGCCGACGGCTAAGAAGCTCACAAAAACTCTTTTGGCTTTTTTTCATATTAGTCATATTTCCAATTATAATGGACACAGGTCAAATTGATTCCTGTTTTATTTTGGCAGGTTGATGAAGGTGATGATCTTGACTGTGATTCTGACTTCATTGAAGTGGAAGAGTCAAGTGGGAGGTCATTGGAGCCTAGGGATTTGAGTGCTTGGCGGGTCACTATACCAAATGTTCAGGTCAGGCGGGAATCATCAGGGAACAGTACAGCAGGGGCAATTGGCGGGAACACAAGGAGCCCTGGGACGACCTTCTTGATCCACGTGCGGAGAATTGACGTCCAAGGAGAAGGTCAGGGTCAAGGTCAGCTCAACTAGGTCATCATTGTAAATACACTGAGTCAAAATCTGTGTTAACTGTGAAAATCTGACCACTTGATTTAATTGGTGTACAGGATTAAGTTTTGTTTTCCATGAAAAGATTCTATGAGTAAAATCCTATGGTAGCATGAATTTCATTGGCATGCCATTCTCTCCTTCACTTTGATGCTGAGGCAAGTTTTGAGTGTTCCTATGCCAATCGTTTTTCTCATAGATGATCTACTGAACAGAGTTAGGTCTTGGGCAGATCTTGGATACCATCACTTGTATTTTAACTAAACTCTCTTGGGCTCGACTGTACTTTGCTCTCTGTGTTACCTCAGGACTTCGTATCAATCAAACAAGATGTTCTACCTACTTTAAAGGTAGGTTTTGGAAGATCTCTCACCACTAAATACATACTTGGAAACTTTTCTTTTTCATTCTTTGTGGTTAATTAGCAATGGAAAGTAAAATTTTTTTTCATTTTTCAGCTATTTTCATTAGGATGAAATGATAGTTTTGCAAGTATACAGAAGTATCATCAAGTGAATAGGAGAATGTATTATCAGAAAGCTAAACCAATCACATAACCAGGAAAAAACAAATGATTTTTGAAGGATGAATATTAACCAAGGCTCAATGATATGGATTCATATTCGTCATATAATAACAATTAAAAGAATGGCCTGTGCATAGTTAATGACTTATTTGTCGCGTAGCAGAACTATATATTTGCTCGCCCCATAGCAGAATATGGAATTTTCTGGGCTAATGGATGCGAGAGAAACAGTGTTCAACTATGCAAAAATTTCAGAGTGTAAAAATCATTTGCACCAACAAGGATTGTTATACTCCGAAATTGTTGTATTGTAATGGACACGTAGTTGATGACTCCATTAAAATTTATTGTTGAGGTATCTTCTGCAGTTTTTTTGGAAATAATGTATGAATTGAAATATTAAATACAGTTGACAACTTATGATTTTGTGATCTTTCTGAAAAATTTTTAAGAAAATCAAGGCATTTCAAGTTTTTATTTTTTTTTTAAAGTTTATAAGAAGTTTCAAATAATTTACTTTTCTTTACAATTGTAATTTCATTAAAATTTTTAGGTGAAGCAAAGAGAGAATATCATGTTAAATCTGCACACAGTTAATCGAAAGTTTACTGTACTCAAATGTACTACCAACAGCCTTTCTGCTAGCATTCATTTATATTTTAATATCTTTTATCATTCTCTTAAACTATTCTACCATATTTTGCAAACATTCTGCGAATTTGTATAAGTGTCCACTTACTCCATAATTTCGCTATTTACATTCAAAAGATTACATTATACTAGTGTGAGTTATGGAACTCTGAAAAATATGGTATTATAACCACAAACATTATAATATTCTGATCAATGTTTCACAGATAGGCAGTTTTAATATGTAACCTTGCATAAAGTGCAGACCTTGAAAATGCAAATACATACAAATGAAACTTATAAAAGAAAAATAAAGATGCTTGCATGACCTACTATATACTAGGTGTAATCAACTGTTCTACATTTTAACCTGTAATACCTAAAAACATTAAGTTTTAATGTAGGTGGGTAAACAAAGCATGTGGTGATGTAGACTCATTAAGTATTACACTACCAGCAGATGTATGTCTTATCTTATGGTGATTTTTGAATGAATAATCACTCTAATAATGTGTTATCAAAACATCCTTTTCTTTGCACAGATATCCCTTCAGACTGCAATTGGACTGTCGAAAGGAAGTATAGTGATTTTTATCTTCTTGAATCCAAGTTGGTAGAATTCCATGGGGAGTTTCCAGACAACCACCTCCCGCCAAAGAGGGTATTGTTTGGCCCTAAAGGTGCTGAATTCATGCATTCACGAAGACCTGTGAGTTTCTATTCCTCATCAGCATCAGCTCCTAATCCATTAATGAAATGAAATTGAATTTGTTTCATAAAACTTCTTTTACGTAATTTATTCAAATTGTGGGATTGGTTTTGTTTGTGCTAAAATATAAGTTAACATTTTGCATTCAAATGTTATAATGGTGTTTGAAAGAATGGCAGTTTGCATGAAGTTTAATGAAAATTATAGAACTCATAAGCAAAGGAAGTCTTGTGCCGAGTGAAGGTGAATTCCCTCAAGGATTAAATTCATTATCATCTTTATTTATCAATAGATGGTTACATACAACAATATATGTCATTAAAATATTTAAAAAATAAAACATACTACCTTTGTAGTTATTTATGCATTTATGGAAAGAAGTCACTCTTGTCAGTGTCAAGGAATTCATGGATAGAGTAAAGGAAAACATGGTTAATAGTTGATAATATATTTTGGTTTTTAATGTTGAAATATTGGTGCCATATGCAGAAGCTGGTAGTTTATTGATTAAGTGATGCAATTCACTGAGTCTTGGGTCTTAGCCAAATAAAAGTATGATTTACCATATTTCTTCGATTCTAAGACACCCACAAATATAAGACACTCCCAATTTTCAACGCCCTATAACCAAAAAAAAAGTAAATGGGCAATTCTAAGATGCAGCATAGCTTGGGCTGAAACAGACATTGGCACTTAGGGATGCCTTGGCTTGGTTAGCGTTAAGTGGCAACCCGTGTTTTAGGGGATTAGCGGGGATTAGTAAGTGGTCGTTTCTCGGAATTGGAGTATGGCATTTGAACATGTGCAAAACATGTACAAAGGAATGGAAAGGGTGAGAATATTTGTACCATAATACTTCCAAAGTGGGTGATGCCAAAATTTTTGTTGGTCAGAGAAATGTTGGACTCTAGGTTATTTCTTTAGATGGCTTCCTGAGAGCAGGGCAATCGAGCATGGGTAAAGAACCAAGACCAGGCATGTGTCGACGAGAATCGTACATTGTGAAGTTCAAAAGGCAAGTTATCTTGTTGATGGAAGAAAATGGGAACAGAGGACCAGCTGTAAGATTTGGTATAAACGAGTAAGACAATGGCATCAGAAATAGAACGTTATTTGTGCATAGTTTTTTACTAGAAGTCGTCACAAAAGAAGTTCACTGGGCCAAAACATGGAAGATTCCCTGAAGTCGACACAGTAGTGTTGGAAAATTTCAACACAAAGCGGAAAGGTGAACTTTTTGTGAGCTATGAGCTACTGGGACCGGAAGCCAACAACAAAGCAAGGTCTTTGGGCATCCCTTGCATATAATTTCCGCTCAGTCAAAAAAAGGGCAGATGATTCATGCAACAAATAGGGTTAGCATTGCAGCAGTGTCTTAGATTCGCAGAAATGTGGTATTTAGATGTCCATGTATTGATTCATAATTATGTATATTGGACCTTTTCAAGAGGTGAATAATTTTTTTCTTATTCATTACATGAGGTAACATAAATGAATAGGCTGTAAACTCCCATTGTTCAATTATCAATGTACAGTGTTTGGCAGTTATCTCTAGAGTCTGCATTATGGATTATTTTGACTGGTTTCTTTTGTAGATGAAGGATAGATTTGACACCAGAGGAGTTGTCGTAGAGTATTAATGCATACAACATATTGCATTGGCAAAATTCATAGTACCCAAAAAAGAAATGACCTCAGTAGCTGTGTTTTTAATGTCCTTAATAAGAATAAAAATCAAGGTTTTATCATGTACACTAGTCTAGATTCAAGATCAAAGCCTAGTATTTTTACAAGTTGGTTATTTTCAACTGCTTTTCTGGACAAGGTGAATAGCAGCTGTTGGTTTTGTCCTTGTTTAGGAGAGCTTGCAGAGAGTAGCCTTATCAGAGAGAAGTCAAAAAATTTGGCACTCAAGTGTTGCCAACTTGCCCAAAACTTTTCCCATGTCATTTTCGACCTACTGCTAACCAAATTGAATGCCCAACGTGAAAAATTAGGAAAATAAAACACAAACTGTATAATGAAATTAACCTAATTAATCAGGAGAGAATTCAATGCTATGTTGAAGAGTGACAGGATATGTGACTATGCCATATCATAAGAAAAAGCAAAAGGAGGGTACTCAACAGCAGAGGTTGAATCAAAGTTAGAGGTGTCAAGAAAGGATGAGAGGAATTTTGTATGAGTGCCAAACAAGTGAAAAGAAAACTATTTCTCACAAGAAACTTGCAAGTAAATGTAGCATCATCATGTTTAGAGAATTATATTTGGAAAAATAGTATCAGAGTGTGATTTAAACATTACAGAGAAGCAAAAAGTGGAAGACTGCATGAAACATGCAGTAACGCATTAAAAGTGAAGAATGTGGTTTTTGTATGTATGTAAAGTTTCAGATGGTGAGTAATATTTGGTAAAGCCAAGGAGATTAAGCTTCTGGGTTCAAAAGATTAAGGACGTGACTCATCAATAATAATAAAAGATCTTTGAAAACCTTTTGCAGAGATAAAAAGTATTTGGAAGATAAAAATGATAAAACTATGGTATTGGCAATGGTAGAAATACGTAATAATGATGTTTAAAACATATGGAATCCATAATCATAAAAATTACACTGAGCAAAATCTTAGTGAATTTGCAAACTTTTAATTTTATTGCTCCATCTTCCAATTACAGATATTTGAAGAATATCTGCAAAAACTTCTGCAAATGCCAAATTTAAAAGGCAGTGACCTCCTTCACACTTTTCTACGATCACCATTTGATTTTGCTTCAAGTAATGCTGGAGGTTACTTGGGTAAGACATTTGACATACATGCAATATTCAACTATGTAATTTACCACAGCTTCATGATCATCATACTATTTTTATTTTGGTGTTTGTAGTTGTGACATGTTAGTAACCCTGTAGCCACAGTTGAAACATTCAAAGTCTTACCAAAGATGCCTGACATTAAGAATAGTAACAAATACAATGTATGTCATTTTTTGTTTAAATGCGCATTTCTCATGTAGTTTCGTGGTGTATTGTGTATACATCATTCACAATAATATGTGAACATGTAATATAATAATGAATATTACAGAGTAAAAAATGCCATGATGATGATAATCAATGTTATGTATTCGGAAATAAGACACGTCAATGAACATGGGTACTTAAGAATAATACATAATTGCCACCAACTACATCCAGGAACAAAAGGGCTTTATGATATAGGTTTTTATTTTATTAGGTAATCTACCAGTAAAAGTCGGTTTTGGATGGCTACAACTACCAAATAAATATTTTGTTTCTACTACAAAACAATCCTACATCTTACTCTGGTACAAAGCCCTCTTCATCTGTGTGCACTTCCTTCATCCTGTTCAACATCCCAATCCTGCTCCTGCCCTTTACTCATTTGCCTAAAATTCTCCCCTCTTTTATAGTCTTCAACATCCCACTACCAATTAATACGTCCTTCATCCATTTTTCCTGCCTCCTTATGATTTCTCCCAACACTCCCCTTTCCTTTCCCACCATACATAGCACTTCCTCATTTATTTTCCTTTCATTCCATTTCATTTTATTCACATCCACATTTCAAAAGCCTCCAATCTAGGTCCATTCTCCTGCTTCAGAGACCAAGTTTCCGCGCCACACATAACTATGATCCATGTCAAGGTTTTAACAGCCTTTTCTTAACATCCTTACTCAACATCCCTGTCATCAACTACCTTCTCCTTGTGAAAGCCCCTTTGCCTAATGCTATTCTTCTCCTTACATCCCCACTACTTTGACCATTTTGGTCCGAAACATTTCCGAGATACATAAACTGTTCTACCTGCTCTAGTTTTGCCCTCCTATTTTAATGTTACCCTTAGCCTTTCTCTGTCTGGAAAATCGCATAACCTTTGTTGTATTTATATTGATTCTCATCCCAAATCTATCACACTGAATTTCCAATTCACTCATCGATGCTTGCAACCCCTTGGCTGACTTAACAACTGGAGCTTGGTCATCAGCAAACCTAACTGATTTTATGAATTCCCCTCCAACTTTCATTCCAATCTGTAACTCTTCCCATGCCTCTTTAATCATTTCCTCCACATATACATTGAACGTTATTATACAGGGTTAATGTAAATATTGCCTCGTGTTATTAACTATTCATAAATTCCAACCAACAGGCATAAAAATACGTAATGAATTTTTGATGAAGATAGCGATATTTTCATTTTAGTCTTCATTTTATCTTCAGTGTTTATATTGAACAATATGTTTTTGTTGTGTTACATTAACCTCAATGTTATTTTGTCCAGATATAGGTCAATATATCTCTGGTCATTCATATGCGATGTAACGGATGGTTGGCAGGATGGATGCTAACCCTATGACAATATTAAAAAATTGAGATGAGTTAAATGCGGTTTGAAATATAATATCCTTTGTTACATGATTTTATTTGTGGCATTTGTTGTTTTCATATAGCAGAATACTATTTGTAATTTGTTTCCTGCATGAAAATTAAATTGAATTTCTAAACCATTACTTAAAAGTGTGCATAGATATCTATTGAGTCTTACTGTCTACAAATGCATGCCTTTGAATGCAAATTGAGATTAATGGCAGCAGGGTCACCCAAAAAAATTTCTGTGACAATGTGAATTTGTGTTTTCAAAATTGGTTGAATGAGCAATTCATGTAAAAATTGCACTTTTGTGTAAGACATGTTAAAAGCATTGATTCATTGATAATAATGATATCACAAAAAATATTTAAAATGGTATGCTTTAAAATTAAAGTTCCTTTTTTTAAATATAATTCTGGAAAATGAATGAATTGAAGAATATCCATTGCAAAGTTATTTCATGTTACAATTATCATAGAAAATCCAAAATTTTAGCTGGTCGCAAACACAACTTCTTACTCATTTTGAAAATACTGACTTGTGGAGCTCAAATAGTCTTGCAGAACAGTTAAGTATGCAAAGCTGTTACCTATATTGAGAGAAAAGTACTATAAGTATGCACTAAGTGTCTTGCAAGAACTAGTCGAGCATAAAGAGACTAAGTAACTTGTAAAAAATTGTGCTTTTCGTAAAAGATGTCATTTGGCAAGTTCAGGTAGCCTCTATTTAACTGTTCTTAGGAAATTTTTGACTATCATGCTTTAAATTGGGACCTTATTATATCTTTCAATTGAGATGCTGTTCACATTTTTATTTTTGATATATATAACTTTTGACTATGACAATTTCCAAAGACCCCAGTTGGAATCAAGTTAAGTAGGAGTGCATTATAAAAATAATTTCCCACTAACAGTTTAGCATTAGAGAAGGGGGGAAAGAATAATTATTTAAAATGTGAGAACATTGTCTTACTTCTATATTAATTTAATTAAAAGTGGTGTACCCTGTATTTGAAGTAGCATTGTATGATTTATGTGAAATAGTCAATTATGTGCATGTCTAAATGTGTTTAAATGATTCTCTCAATGCATTTTAAGGATTTGGGGGTCCTCCAATGATGGTCGGTGGGATGGTGTCCGAATTGAATCTTGGACGAATGATAAGACGCACAACTTTGCCCCTCCGTCTGCGGAAAGAGAGAGGACAACACCTTGAACCATTTTTAGCAGCTTTCATTAGCTCCACGTCTGCCACCTCAAACATACAAGTGGCATCTTCCACATGTTCCTCCATACCCAGCTCTTCCCATGCCTCCCCATCCATGTCCCAAGTTACTGGCAACCCAGTGGTTCCAGATATTCCCGTGCAGCGGATCAAATCATCCAGTTCCAATGTCGGAGGGTTGGTATCAATCCATTATGTCTTAAGTGTGACAATTATTGGCATGTTACATTGTTGGTACTGTACATATGGCAAGTCCTTGCAGTCTTTCATATCACATGCATGGAAAATTTCTGCTCTCTGAAAAAAATTTTTAATATTGATGCACTCAACGAAACTGTGTCCTTGCAATCAATAATGACTGATGTTTCTGAGTCAGTTGTTTTTTTTTTTGAAAAGTGTGTGCTGTTATGAAAAGTTTAGGGTAAACATAGTTTAAATGTTACAGAGATAGTGAAACTTGGAATTACAGTGGAACCTCATAATACGAGCATAATCTGTTCTGCGGTCTGTCTCATGAAGCGAAACACTAGTTAAGTGAAATAACTGTTTGCATATAAAATACGATAATGCATTCCATATGGAAAAAAATAAAATATGTACAAGGTTTATTCAAAGAAAATTACACATTCATTGTTTAGGATCGTGGGTCATGTTCACAATTAATTCTATCATGAAATGAAGCTACCGGGAATGCAAATTAAATTTTTAAAAATAGAAAAGAATCTAAATAAATTGTAAATTATTTATCATGTGTACCTAATTCCTTTTTACTAGAAGACTATTAAGACATTTATTTTTGCTGACAGTTCGATATTTGGTGTGTATGCTAGTTGGAATGATCGTTAAATAACTGTATAGTACGCATTGCCACTGGCTTATTAGGGCAATGCCTCATGTGCAAGATACGATGCAAAAGTATAACATAACCTCTACATCTCATTCAGTCTGCTGTTTTGGACTTAATATTTCTTGAAGACTGGTGGAGTTTCTGAATGGTGAACAAGCTGGGGTTTGATTTTCAAATTGCCACTTGCATTTGTGTAATATAGCTGTGTGAGATGGCCTTTCATTAGCTTGTGATTGGGAAATGCATTCTGTTCTACTGTTATGTGCATAAATATAGGTTTTTTTCTGTATCTTCTTCCCAAAAAGAACCGTTACAATCAAAAGCATGTTGTAGCAGGTAACCCTCCAAACATACAAGCTTTTTGAATTCACCAATTAAGCTGCCTTTGACTCAAAGTGCTCTTTGCTGCTTCACCATGCCTCTCAAGGCCGTGCATGATGGTTCTTCTCATAAACTTCTCGAACCACGCACAGCTTCCCTTAAATACTTGTTCGGCTGTTAATGATCTTGACATCTTATTAACAAGGTTGGTTGAGGTTTAAGTGTCTTATTAACACTTTCCCCTTCTCACAAATTATATCCTCGTTAATGGTATCATGTTGCCATTTTTTTTCATTGATGCATGTGAGAAGCAACCTTTCAACATCATTGAGAATACATAACAGAAAAGACTAGATACTCTTGTCATTCTCTTTGAAGCATCTATCTCCTTAATGTTGACCAAGTTCTTGAAGAAAATGCAAGTTGTTGATATTGACCAATTTCCAGATGTGCATGCTAGATCAGCCATATTCACACCTTGTTCCCAATTTTCAATTATTTTAATTTTCTCTTCTACTGTTATTTTCAATTTTAATTCTCTTATGGCTTTCTTCTCATGAATTTTTGTTTGGAGTTAATTTTAAAACTACGCACAACATAATATTAAACTTTGCACAAAGAAATCACTAATAATACATTTGAATCTAAGTTGGGAAAAATGTATGATCACTAGCAACACTGAAAGGCTAGCGGAACAAGTGCTAGGGACAAACTTCAGTTGCAGGTATGGTATGAATCTGGGAATATTCCTCTCTTCATCAATCGTTAAGTGAGTCGTCTACGCTATTTGCTAATATTTGCTTGTTATGTGAATTACTCGCTGCGCGAGGTGTGCATTAAGTGAGGTTCCATTGTATATGGTTTTCACCTTACCCTTAACAGTAAAACTTTTAATTCCCTTTTGATATTTACTTAAAAAGCCATGTATTTAATAAAAACATTATAGCTTAAAATTAGGTAGTCTATTTTTGTCATTTTTAATTGAGGGAATAGTAATAAATTGGCAATTGGCATTCAAGGCCATTAAAAAGAAGGTGAAAAATTCATTTTAGTTTAGGTGGGGCAAAGAACCAAACGAAACCCTGTTCCCTCTAAAGCACTCTTGCAATGCAATCATTTTCATCATTATTTCAATGTTGTGATTGGTTTACTGCAGTCCTCAATTTTTCTCTATACAGTTTGAATACCCTCACCTTTGATAGTTTCTTTGTTGTACATTCTTCTAATTTTTCCTCTTGGTCTTCCCCAGGGGAATTTCCCATCAATTTTCCTTTGTATATGTTTCAAGCTGATCTATTTGCCTCAAGGTGTGTCTAATCCATCTAGTTCTTCTTTGCCATAGAGTTCTCCATGTTGTCCTTTCCCATTCTGCTCTTCTAAATACTTCCCCTCCTTCACTTTGTCTATCCATCTAATCTTCATCATTCTCCTCCAGGACCATGTTTCAAAGGTTTCTTCACTGATCCACCTTTCAAATGTTCTGTGTCTGATTTGTAGGTTGCTCCATGAATTTTAACTAACTTATTCCTTGTTGCAATGTTAGATTCTAGGAATGTAGTAGTTGCCTTTTCTTCATGAATGCCTTCTTAACTTGAGCTAATCTTCATTTAATGTCAGTCGAACTTCTTCCAACCCGAGTTACACTGCTGTCCAAGTAGATGAAAGAATTTTTTTTGTTCTACACATGTCCCAAATATTTGTGTACAGTTACAACAATACAACACATATAGTTTGTTATTGACAAATGCTAGACGTGTTTTGGGGTGCTCAGAAATGTTTTGCTGTTAAAAAAAAGATCAAAGATTTGCATCAAATTTTGTGTAAAAAATGGAATCCAGTGCTTCAAAACGCTTGAAATGTTAACAGTGGCATAATGTGAATCTGCTCTGAGTAAAGAAAATGTTTACAAGTGGTACAAGCTCTTCCTTTAAAATAAAAATCCTTTGTTAATTGGGACAAAACTAAAAATTCATTTTGTTATGTTTGAATATGGTGGTGCCTCTGTATAACTTGCAGCAAAATCAAAAGTGATATACCTTCATCCCTTTGATAATTTCATGTGACTCTTATCATTCTTTATAGCAAACTCATCCATGCATTTAGAGATGGGGTATCCCCCTGTACAAAAAAATGTTGTTTTTATCATCAGTAGTATTTTACTCTTTTTGATAAATTTGGATACAAGTATGCCCAAGGATTGTTCCAATTGCAGTTGATTTCACCTGATTTTATAAGCCAGCCAATGAGGTTTTTACTGCTATGTGAAAAAACTATTTTTTTATTGCTCAACTTCATAAGGACAAAAGGTAAGGGGGTTTATTGTATATAATGCATGTTTAAGAAGACAACATGAGGTTCATCCCATCTTTTATGTAATAGCAATGATTTCCGTTGTAAAGTTTAATGTCAAGTTTGAAATCAAATGAATGTTTTCCAATTCCTTGTCACAGAGTCATAATGCCTAGTGCATTTGATGCATTGTATTTATGCAAATGTTTTTTCCCATTATTCTCTGCTCAAACTGCTAATACTCTTACAATTTTCTTTCTCAGGAAGTTTGAGTGGACAGACGTAAGTGAGGATGGGAGACGAACTATGGGTCGCTGCCTCACACGCTCCATATTTGGGGACAATTTTGGGTTGGCCAGTGATAACATGGATTCAGATTTTGGTGTCGGAGGCTGCAAGAAAAAGACCATTCCTTTTCCAGTTGTGGGAACAGTGCCAATTAAGTCTCAGCCACAAATCTCTCTGAACAGTGCATTTGACTGCTTCCTTTTCCTTGGTAAGATCTTGTATGAAAATGTATTAATTTCATTTTACACTGTCGTGAATCTCAAAAAAATATATTTGCATCAGTTTAAAAAATGCTCTCTAATACAAAGTGCTTGTTATTACTGCTTGCAATTTATTAAAAGCTAATTCCTTGGGTCTTTTAGCTTAACACTAATGGCCAAAGGTCTTTCTTTACATGGACCTCTTCCATTGATGCAGTGCTCATGGTATTGTGTGTTCAGAGTGATATTTTTTGAGTATGCAAAAATTTTGCATTCATGTTAATTAGCTAAAATGTTGCAATTTGTTAAATTCTTTTAAAATTTTGAAAGTATAATGATACCCAGTTTGACATATAATAATTTCCAGACTGAATATCTATGAAGTACCAAAACAGATATGGGAAATATCCCCTTCCTTATAATATAGTAAAACTAATATTAAATTTTTTATCATCTTGCATTCTATTTGATGCCATTCTGTTTTCTTTAGACAGAATGTTCAGTTATTCTTGTCCACATGATTGTAGTCTTATCCTGGGCGTAAAATGTGTTATGTCCTTTGTCATGTCGGAATAAAAGGGCAGATCATTGATGATTTGCATTTATTTTCAGCTGTTCGTGTGTTTGGAGCAGGTGAATTTGCAATTCGCATATGCTTAACTCTGGGTGTGCTACTGAAGAACACTTTCAATTCCTTTCTTTTATGGCTTGTGGACTATTTGTTGAGGAAAGGTCTTTCAACAGCACACATTACATTGCTAATCCGCCGATTGAAAGGTTGGTAAAATGCAGTTTCCAGGTTAACTTGTTGTCTCTTGGAGGTATCTGATATACCTGTATGAACCGTTCATGTTTCATTCTTTTAATGTTGCTTTGGCCTGTCAAGTGATAAATGTGCATTTATTCTCAGGTGTGGTGTTTACACCAAGAGATCAGACCTCCAAGGCCAATGCATTGAAGGCGGAGAGCATGGCAAGAAGATTCAAGGAAGTTGGCCCTGCCCTTGTGGCCCGTTTTAATTCATTGCCATTCTGGATTCGCCCTTTTGTGCTTCGGATTATCCCTGGCTTATCTGTTATACATTCCTCTTTACAAAGTCCACCTCTTAACAAACAGGTGAGTAGTTAGTGGCCTGTACTGTCTCTACGATAATAATAATAATGCTCTTATAGCTTAATTTGCTAAAATTCAAGTATTGAATGGACGTATTGGTAAGTGATATGCAGAAAATGAAAAAATATATTATGCACATAATAGAAAAAGTTCTGAAGTTAAGTGATACAGTAATGTAATTGTAATGCAAAAACAGGAATAGTTTTTTGTGCAATTTTTCATCCAAATACTTGCTAATAGAATGTGCATTTTTGTATAGAGGAATTGTTTCTGGTTAAGACTTCAAAGTACATATTCATGCACCAGTGAGTTTAAATTCACTGATATTTTAGGAATAAAATGCGAGAAATCTTTGTAAAATCCTGGTAATTTATTAGAAATTCATACTTATTTCTCAGGGCCCAATTTAAATTATTATGGTTCAAATATAACTGTACTAAGGTTCATCACTGTTCTCAGTATTATGATATGTGCATCAGAATTAATGGAAAAAATATTCTAATAGATTTTATAACTCCAGAATAGTTTCAATGTAAATATAAGTATGTGGAATGGGCACACACCAGAAAATTGCTTGATAAAGACAAAGTTTATGAGAAAGTATTGTTTTTGTGAGGGAAAAGTTGGCTCTTAGATATAGCACGTGTATATTTCGGGTCTCTTGAACATCTAGATTATATTCGTGTGTATGGGTTGTAATTATATGATTTCAGTGTGTTAATATTTTGACATTAAGTAAGGAGGTTAAGAAAAGAATACATGAAAATGTTGGTATGGAGCACTTTTTTGTTTGAACTCTTCATTGCTGAAGAAAGATGATGTATGTATGGGATGATTGGATGCATCTGAAATGTGAGTGTGGCAAAGGATGGAAAAATTAAAATGGACCAAAAGGAGAATGAAGAAAGAGGTACTAGGCATGGTGGAGGAGGAGAAATCCAACGGAGAGAGGAAAGTTAAATTGGAGAATTTTAATTGGGGATAGGATGTTATAGACTTTGGTAAGCTTTGTCTATGCTAAGAACACATTGCATTTCTAATCCTCACTTAACATGACACAATTCAATATTGTACCCTGCATTAAACCTTCAGTTTTACATACCTTCTTCCTTTCTTCATTCTGTCAAACATTACATTACTTTCATCCCCCTACCTCACCAACTGAATATTCTCCCCTCAATTACTTTCTTCATCATTCCATCACCAGTTAAAATGCCCTGTATCCCTTGAATTTTTCTCAAAAACTATCCGTTTTCCTCTGGGTCCATTTTATTTTCCCATTCTTCTCCTCACCCACATCTCGGAAGCCTCCTACCAATGCCTATCATCTTTCTTCCATGACTAAGTTATAATTCGTTGTCTTGGGCGTGACTTCATGGAATCGACTTAACATAATGAAAAGAGAAACTTTATAATTCCACATAGATTTATGTGGAATCTTTATGGAATTATAAAGTTTCTCTTTTCATTATGACTAAGTTACTTCACTCTACAAAATTCACTCCGTACCAGCTCTCCTTTTGTATTAAAAAGAATGGAAATTAATACTGTGATTGTATAATGTTGTTCATTTTCCATATTGCTACATACCATTAGTAATTATCACTCCTATGCTATCTTATTCATGTATGTGGCTGGGGTTAAATAAAGCTTGTGCTTCTATTATTCATATCCTTCCTCAGAGTAGGGAATGAGGAAATTGATTGAACTTTATTTCTGTAGCATTGAGTTGAAGAGGTTAAAGACTGAAGAAGTTAAGAAATCAGGGAATATTTATTAAGTTATTAAGAATAAAGGAGGAGAAAAGGTGTCTTTTGGAAAAGAAATTTGGATGTAAAAAGTGTCAGTAAGCGATTAAGTTAGTAATGTAAAAGAAAATATAATCATTCTTTCATTATTAACCCCTTAAACTCTGCATGAAATGTCTACAATGCAAACTATTAGTATTATCAAGATTACCTATAACCCTTCCCAGTTTCTCCATAGGTGGTTAAAATTAATATTAAGGCGTATTTTTTACTCTTTCATTCTTCCTGTTTTTTTGCAGTAACCTTCTGTGTGTACAATAATGTTTGAATATCTGTGACTTTTAAGTGTGAATGCTTTGATTAAAAATTTATTTCCGATTTACCTGTTATTTCAATCAAATCATAGGTTTATCATATTTACAGCTTGCATACTCATTGGTGGATGTTGTCACTCAAGAGCTGTTTCCAGAACTGTCGCAGCCCGCAGGTGGCAAGACTTGATTTCAAAATATAAATGTGATAGATGAATTTTTTTGTTTTTTGTTCATTATTTTTTATGCTATGGTTGTGTACAGCATCATTATTTTGTTATTAATCTAGTTAAAGTGCAGCTTCATAGAACATGATCTCACAGTGTGTGCATCTTATTAAAGGTTTATGTTATAATATCGTTATTGTCTAAGAGTAAAGTGTTCTTCCACATTGTTGTTCAATGTTAATTTATTTTGTAAACAATTGTTGATTTTATCTGTTATTTATCGTAGTGGTTGTAGCTGATGATTGTATTCATGAGTTTTCAAGTACCTCCTATTAACATTTACTCCATGCAAAAACAATAATAGTTTCTTGTGATTTTGTTACGCTCCAAATAAGTTGACAAAAGTCATGCTAATTATGTATAATAAATTAAAATATTTAGTTCACATATTTTTTACAATTTTTGGTGTGGTAGCTAAGTGGGCAGAGCACTAAGTGGTTAGCTTTTGAGAGTGATGAGTTCGAATGGCTGATGTTCCTCAGTCAAACTCAGGTCATTTGATTTTATGAGAAACAGGTTTCTGGAAATTATTGGTGACTCAGGGTTGCTACAAGCATTCAAAATCATGTTTAAAAGGGAAAATTTATTAAGATACCTTGAAATTCATGCATGGATGAAAAATATTATGTTAGTAAAATCTGGAAAAGTATTGTAATTGATGCTAAAATTTCAAAATTGGAAATTGGTGGAAAGCTTTATAAGCATAATCTAGCTGAAGTAATCATTGTAAAACTTGTTTATTTAATGAATGATTTCAGCGTGATGGCATGCATTTTGAATGGACTGCTGTGGTGTTATCATAGCTCGTAAGTGTATTTACTTAAATTAGAGTCCCAACCCAAGTTTCCTGGTAAGACCACAGAACTCATTTTGTGACCTGATAATTTTATTGCCTTTTATTTTTAAAAAAATTATCCCCCACGTTCTGATGTTTAGTAGACTTGATTCTCTATTTTTGTTTAATGAAGTTTTAATCAATTATCCATCACAGGCCTACCTATTACAATAGCTATGATGACTGTTGTATGGCTTAAGGTCATCCATTCCATCAACAAATGAAAGGTGTTTTTCAAACTGAATTTTCTTGATCAACATTCTATTACTTCACGTACCTGCATTTCTTACATATGTACATTTCTTGATTAAAAAATAGCTTTTACACCAAAAACTATCAGCTGCCCAAGTTGTAAAGAAAACCTATGAATGAGTCTGACTGTTTAGTTGTTGTAATTATTCATCTACATCTAAGCAAAATGATGGTATATTGATGATCTGACTTTGAGACTGTATTTGGACTGACAGTGTGATGGATTGAAGACTGCTTTAGGTGTTAGTGCAAGTAAATTGCTTTTTTTTTGAAAAGCAGTACTGTGCCAAATTTACCTGTCGATTATCTACCCAGACTGAAATTATCCCTTGTAAAATTTGATATTTTGACCTCAAAAATGAGTTAATTCAGAAATGTAGCAACCCTGCCATAATTTTTAGTGTTCTACAAAGAGAGTTTTATCCTCTTGCATATCAAACCCCACTTTTGAGTTGATGATTGTGGTTTTTGGTAATGAGATTGTGATTTTACATTCCAATGCAATCATTCAAATGAAATGTGTGCACAAATTGTTTGAGTGTCGCAATAAATATTCTTTGAAAACCATCCAATGTTAGTTTTATTTGTTCAATTTAATGTAATGGAAACTATATGTGGATTAGGATACTATGAAGCAAATCCCTTGGGTGTGTGCATAAAGAGTGAGTGGTCAAGTCATAAAATTTTAGATTGATAACATTTAAGGTGTTAAAATTCTTTTAGAAAATTTCAGTAGTCAGAGATGTGGCCAAGTTCTTTAACATATCTTTGAAATCAATTGATTAGTGATAGCCTTAGTGAATAGTATATAAACCTAAGTGAATTGGGTAGAATTAATGAATTGAAGGGGATGCAAGTAAATTGGAGGGATAGGTGACTTATCCAATACCTGTACATGAGTCAACCTGCTTAAGTGAATGTAGTCAATGGAGAGTCTGTTTGGGCAGTGTTAGGAAGATGGATGTCCATAATCACCCTTTTTATATGTAGAGGAAATGGTAAAAAAAAGGGCATCAATGAATTCATGAAATCAGATTTTCTTTAAGATCACCATGTAATGAATCAGTCAGCCAGTTCCAATCATTGCTTAGCATATGAGAAAAAGAGTTGTGATAAGTATGGGATGTGAATCATTATAAGCAAAATAAGCATTCTAAAGTTTCAAAAGAGAGGTAAGCTCATTTGAATGTTAAAAAAGAAAGTTACAAATTTCAGATGTGTTTTAGATCAAAATGATCAAATTAGTAAGGACTTAAGAAAGAGAATTTCATCAGATGAAGAAGGTTTCACGAAGAAGAGGTAATTGATAGCAGGGATGTTGAGTAAGGATGTTAAGAAACAACTCATTAAAACTTTGATGTGTAGTATGATTTTATATGGTGTGAAAACTTGACCATTGAAACAGGATGATGGACCTAGATAGGAAGGTTTTGAGATGTGGTTGTTGAAAAGATAAGATGGACAGAAATGAAAACAAATGAAGTGCTAGTAATGGTGAAGGTGAAGAGAGCATTGTCAGGAGAAATTCAAAGGTTGGATAGGTGAGTGCAAAGTATTTTGATAGGCAATTGAATTTTAAAAACTCTGATAGAGGGGAAAATGTTCAGCAGATGGGATTGGGAGATTGTGCGGAATAAAGGGGGAAAGAAAGTAAGTGAATTTGAAGAATGCTTTATCATTATGTGGGATATCCAGATATTTGTTAGGTGCGTCTGAGAAATATACGTGTATGCCCTCTGCCCATCCAAGGCCTACCTTAAATGGAAAACTACCTAATGTGTACTTCTATATTGTAATAGGTATGAATGCCACACATCCATTTTGTTCACCTAACCAGCCAGAATGCTACTGATATAATTTTTGCTACTACATGTTGTGCGGTAGTCCAGGGTTAGAGTGTTGAACTATTGACTAGAAGCTCCCAGGTTTGAAGGCAGGATGCTTCTCCTGGCACCTTCTTCTTCCTGGTAAACCATAGCCTGCAAACGGAAAGGAGCTGACCCTATCTTGATGCATTAATTCCACACATTGGGTGAACTCCACCATCAGCTGCCAATGCAACCTTAGGGTCGATTACAATGTTTATAGTTTTACCGTATCATATTCTTATTTGGCCTAATTAGATGTCAAGTATTCCTGAAATGATAATTTTCCCCAGAATTGATTTTTTTCCATATTTTGGAAATGGATTGTAGCTATTAAAAATGATATTGGTGAAATAATAAAAATAAGAAGTGGGAAAAATTACAAATGAAATAAAAATAATTTGAGAAATGTACCAGTATTTCCGTTAACAAATGTTATATTTTATATTCAAGCTATTGACCTCGAATAGCAGGAAAGCCGGTTTATTGATTAAAACCGAACTTTTAAATGAATACCCATAGGTTTAATTAGGCAGTTAGAGTTTCATGTTTTATTATATTGAAGTAATATTATAATTGAATTCACTACGAAATTCGACAAAAGCAACGTGAGTCTGATAAAATTTTCCCACATATTTTTACTTGAAATATTGTTTCCCCATTTCAAAGAGTCTTTGGAAATCAGTATTTAAGAGCGATTTCAAATTTTGATGCATGAAGAATTGATTCAAATGTTGCCACTTATCCTATTTGTTTTACCAATCAATTGGTCATATTCCATTTCACAAGGATAATATTTGCGATAGAAAGACCGTTTGCACAGCGTAGAATGACAGAAAATGATAATATTTATCAAAATGTCTCTCTATATATTCATATACATATTTAAAATTAAATTTAATTCCTTCCTAAATAAATTACGTAAACCCTCGCCAATGACCACTTTCATATTGCTATTATTATTTTTTCTCTGTTTAAATCAAGTTATTTTTGCGCATTTCGAAAATAAAATGTGACGGTTTAATTGTGTTATATCTGATTCAACAAAATTTGGGAATATCTTGCATCCTAGGATTTTTTCGGGCACGGATAATATAGTAAATTGATCACTATCATAAGAAAAAAGCCGTTAATGAGTGTTCAAAATTATTTATATAATTTTTTTCCAATAATTCAAAAAGGAGACATCAACTTAACCCGTTAGCGGCATGAATTTTACAAATATTAAATTTTCCTTTCGATACTCTACGCGCAAATTGAGATCCGAAGTAGTTTATGTTATTTCCGTAAGATGGAAGCGCTTGCGCGAAATGAAAACCCGGTAGATGGCGCGCTAAAATAGTCAACCAATAGGATTAGTCGACGAGGATGACGTACGGTAAACATCGGTTGCGTTCCTCTAACAAGGGAGCACATGGGCAGTTGCACGACGACCTCTGTCCGTTGAGGGTCGTGTGTGTGGTGTAACGGAGTTGCTGTGACGGCGGACAGAGGTATCCGGACACAAAACTGCCCTCCGTCTCTTCCCTAGAGGCAGGAGTTCCCGGATTTTGGTTTAAAGGATAGCTCTCAATTAAAGTGCGATTTTACGAAAGACGGTGCAACCAAATCTTAGTGCAAGAAAGGATTTTAGCAATAAGCACTTCGTCGCAGTCGAACAAAAAATATATTGGACTTTTTCGTGACCAAAGAGCGCAGATTAGATATTTTAAGGAATTTTAACGCGACTAGCGTCACAATGGATCAAGACATCAACTTCGCCGCCCAGTGCCTCTTAGCAATGTCCCACGCAAATGATCACAAATGGATTGGTTCTTCACCATTGGACCTATCCTCCCGACCCCTACAGTTTTATCCTGGATTCCACGGCCATCTCGGCTACTTAGCACCTACCGGGGGTCAGGATATCGAAGGCCAGCCACCATCACCTCGTCAGCCACCACCTGCTCCGCCCATCTTTGAGGCTGACCATGCCGATGCTTCGACTCCCGTCGGTGACTCCTCTTTGTACATGGTGGCCCGTATCCTCACAGACCTGACCCGCATAAAACAAGAGCCTGTGCCCAATGTACCAGGGGACGATGAGGCTTCGGACTCCGAAGATGCCATGACCACGTGTGGATCAGAAGTCCCCTCCCCTCAGTCCACCGGAAGCGGTAGGAAGTCTTCGTCGACTTCGTCGCAACACTCGTCTAGATCATCTCTCATAAGGAAGAGCCATAAGTGCGTTTATGCGGGATGCGACAAGGTCTATGGAAAAAGTTCCCACCTCAAGGCACATCTTCGGACGCATACAGGTCAGTTTCTTTCCCCAGCTCCTTCCTCCATTTCGAAACGCCCTACCCTTTTCTTGGAAGTTTTATGCGGTGTCCTAGCACTCCGGAAAAGGTTTAACCCGTTTGGTTGTGGGTGATTTTTAGTTTTTGCGCCCCTTGCTTTGTCGTAAATAAAAGGAAGTACCTTAGAGCTGATGACAGACATAATTGGGCTCTCCCAATAATAAGATGGTAATTTTTCTTCTCCGATTGTTGTTGTATAGTTATTTGAATTGTTCATATGTGATTACTTACAGTAATAGCGAATAATCGCTGCACTTTTTAATGATATAAAGGTTTAGGAGTTTATTTCCCTTGACTCTGCCGTGGTCCATGAGGCGGTGCGATCACAAGGCGTGTCCCGCCACGCATGTGGGCGGAGCCCGGACCTCCCCCGGAGGTGGGGGTTATACGCTGGACCGAGAATTCGGCAGGTCGCCTTCCAAGAAAATCGGATTTATTTCTGCAGTGAAACTGCTTCGCCGGGACGAGGTGAGATGGAAACTGGTATTAGGAAAGCTTAGGCCTTGCCAATCTGTTTAGTGTCCGTAGGCGTGTGAGCCGTTCTTTCTCCGAGGGTCATGCGACTGATATATGCGCACTTCGCTGTGTCCTCGGGTTGCCGAGCCCATCTGGCAGCCGGCCCTAGTCGCTTTTAGCCTTGCGGTGGGAAGTTTTCGGGGAGCGGCTCTGTCTGCGAAGGATGAATCGCCTCCCGGCCACATACTTGCTGCGCGGGGAGGTTGCCACTGCGAACGTTTTGCGCGGGAACGGGTACAGAGATGAAGAGAATATTACATGGCTGAGAATGAGGGGGAGGGGAAGAGGTTGTAGCGCCGATTGCGCCAGGGGCTCTGTGGAAGGATGTGCTGGCTCGTGGGATGCTTGTCGGTCCGAGGGTGGAGTATAGATGCAGAAGTGACCGTTTTAGCCCTGGCGGCTTTCGCCCCTTGGCGTAATATCTGCCCGGTAACTGTGTAAGCACTGTGGTGTGCTTCGGTGAATGTTTATGCAACTGCAATTATGCTCTCGCCTATCACCACGTGTAACCTTTCGAATTCGTATCTGAAGAGTGCAGGGGATACTATTGAAATTGCACTATACTCACACTGCACGACTAATGCGTCATTGTAATATACTGGAGTTTACTTGCTCTTTTCTGCGGCAGGTTTAGGGAATATAATCGTATATTTTATTCGCATAAGTTACCATTTACAAAATGTTCTTTTAAACCTTCCTACCTGTAATAAGCGAATATTTTTCGGCCTGCCATTGTATTGACCCAGCACTTTGTTGTTGCTTGGTTTTTTTATTTGTCGTAGTTCTGTATATCATACTTTATTACATCTTCTCATCCGTGATTATAATGCTCGTATGTGCTATCCTTCGGGTGGTTTTATAGTAGTATGTCCGTTGCCAAGAACACGCGTTTGAAAAAGATGCACGAGTAATATTTGTACACTCTATTCAGTTTGACAATGTTATAAAGTTACTTAAACATAATTCATTATTACATTCTTAATTTTTATTTTTGGTATTTTATGAAAGTTGGTAGTCATGGTGGCATTTCTGTATGAGGAAATAGGTTTCGCACGTCTTTAAGTTCTTCCAGCGTTCAGCACTAATGGTCACTTGCGTTCAAGGTACTCTTAACCTTTAGTGTCGGCTCGTCGAAAGCCGTAGAAAGGTATTGGATGGCATTGGATCATCCGTTTTGGATCGAGTGATGGAACGTACGTCACCGTAGTTAAGTTAATTAATCGCCCATTGGAGTGGAAGAAGCCCATGAAACAGTTAGTTACTCTGTCTGTTCCTTCGGGCGCACGCACTCGAAATCCCATCTACCTCCTGCAATCCCAGTCCCCCGCCGTCGCCGCACTCCCCGCGACCCCCCTCCCCTCAGGGGCTCCCTTGCCTGCGACGCAGCCCCCGGGTCCGTACCTCCCTCAGCGTCGCAGAGTTATCCCTCCCCCACCCCTAGGTTTTCGGGGCCACCAACCCTTCCCTTCCCACCACCGCGCCCTGCGTGGTGTGCCACTCACTCCACTCCCGTTCCCATCGGGGCGCTAACGACCACGCCCCTCTCCTCGGCCGCCACCCCTTGCCTATACGCAGGGCGCAATTCCCTCTCCCCTCACTCTCCCCCTCCTTCAACCTACCCTTGCATTCCGAAAATTGATGGCGTGGGTCCCGTCACCTGTGCCGGCGGGATGGTTTTTCTTGTGTCAACTCGGGCGAAAGAGGCATTTCGGTTGTAATTTCCCGTTTCATTTGTTCGACGGGAGGTCCCGTTTATCAGGTTATTGGATGTATTTGCTTTTTTCCAATGCGCTTTTGATTTGCTGCGTTTGAATGAACTGGCTGGGAGAGGATACGAAAGCTCTTCGTTCCTGGAGTTGACAAAAATGACTCTCCATGGCAAGGTCCGAGAAATTTTTATTGTATTGATTCTTAATTTTTTGCAGCTCCCGATGAGCTTACGGTAGTCGTTGCAGTGTTTGGTGCTGCTTTTAGGAAAAAAAATAGAAATTTGTGTGTATAATATACAGATACGCCTAGCATATAGATAACACTGTACTCCCTAAAGCTCTCCTGGTGTGCATGCAACCCCTGCCACCCACCCTGGCGGTGGCTTGCGGGGTATATATATTTATAAATATGTGCCTATAGTTTCTTGTCAGTGTGGTTTCGGCAATGATGACCTCGCTTTTAAAACATTGAGGTTTATCATGGAATTCATAGTAAAGTTTCTCCATTGACTGGCATGAATTATACTGAGCGCACCCTGATTTATCCAGCGAGTAAAGCCTATTTTTAGTTTTCTAGCAACTGATGACACCTATATAATTTGGCGCTACCGTCATGTTACATGCGACTGGGCTGTACAATTTGTGCTAATTGGGCACTGGCCTCTTACACTTGCGGTAACTTGTCTTTACCTTTTTACATTTTAACCACGCCGCCGCGAGGTTAGTTAGCCGCCACGAATTAGTTCACGTTGTTCCAGATTAAGTGGTGGAATATCCTCGCTAATTAATCTAACCTCTTGCCGTGAAAGCAAGGATTGAGGTAAACTGAAGGCCGAACCATGTGCCCGCAATTTGCCTTGTCTCCCATGCTAGAGGTCGCCTAGTGGTTTCATTTCGTGTTTCTGATATCAATAGATTTATTCGCAGACTGACCGTCGGTTGTAGCTATTGGCCGGCCTTTCCCGTCTGTCCGGGATGGCGGGTGTCCGTTAAACGGTTGGTGCGCCTCTTCTGCTCCCCGCACTTGTTCGACCCCGGCGATTCCGAGGCATTGCTCGAAAAGCAGAGGTACAGCCACGCCCCACTCTATGCGTCTTTCGTCGCCTCCCCTCCATGCGTTTACCCCTTTCCCCCTCTTCCCCTTTAGGCCTCCCCCACGTCCCGACCCTCCCCGACGAGTCTCTGTCTGCACCATGTCGAGCCTGCCGAGGGACGAAGTCGAAATAATCCCGGAGGCCTAACGATCTCTGGGGAGGGTCGGGGGAGGCATTTACGGGTCTGGGCAATGGTGGCTTTTCTTCATGCTTCCATTCCAGAATTCAATTTTTGTCCTGTCGCGCGCTGTGTGGCATTAACAAAACTCGGGGGAATCGTCGCGGCGTGCCGTGTTTTCTTTCTAGTAGCGGCGGAATGCGACAGTAAAAACTAAAACGGAAGTGAAGTGTTTGTTACACCGCGGTCGTGTTTCCGCTGACGAGCGGCTGTCCCGAATAGCGTGCAGCCTTGACTTTCCTCGTGTCGCTCATGGTTCGTGAAATAGTGCGTTTGTATACAGCCTTGGTATCCGATGGCTGCTTTGCTTCATAAACTAAAATGTAAATATCATAAGAGCGATCCCGAAGACCTTGGGTTGATATACATTTTTGCGGATGAAACCTCTGTAGGCGATGCATAGAATTGACTTACGGTAATAGTTAATAGATAGGCTACATGTGCACATTACTACTCGAGCCACCGCAAGGACGCGTGGCGGGGCATTTTGAGCTACTGGTATTTGATGGACACACGGTTCACATAAATAGGAGTAAATTTATATTTGCATATGATTAAACACGCGTAAAAAGCACCCCTGCATGTCTATGTACATCACGTAATAGTGGGTGTGTACGGGTTGAATTTTAATGAGGAAATTTTTAGTTCTGATTTAATATAAATTAATGTATTCTGTTGCTGTTTTATTGGTCTCTGATGGCTGGGTTTACATAAACTTAAGAGAAGAAATTGCCAACAGAGTTAACGTCACTAATTATTCCGTAAATCAAAAAATCATAATGTAAACATGGTCAGAGTTAAACTAAATAACGATTGCTAAGGGATTGGCTTCCTGTCATATGTTCTGATTTATAATTGGTCTCTTTTAGTCTTGCGTTAATAATGTGTTAGGTTGGGTGTCTTTTCTGGAGTCTTTGAATTTTCTAATCTAAAGTGTGGTTATTCCGGTTTTAATTCATGCAAATTCTTAGAACCAGTCTCCTTTAAGCATATATATGTAATCTTTGTTTATTCGCGCACTCCGTTGTCAAGCATCTACCTATGACGGCGAATGATGTAAATGAGTATATTGTTAGTTTTTTAATTTCATCATTTGGGAAATAGATAATAAACTCCTTTTACCTTTCGCAGTTCCATTTCAATTTTTTTCTTGTGGGAGATAGATGTATTAGATTTTTTAGGTATTCATTTAATTATCGTAATAATTATTTTGTGACAGAGGATTACTTGGGGATCGTGAAAACGGATTTTAATGTTACTTGCTATTCTCATTAATTCTCAAGGATATGTCCATGCGATTGGTTATAATTTCTCAGATGCATATAAATTGCAAGTTCTTACCAGTCAGAAGGGCTCTTTGAAATGCTCAACTATTTTGGCAGTTTGCCAGCCATTTATTTTATTGCCCACTACGACATATATACATTAATGTCCCTCTCATTCCTCTTCTAACCGTTGTAGGAGTACAGTAACCGCAATATTCATACACCAATGTCAATTGACCATCAATGTTTTTTTGGTTCCCGCACGGAGTAGATGGATTCGGTCCGTGCTCTTTAGCTTCGTTTTCTGTTTTCTTCGTCGGCTCGGCTCTGACGAGGGGGGGAGGGCAGTCGTACAAGAGTTCCGAGTCGGCCATCTCCCCCGCCCCCTTCCTGCCTGGTGTTCAAGGCCTCCCGCGTTGGCTGGGTTTTTTGAGTGTGCTCGACCCCACGTGGTGTCAATGCCATTTCTTCCGGGGACTCCTCGGCCCAATTGCTTGATGCCCGCCCAGATAAGTACGCTTTCGTTCAACATATGCATATTGTCAAACCTTTCACCCATGGTAATTCGGCTCCACTGTTTGCAATTTGTGCCTAAAATTAGTTAGTAAAAGTGGCTTATTTTTCCACGACAAAACAAATTTTCTCCAGTGCAAGGTCGATTGCATTGCCTCGTGGTAGCTTTTTTTATTTCAGCACGATATCAATGTCGAAATATTATGGACATCGGCTACGCAGAGTTAAATAAATTGGTCCTGCTATCGGTTGGCATTTCTTTTATTCAGTCCCTATTTTCCCGTTCATAATTGAACCGTGACAGTTTTCAAAAATGGAATATTTGATGAATAAGTTATCCATGTGTACTACATGCGTCATCTTCTATGGTATTAGCATCCCCGCACTAAAAGTAGCGTATTGTGCTTCGGAACTATTTTGTGGCGTTTATGCCGAATGTGATAAAGTTGAGTGGTGGTCTTATAAAAGATCTTCCATATATTCCTCAATACACGTATGTTCCTTAATATTAATGTGTGGACTTCAGCAATCCGTTTCGCTTTTCTAAATTTCTGGTTTCAGTAATTGCATTAGTCCATTCGGTCATACTCCAGCCAGAAGAGATTAATTTTAATCTATTATATTCTGGTCAGTGGGCAAGCTAACTTCCCGTTTTGAGTTTTTGATAGCAAACATTTAAATTCTCTTCATTCCATACATTTTCAAGGATTTAGTGTCCCTTGATCGAGGTCTTATATCGGTAGTATTAATAGGTCTACATTTTGTTGTGTTCTTAATGCACGTTAGACGTTAGTGCGTGCCAAGTATCGTCACTGAGGTACCTTCGCTCTAATTGAGTGTAAACGAAAACTTCGTATCGTATCCTATTTTGGCCTATTTAAATTGAAAGACTTTTGTTGTATGTTTCTACATCTACATAATATAACGCAAACCTCCGCAGGGGCATGTGGCGGAGGTTGTTAAACCCTTCAAAGAATAAAACCTCATGAAAAAAATAAAATATTCATGCAAACCTACACCCGCAGAGGCGTGTATATTCATGCGAAAATCTTTTCAACTTACACGCTTGCGAATACATATACTATCAACTAGCATCTACTCTATGCCCCGCGAGCCATCACAAGGACTTATGGCAGGGGGTCGTAGGAAACCAGCCATTCTACACATCAATTCCCTCTTTCTTTTGAGATTCTTGTAGGCAGCAGAGAAATTTCGTTAACTTGATCATAAAATTTTCATTCTTCAATCCGTCTTTCATTTTTAAAACCCAAGTCTTTCATACCCCTGACCGCGAATCTTTGCGTACTACGCATGCCTGGTGTATATGCAATCCCCACTTTGCTGGCGGCTTGTAGGGTATCAACATAACCTTTCTCTTGGAGTGACCTTCGTTCTTTATGTATTGTAGACTGTGTGCGCAGTGTTGATGTCTTCTTTTGTTCCGAAGCTTGGCGTTTTATGTCGCATGTTCATCGTATGGACTTACATGTGGTGCTTTCTGGTGCCGTAGTCACCATCGTTGTTGCCATGGCTCCGCATCGTTCCCTCTTTCTCCCCCCCTCTTGCTCTTGTGGTTACGCGTGGTGGGGCACGGAGTGGCAAGAGGCGGGCCCCGCGTGAAAGTTTGGTGCCAGCTGCCGGCTGTGAAATTACAGCTGTTTATAGATTTTTTGTTTCTTTTATTTCCTTAGCCGCAGAATGATAAAAATATTTTGAAACCTATTAAAACTACTCCCCCCTTCAATGGTTCGATCGTGGCTCAAAACACTTTGCCCAGACTTTATGTATACGATATATTAATTTAATCCGCGTCGTGAATGTCCATTGCTTGACGTCAAACTGCTGGTGGCGACCCCAGAAAGTTGGTGAGTGGCGATTCGAGTGTCGATTACGACGAAAAACCTTTTGCTCCTCCAGTGCGAGGATATTCTAACCTGATCGTGATTGTTTATGGTAATGAGTGTATTTTTATTTATTTACTTAGTCCGAAAGCAGCACATTTTTGCCTTTCCATCGAACTATTAGCAGTGATAACAATGGACACGATTAGTATAATCTAATTTTACGTTTCAATAATAATAATCGTAGTTGGTCCTGGATGGTTATCATGGCGTGGTATCATTTATGGAAGCAGTATGTCGTGCCGCACATTGAGTTCATTCGCTCACTACTGAAGAGTGATAAGAAGAGGCTTGCGGGCGACTCGGGGGTAGGTTAGCCCGTAACATTTTCGGCACCGCTCGCTCTTCTTGTTTGCTAACACCTACGGCCACGAGGACGTGTGGGCGGAGTCATTTTGATGATTGTGGATTAAGATTTGGGAGATTCACACATTATTTCTCACCTTTGGTTTTGGATTCGTAGTTTTGTAGACATTTTAGTGTGCGTTTCTTGCGGCATAAGGTGTCCACATATGCCGTTCAAACTGGGACCTTCCCCTCGGAGGCCAGTACTTCATTTTTGCTATGTACATTCCACAGTTAAATTAAGTGTTATATGTATTTTTTACTCCTTATCCATAAATATTCGGCAGCATTCAAACCTTGTGGGTGCGCCTTCCGAGATAGGTATTAGAAATACGACCTCAGTCCTCTTGATATCTATTATTGTGAAGGATTACTTTAATAGCCTATGTACTACGCGAAAGTGTTACGGTGCGCCTGGGTTCTTTTTAAATCAATTACTACGATCAAGTCCAGAATTAGGAGTGACAGTTGTTTCCCTCATAATTTGAATTTGTTTGAGAGAGTTTTGGTCATGCACGTATGCGTTTATTTAATTGATATTGCAGTACACACTATACTGTTCTGCATATAAGTGAGGTTTATACGTAGGTAATTCGTACGTTGCTTTCCTTAAGAGGAAGGAAATCTAGGGCGTGAAAATTTAATCGAGATCCAAAGTTCGAGGTTCTCCTTAACCTTGAGGGTGTATTGTGCCCTCGTATAAGCCGTATTGGTTTGAATCGTCCTCTCTTGAGGGTGTTAAATTTTTCCATGTTTCGGGCGACGAAAAGTTTTCGACCACGTGTCTTGGGATGCTAATCCGGGGGGGCAATCCTCTTTATCCTGCCGGGTGGGCAAATGGTATATCGCCGAGCCGTGGCGGGTGGGCGGTCCGATTCCCCGGCGCCTCCGGAGGGCATCGGAAACAGTTTCAGCACACCCTCGTAAACTCTCATCTGCCGCTTTTCGGGAAGAGGTTTGAGGTCACTCCCTCCTCCTACCCGGGATGTGGGTGCGTGGAGCGGGATGAGAGGGTAGGGGAACGGGGATAGCAACAGGCTTCCGTCGTGTAGAAAACTTGTCTCCATCCTCCAGACCCCAGACCAGCAGAGGCTTCCGCCCCTTCTGGCCAATCGGGCGCCGCCTCGGCCGGAGAGAGAGCATGCTGGAGGCGGTGGCAGCGCCGCCCTCGGCTGGTCGGCGAAGCAGTGGCTGTGTGTGCGTGCGTACTGAAGAGTGTGTGTGGGGGCTTTCATCCTCCTCCCGAGTTCTTTTTCGTAAGGAAAAAAAGACGTATCCTCCCTCCCCACCCCCGCCTCGTGTTTGCGCCCCGTCTTCTGGTTAGGGGAGGGTGGCGAAGAGAAAGGTGGGACACCTCCCGTGTACGAGCAGCTGGCTTCCTCCTCCCGCTCACAATGGTTTCGCCCCCCTCCCCATTGGGACGGTCCGTCACGGAGTACATGCAAGCTGGGACCCATGCGGGTACAAGTTCACGTGGGTCCACCCCCGTGAGCATGATCCCGTCTTACCCGGGGCATTTGTCAGGGCCCGGTCGTTATGGGCCTCGTGGATATGGGCTTTCTTCTAGTTCGTGAGGATTTCCTTCCTTTCCAAGTGCTGCACGGGTCAGAGCGGGCCATTGTATTTTTTTGCTTCTTATGAGTTCCAGAGTCAGTAAGGCAAGAGATCTTTTTGCTTCTATGGCAAATCCCCATGGTGTATTGGTTTTTCAACCTTTTGGTTGGTTCTTTGAATCTGTGGCGTTGTCGAGGGCTCTATCGCCCCCCATCGGCCCCGTTTTCCTTCCTCCTTCGAGAAAGGAGACACCCACTTCCTCTCCCCTCTGCTAAGGAACCAGATACACTGAGGCAGCCGCTGACAGATGTCATACCGGGGTGCCGGTGATAAGGGACTCGATAAATTTTGCACTAACTTTGAAAAATGTACGAATTTTACCTATGATATTCTAATGTTCCTGGAATCCTTGATTAAATCCAAGTTCCAGCTTAATTTTGATCTTCTGCACAAATGGTAATGATATAGGGAACATTAATTTCCTTTTAATATTTCATTTCAACGAGCGGCAAGTTGTTTGACCGAATTTGTTGCTCACACGTAGATGCATATTCAATGATAATAATCTGTATCGGTTGTACTCATTAACCATCAGAAGTTTTGTCTGTTTGAAAAGTAAGGTAATATATTGCTCGTTTCTTCCGCTTTAGATTTTGGATTACCAAAAAGGTTATCTTTTTGCAGCCGTCGTTCGCAGCAGTATTTCCATCGTGTTTTATTTCGGATTAAATGAAGAAGGTGAGATTTTGCAAAATAGCATCCTCCAACCGATGAGTTTTTCTTTGGGAAATCCTTTGGGGTGGGAAAGTTCTATGCCTTACGTGTTAAGATCGCCTTATTGGTAATGCAGTGGGGACAGAGTGACTTTTTGGCCAGGGGAGTTTCCTATCGAGTTTCCGAGGGCTTCTTTTTTCTTCTTAGAAAGGGAAGTTGAGGGCTCGCGAGAATAGCGAGACCATCGAGAGGGGGCCGCCGCGTTGGCAGGCCTGGTCGGCCATCCGTCGCTCCGTCCCGCCGCCCCGCCGCGTGTCGCTTGCCCGGGCGGATAGGCTGTTGCTCTCCTTGGGTCTCTTCACGGCATCTGCTAGCCCTCCACGTTTTTTATCAACGGTCTTTTAATCGACTCTCGCGTGACCGAAGAAAGGGCGTCCCATTTTTCTTCGGCTTTGCCTTTAAAGCCCTTTCCTGCCTGCCCTATCTCCCCACGGCCATGCTCGGGAAGTCGCGCGTGTCTGCACAGGACTTAAACTTAACCCTCAAGGGATGTGCGGGTGGATCTCGCGACTTGTGATCCCCGTTAGGGTCGTCATCAAAACGCTTTGTGTGGAGGGGACAGGGCCTTTGTTGGCCATGGTTCAGTACCAACTCTTCAACATGATTAATTTGCTTTATTTCTTCGCGCTTGTTTGCCTATTATTGTAGAATTATGACGAGGACTATTCAGACTTGATCTCGTAAATAAACTTGTTACCGTAGTGGTGGTGCGGGGCTTTCGCAGTAGTATTGGTGAGGTATTATTTTATTCCCTTGCTGTGTTGATCGTATTTTTCATTATTATTGCTCTTAATAATACGGAGATGGATATTCATTGTTTACGATAATTTTTATTTGATTTTACAGTGATTTAAAATTTGCATAGCTTGTTAATGAGTAAAGATGGCCGGTGAAAGAATAATTTACGTACTAATAACTATTTCCTTCACCCGATGCTTACTTCCATATAAGGGATACGTACGTTTTTAATATACCTTTAAGTCGTAAACTAGATGTAATTACGCGGCAGACCAATTTTGGTTGTGTGTGTGTAATTAGAAAAACGTGGTTTGATAATTTACACTACAAATGTCTAAGTGTGTATTTCTAATCCATCCTCTACGCGATTCCTTGCCTCCTGATATTTCTACCTGCATGCATTAGAAAGAATATTGCCTACGTGGGCACTTGCTTCTTTTCCTATCTGACGCCTTTAAGCTTCCAACAAGGCTCTGCAACGATGGGCCTGCGTGTAGCGGCACCATCCCTCTTAGCCGTGTGTGTTGGGATGAGGGGCTTCCTTTTCGCTATGCGCCCCAAGCGGAAGCGCTTTCTGCCCTCGGGTGTGCTCGTTGTGTGTGCTGAGGGCGTGGTTAAAAGGGGGTTCCCTTTGGACTTAAAAGGCCTGCCTTCAATGCCCTCTTTGCCCTGGGCATGTTTTTCCCCTTGCCAGACCCTCTCGATTTTTTCTTGTCTTGGGAAAACTTGTGCGGCGCTGTTTCCTCGTCGTTGGGCACCTGCGACGACCTGTTACACCACTTGTGGTGCGCGCATCACTGACAGTGAGTGAGGGCCCTCCGGTAACATTCCGATGGTGTGTGGCAGGGTTTCCACGTCGACCGTGCTCAATCAAGATCACGAAGCATCGAGGGGGGTTTAAGGGAGGAGTTACGTTACCCGAACGATTTGAGTGGTTTTTACAAATGTATTTACATGCACTTCGCTATTTCACTTTTCTACGCTTGCAGGACGGGTTTCCTTGCATTGGTTTTGCCTGCAGTAAGAGTTTTGTGGTATGATGGTCACATGCTAGGATGCCCAGTATAAACGATCCTTTACTTGGTGACGTCTACAGGTATTCTGATCTCTTATCGTTCATAGGATACATGTCATTTAAACCTGTCATTCCTAGAGTTCTGTCCCTTATCTTATATTTAAGGTTCCTCACTCTTATCGTTGTGCGACGGGGTTAGTCATTTATTTTTAACATGGCTGCAAGGGATGCCTGCTCTTAGTTTACATAAGGTATTGTCCATGATTTAGCCTAAAGTTTGTGAGTTACTCAAAGTTCTTTTCTAAAATCCTCCACGCTCTACCCTAATGTTTGATTCGACCTTTTGCGTTTTTCATGACAAATCCAGGTGCTGTTCGCTGCCCACTATCTAATGTACTAATAGCTATAATTAAGTCTCAGGTAGTCGTGTCGGGTCCTTTAATCTCAGGTTGACTTGGTAATTAAACCAATGTATTAGGTTTCGCTCATTTCTTCGGGTCGAATCCGTATTAAATATGTTGTATCAATAGCATTTCAAGTGAGATTTTTGGAATTTCTCTAATTTTTCTTCCTACAGCAATCTCTTCATATTATCGTTATAACGAAAATGGCGGCGTGCTAATTTGCGAGGATTAGCCAATTAGGTAAATTCATGGCTGGTAAGAATTCTATTGCAGTCTGATATTTTGATTTAGATTACCCTACATCACGGGGTTATTATATACTCTGTGCTCAAAACTAGTTACGAAAGCTCAGAATACAAGAAAAACTACAAGCCTGGTCGGTATCTTTTGATGAAGATTCTAAGCTATTGGTCTGTTAATGTATGTATTATCAAAATCATAAAAAAAATTGTGGATAATATGTAGTTGGTACAGTCGGTTGGGTAAATCCACAGTCATTAATCGCACAACGAAAGTTTTTACTGATTTCCGATGTATCACTTTTCTTAGTTATGACCAAATCGACCTTCTATTGTCGCTATAAATTAATGTTGATTGATTTACTAGTATTCCTGCCCTCTCAGTATGTTCCACAAATGGCAACTCTTAGGATACGGGTTATTTGAATATCTTGGGAAAATATGCCTACACATATTAGTTCCAATAAAGGCTAAAATAGGTAGGAGGTAAAACTTAACCTCGACGTTGAATAATGCCCGTCGTCAGTCAATGTTAAATAGCGAGAGTCGTCGATTATTTCGCAGTCGAGCGACGGGGTCCAACACGTACTCGTGGTGGTGCTGGATTTTGAATTTGGTGTCCCGAGACAGCACGGCGAAATTGATGATCGTCATGGACAAATGTGCTCGGGAGCTTTCTGTTTGACCGTTCCTCGCCCGTAATACGACGTTTGGTGAAAGGAATCCAATAACTGTGTTATGCAACGGCGGCATCAATGGTATTTCATGATTGTGTAAGCAATGTCTCGCCTTGGGCACGCGTGCTGGCGGTGACACGCTGGGTTAGCTGTCGCCCATGGCAACGAAAGTCGTTACACGCATTTGGGAGAACCGTCGTCCCATTTTTTTATGAATTTCGTGAAATTTTCCCAGAATAATTCTTTGGGGCTCGTATTATTTTTAAAGAGTTGAAATTCAGGTGATGTATTCTGGTGTGTTTTCTACCTGTTGTACGTATTGTGATCGAATAATTTTTAAATCGGGAATAATTGATAGCTTAGGTGATTGCTTATGCGAAAGCAATCAACAGTGACCTTATTGGCTGATTAAAACGCGTTGAATTTGAATCCTGTTATGAGAATTAACGTGTTGTTTCCATCATGGCGGACTTGATGAATGGATAAAGAGTAGACGCCTTATATTGAAAAAAACTGCCGAAGATTCCGCTACTTTAACGAGTCATCTGGTAATTTGCAATCCACGTAGATAATTACATTGTACTGTGAATTAGTTTCCTAGTGAACGGCTTCACACTTATTTTTGTGCAATGGAAAGCGTTACTTACGGCGACTTACTAGAAATTGTCGTTGCCAGTCGAGAAATTGGCTAAGTATTTTCAAGGGCTTGCTGATTTTCCAGAAGTGTGGAGAGACAACAAAAAATGTTAGGCTTACAATTGAGAACCCAAGTAATCGCTATTTTTTTAATAGTGTAATTTCGCGTTGATTTTCGTGTAATTGGGTGCTCGTCGATGCTGTTTAAAAAAGTGGATGCGGGTGTGTAATTTCCTCGCGGTTTTTATGCATTTTTGCTAGGTCTATAGCATTATCCTTTTTGTATATAAAAATATGAAATCTGTATCTAAGGAAATAATTGATCTTTTTCGCAATGCGCGTTTACGTTTCTAGTTCTTTCATTAATTTACCATTAACATCTGTATTATCCTTTGACGTTCCTCCCTCGACCTGCCTATTGTGTTATAATGGGATCGTTTTTCCGTGTTTGACTGCGATCATGCGTTTTCAGGAGGGGATATGATAGACTGGTGAGTACTCATAAACTTCCCTGATCCGTTGGTTACCACTCGGCCGCGTCGTTGATGTTTCTGTGTCGTCAGGTGCTGAGATTCATGGGCGTGGTCCCCCGTCCAAGCGCAACCCGCCCCACCCCGCTTTTCCTCCATACTCACGCACCTCTCCGTCCCCTTTCGCCCTCCTCTGAATTCCCCAACCCTCGGTTCAGCGGTCCCCTCCCCCTTCACTCTCCTATAGAAATCGTTTCTGCCCTCTTAGCCATTTTTTTCGTGTAAAGGTTGTTTTGCATCTGAGATTCACCCAGGGATGTCAGACTAGTAATAACATTCATATGATCTTCAGGAAAGCGATGTTTTAGAATTAAATTGTATTGGGATGTTAGACCAACGGGATATGAAAATAAAATGGTGGCAGACACCGTCACAGACAGATTGAAGTACTTTTAATACTCTCGCACAATACTTAAATCAATAACATCGGATAGAAATTAACATTGGATCAAAATTTAGTGTTTGTCACTAGAAGGTTCCTGATTGGTGATCGGAATACACATCTGAAGTATCCGCTTCAGCTATTTCTTGAACCCGGACCGTTGACGTGGGAAGCCGGTAACTCAAGCCACCGCGTTAATCTGCGACCTTCCGTCTTTTCTATTGTTTTCGTCCCGCGAGATACGTAGTTTGAAAGCTGGCATCCCTCTGTCCACTGGGTTTTTCAAGCCCTAGTTCCAAAGGACAGTCGGAGGAGTTATGCACATGTATTAACCGTTATTAAGGACGATTTACGTAAGATATTAACGCCAAATGGCTTGAATATGGAATTAGCACGTTTATCGTCTTGTCGTCGTAGGTGGTACAGGATACGACGTAAGACAGCCTAGACACATTTTGACCGAATTCAGATTAGCGTGAAGTTGTCCTGAGGTTATTTGAAACTATCAAAAAGAAATTCCGCTTCTGTCGTTAATTATTTTCTCGTGCCGTTTTTACGTGGATTACGGATTTTTTTTATTTTCGTTTTTCTCTGGTACCACGGGAAGCAATGTATTCACTTTGTAGAAAGGCTCAGGAAATTGAGGACGGAGTTTGCCTTAATTTGCGATCAATGAAATAATTTCTCATTTCTGCCCAGTCTCAAACCAGGTCGTTTCTTGAACTCGATGTAAGCAAACGTTAATATTTGTGTGCACATTACTCCCTTTATTGAAGATATTCATTAAAATAAATTAAGCGACACTGGCGCTATGAAGACTGCAGTTTTTTCGACGGATGTATCATCTTCGATAATTTATCATTGTTATTTTCATTATTTGCCTATGAAAATTAACGAGTGGAAACCTTGCAATAAGTACTTAATACTCGTATTTCGGAATACGACCTTCTCTATGGTTCCACAACCAGTCCTACCGGCTTATCGAAATCCGGTCCTTTTTATTATTACGTGTACTGTACCAATATTCGGCCTCACTTGCCTTCGCCATTGGTAGACTAGACCATTATTTACCCAAATTACAACCGAATCGAATATAGTGTCCATATTGAAGGTAAGCCTTCGATCGAACGGACATATTGTCAAACATCACACTCACTCTGCATGAAATATCGTATTTCATTTATTTGAACGATTGTAAGGTTTCGTCAAAATTGATATTATATGCTTGTTTTTTGTGCATATCACTCCCAGCGCTCATGGCTCGTTGCCATAATAATGATGAAGTCTTTTGATGTTACAAATACCATTTTCCGCATAAAATTTCGCTGGCAATATTCCCGTTACTCCTAGTTATGTCCACATTAGTTGGAAGCCATTAAACCGGTAATTTAATTAGCCTCCTTTTGATCGTTGGGTCGCGACTGCGGTGGTTGCCGTAGCAACTGACCATTACTGTCCCTAGCCTTCGATCATTTATTGATTATTCTTTTGTTTTCTGTGATATCGTCGGGTTGGAAACTCGTGATAGCCCACTGTGATAATATGGTGAGTGAGTTTTGCGTTTGTTTTTACTTCAGATATTTACCTCCATATTTGATTGCTTCTTTTAATTAATACGTCGATATATCAATCGTTCAATTCATTCTACCTATGGATTCTGGGAAAACCCTATTCGTGGTTTTTTGTTGTGCAAACTTATTATTTGAAGTTGTGAATGGCTCAGTCGGTTACTGCCAGATCAATTTATGTTAATAATATTCCTGCGAATTGAAAAAATATGTACAGCTTTGATTTAAATTACTGACATAAATTTGGAGGTCTCCGTATAGATTTCTCGTCATCAAAACACATGTTATCATATAACAAAAACTCAACGGTCATTCATTAAATTCTGCTCGATTCATGTGAATATGTTCATAACAGATTCTCATATGTTAAAAGATATCCGCATTAAGCGAGCAGAATTTCATGATTGACCGTGAATTTTTGTTGTTGTAAACCTAAACACAGTAATCAACCCGAAAGTCGGTTTGGTAGGTGAAGGTACAGTCTCCCAGTACCAAGCCCGACGGAATGTGAAATTCACCTTTGCCTGTGCTGGTTATGGTTTCCCAGGGGTATTTGGTACCCGAAAAATCACATACCTTGGGTGTAGCTGAGGGTGAACAGAGAGACTTGCCCAGGAATCTAACCCGGGACTTCCGGTCAGTAGTCCAACGCTACTCCTGGGCTACCGCGACCCACTTAGTTGTTGTATGGTCTCATTAATTCATCATATTTGAATGAGTTGTGGGAATATTTATCTGGTGGACGATTATGGTGACACGTGTGGTTGTCAAAGGGGATTCTGTAGTTTTCGATAAATTTTTTCTTAGAAGGATTTAATTTCTTGATGTAAAGCTTAGATTTATTGAATAGTATGTTTCACGATTTGTCAAGTCCCAAACCTTATTCAAGTTTATATTTCATTTCAATTTTTATATACAACTCGTAAACGCATTTTTATGTAGTTTCCGTTGACCGAGACGACGTTGGTCCATTTTGGTGATGTCCAGAGAGAGTGGCAACATCGATTAGGGTTGTGTTTAAGGGCTATACAAATCCGAGCTTGCCTTTCTCTTCTATTCTTAACTGGGGAACTAGAACTTGGTCCGAATTGTTTTTTCGGGTACCTAGGAATACATTTTGGTGTGGTTAATCGATCTCCCGGAATCCTTCGAAATTTAAAAGATATTTATAAGGATATTTTTCGTCCCTATTCGCCAAGTTCTGATTGTAGGTTTCTTTGTTCTATTCTGTCTGCTTGTGTGCTTTCACTTTTTCACCACACATACTCGCAACGGGTGATTAAGTGAGTCATATTATACCGTTTATCTGTAGACAGAGCTTTGTAATCCAAATGATCTCAAGTTTAGCGAGTGTTTGTGGAAGGGCGTTTTCATGAGAATAAGAAAGCCAAGGTAGGTGTATTAATTTTATGTCTTTACTGTTTCGAAGGCCGTGGAGAACTGCCTGGAGAACTTTATTTCCATTTTGCCTCATCATATTTATTTACTCGTTTTCATTTCCTGATACACAGTTTTGTTCTGTTGTGGTAATAAATAGTCGTTGTTGTTGAAAAGGTAGATCGACTTACTTCTCCGCATTGACGTTCAGATTACTCAAGTTTGACTCATTCTGATCGAGGTATATTTAACGGTTTCAAAACATTCATGAGGCAAGCTTTTCCTCCTCGTGACTCGGCAGATTAGCACAGTGTTCAACGTCAACGGTGATTGCTGATTTGTATGACGATTTTCCCAAGTGTTGGAGAGCTCATAAATGTTCTTGATGCATGAATTCGACCTATTCTGGGTGATTTTCTCGCTCCAGATTGTTTTCTTAAGCTGCGGTTTCTATTGTGTTAGAATTTCGGTTCTTATTATAAGGTACACTTGTGGTGGTGTTGACTTATGATTTTCATTCCCGCACCCTTGTGATCTCGGGTCTCTTCGGTATTACAGTGTACTAAATGTTCTTAGGTCTCTCTTTCTTTCGCTTAATGTTGTGGATATGCCATGGTGTCATCATCGCATGCGAAGCTCTAACATGAATGTGTGGGTGACCCGAGAGGCAATTTCACTGGGCAGTAGTCATTCTCAAAATGGCGGATTAATAGGCACCACGGGACCGCACAACACTCAACTTCATTACGTAATGTAATTATGAGGATAAATTCATTTTTTAATCCTAACTTACGATATACTTAAATAACCGGTGCCCACCTGTCTCGCGACGTGTTATCCGGCAAACTGCAAAAAGGTCGTGTTGAATCAGCAGTTAGGAAGTTTGGTAAAAGTTATAATTTGATTATATCACAATGACATCTCACTAAGCGGACGATCGGGCAATGGGACAGCTTACGTAAGAATATCTCCCCCATTTCCGTATGCCCATAACTATTTAGGATGTGAATTAAAAATATCAAAGAATAATCCGTCTTTTTATTTTCACTGCTCTGAAAGTTTTGGGCATGTGAAAAACGGTTTCCCTCTCTCTGAATATCGGACTCCTGTCAATAGTTGTTGTGTGTTCACTAATGTACGAGTATATTCCCTTAGCAATGTCGTTGGTGTGACGTTCCGCTGTGGATAGGCGGTTGTGTCTTTTGTTGGTAGTGTGCAATCAGATGTTTGCGTTCGGTGAAATTGCTGTCACGCATTTTGGGTGGGATGAAGGATTCTTAGGATTGTCGTTTCGCCGTCGTGGTCTCGCCTGCTAATGATGGTGTCCGTGATGCTTGCTTGGGGAGTCCGTACATGACACTCCCTCACATCGTGACTGCACGCATAATTCCTGCGTGGCGTGCACACGCTGACGAATCATCTCCACCGGGGGTAGACGGTACCGTCGATTTAATTGAGAACTTTGTATGCGTTTTCGCTCGCTCAAGTTGCTTACCCATGAGGATCGTGGCCCCTTCTCGGCATTGCCTCAAGCCACTTCCGCCCCTCCCAGATATCTCCGCCGTGGAAACATTTTTTCCCCTCTTTCCTCTTTTTTTTAACCTTTTCGGCTACGGCCTTCGTCTCAGAGCCACTGGCCGCGCAGTTCCGTTGACCTTGGGGCGGCAGATTGACCCCCTAGCCTTGCGTGCCCGTGGGTGGATAGGGTGAAGTGGCCCGAGTGCGTGGGGGTGTGTGTTTGTATGTAATGTCTACGGAATATCTTTCGTCGAATTTCACTTACCTCCGCGTTGGGTTAAGACAACTACACTGTGCCCCACTAGCTCACAAAGTAAGGACTTGTGGCTGATGGTGTTGGGGTGCCACCCATTTATGCTAAAATGTGATTCCATAAATGCGCTCGAGTACCTAGAAATGCACATGCCTATGTATATAATGCAATGATGGGTGTGTAAAGCATTGCCATTTGCTTTTCAAATTAAAGGTTCGATTTTGTGATGTCACCGAGTATCGTCCTTAGAAATAAACTAGTATATCAACCAAATTCAATGGCTTGACCCACTGTTGTGACATTTCATGACCAACTAATGAGTCAAAATGGGTATGTTTTCACATTAGATTTGTTATGGTACTACCAGTTTCGACGCATGTGGTGGACCCCTCTGCGTGATGATTTCGCCTGTTCGTTGAATCGGGTAGTATCATAAAAGGGTTTATTGTGAAAATGCACGAAGGTTTTACTCATTGAGTGAGTACTTAAACCTGCCAGTGGCCGTGTCTCACATTATTATATATCCCTGTGATCGGATGTGTTAATATTATTTGGGGACATAATAATTCCCACAGTTTAACAAGCACACTCGGTGTACTCTGTGGATTTAAACAGTATCTTGCCTTTTCTCTTGACTCAGCCAAGGCATTCTAAAATTCCTCCAGCATAACTGTAACGCCTACTTGCTTTTCATAGTAATTTTAATAAGTCAAGCTGATATTCGTTATTTCGTGCTTGGCCATTTAAACAATAAGGGCCATACTGGAGTATCCGCTGAGGCGATGTTTATAGTCTCAAGTAAAATTTTTAATTTGGGGATTTGATTTTGAATAAAAAATAACTGTCACTTCACCTCGCTTTTCGCAAAATAGTGAAAACGATTTGTTATGGTATAACTTTCCCATTTTCTGAGTTCCATGAACTGAAACCAACGTGGTTTTGGCCCCGTCGGTCGGCAGTCTCATTGCCGCAGAGACCTCGGTTGCTTTATCACAAGATATATTTCATTGACGTGGGTCTGTTTTGCAGCACACTTTTACAGATACTTCGCCTTGACCTTATAAGTATTAATGTGAATTTCTTGATTTTGGCCTGTGACCTATATTCAAAGTCGAATCTCATTCTCTCAGCTCGTCTGTCTGTAACAGTTTATTCGCGTAATATACTCTAAAGTCCGGCGAGTTGTGAACATTTTAATCCATTGTTATTTTAATTCAAAGCTTCAGTTTCAGCTGTAGAGAATATGACGTAACAGATGGGCAGGGTTGGAGTTTGGATGGAGAAATAGAAATAAAACCGAATTATTTGTTGATTACTTCTGATTTTCACTTAGTTTTTTATTACCAATTAGCAGGGGAACCATAAATGATTTGCGTTGTTTTTTCCCTCGTAATTGTTTCTCAGCACTAGCAACTACCCCAAACGCCGCCGTCATCCGCCCCGTCTCCACTTCCTATAATGTCTCACGTAGTTGCGCCATCTGGTTGCCTCTCGTTCTCCCCTCTTGCCCGTCGTCGTCAACTCCATGAAAACGCGTTGGGTTGAATGGGGCACGGCAATAGGGGTGTCATCCAGAAGGGCCACCATTCTCATTTTCTCCGTCAAAAAGAAAGCCTTTTTACTCTGAATCGGCGGCATGTGCCGAGCATTAAGTCGTTTTACGTCGGCGCAATAAAGATAAAAGCTCGTATTTCGCTGATAATTTAACGAAGCCACAACAGCATCTTTGGATTTATATCTATAAAAATAATGGGAGGACCTCATGGTTTAAAGAATTAAAGGAGGATATTTTTTTACTGCCAAATGGACACTGCAAGTATTTTTTTTTCTTTTTGAAATCCCTCCTAGCCTGAGTTCCACCCTCGTCTTTTAATGCCTCAATGTCACTGTAAAAATTATTCGCCTTGACCGGGACTTTTACACTGAAATTGTTGCATTGAAATGCATAATAGCGGATGACTCCCGTTAAAAGTTCCTGCTACGGCATCTCACGCACTGCTTTGGAATTTGCACCCTTATCCTTCGCTGTTGAGGATGGTCTTGGCTTGGACATCGTTGCAATGTGTGTGCCAAACGGTTTGGAGCCGAAAACCTTCTTTGGAATCCACAATTGTTTTCCGAGTTGTTAGGGCATAGCTCATTCATTGTTCCGACGGAATATTTCTCCTTTAGTAACAGGTATGTTTATTTTTTCAAAGATGTACAATGAAAATTGTGTAGGGCGTATTCTAGTTCATTGAATAATGCCTGTGGATAATGCTTTCCTTCGCCTTAGGTCTTCACATACGTGTATTTGTGTAATCCCACTTTTACGTACAAATCGGTACATAATAGAAAATATCAGTTAATGTTTTTTTTAGAGTCTTTGACAACTGAGATAAAACACCAATAAAATGTTGGCTGGTGATCATACAATGTAATATAACAGTACAACAAGACTTGAACTGACATTTGAACACACGCACACTCGCATAGAATTCTAGGGCAACCGTGAATATTTTTTCTGGACAAATGTGCGTAAAATCTAGTAGCCAATAAGGAAGTTCACCCAAAAAACGACACAAATTTTGCTTTTTATACAAGTTTTCTTAGCAAAACCAATCGTGTGTAGCTTCGGTCCATTCGTTCTACTGGTAACGAAGGTTTGAATTTAGCAAGTATTTCTTCTTTGGCGTCATGACGAAATTCCGACGCAGTTTTGTTTTAGTTTATATCCCCTAAATACGTCCGCCATTAAAACGGAAATGTTTAGATGTTTTTAGATATTCTGGAATTTCATTTGGTCCTCATTTTGCCACTCATTCATTCAGTGCCCAGCGTTCAGCCGATGCCCCGCTCTTGTAAATTCCTGCGCGCGCGGCCCGCCTCCTATTTGCTCTCCTGATATTCGAAAATAGTGCGGTTAGCCCCTCGTTTGACATCCAATCATGCAAATGACCCCAGGACGCGTGTCCGCTATCGCGCGCCACGATCGCTGGCGTGTAGTTTCCATTTACTCCTGACCTCCCCTCTCCCCCTTAATCGTCCCGTTCCACCCCGTCGACTCCCCTGGGCACATAGTCATGGGCGTGTCCTGGGCCAGGGCTCCCCCTTCCATTAATGGAGGACCCCCCTGAACCGCGTGACATTCCCGCTGGTTCTCTCCCCGAAAACCTAGACGCTCTCGGCAATTCCGTCCAGCCGGAGCTGAGGGCATACGTGCGTAAGCTCTCGACTGGGGAGGCACAGCTGCTCTAACGATCCCCCCCTCCTACACCTTCTCATCCAACCCTCCCTGTCCCCTTCCTACAGCCAGCGACCTAGCCAACGAACGGAGATATACATATATTTTGAATTTAGCCGTTGCGCATTCCGCCAGTCCAGGGGAAGTTGCGGGGAGGAGGGGAATGGGTAGGGATTGGGGAAAGGGAGAGTTTTTTATATAGCGCTACCCCCGACCCCACCCCCTTTCTTAGAAGGGGGACTTTCGATCCAGTGTGCGCTATGGGGAGGTATACGTGTTGGACGATAAGGTTTTGGGTATCCTCTTTCACTGGCAAGTTTTCCATTGAGAAATGTGACTTCAATGTCAGTCGAATTCGATCTCCGGTCAGTACGTTTCTCGAGGGCGTTGACGTTTGAATCTCGATTTTCCCTTCTTTTTTTTCGTTTTCGGAGTTCTGAAAAACGACAGTGACTTGATAATTTTGGATAGTATTACCGGGCTTCCTTACTTGATGGTGAGGTTGCATAATGTACCCACCCTACCTTTGGTACTGAGGCCAAGGAGACGTTAAAAAAAACCTTTGATTCTGGTTATTTTAACGGCTCAGTTATTTTATTGGAATTTTTTATGGTAGTTTGTGGTAATTGTGATATCCTGGTGCAGTTATCTAGGTCTCCTTTTTCATTCTGGATCTAATTTGTAAAATAATCCCTGATATTGATCCCCATTTTCGTGTTGGAAACATGTAATAATCACCTTTTTGCTCAATTCCACAAATTTTGTAATATGAAAGACTTCAAGAAAGAAAGAAAGAAGTTAATATAATATTAAGAAAGAAAGAAATAAGTTAATATAATATTAAGAAAGAAAGAAATAAGTTAATATAATATTAAGAAAGAAAGAATTAAGATAATATTGTATTAAGAAAGTTTCATAATATTTTGGCGAATTGTGATATCTTTTTCTGATGCCTTTACACTTGGTTTTTCCATTTCAAATATCTGACGAAATCCTTATATTACATTAAAGGGTGCAATGTTATTGGCGATTTAACTCGGTTGATGCTGGCTGTTGCTTCGGATAGCTTATTTGCGTATGGCGGATTTACGAATGAGTTCATTTTGTGTCCAAAGGTCTCGCATATCTCCTCGCGCAGGTGGGTGCAGTCCTTGTCGTACTTATTTCTTTTCCCAGAGGCTAATTTCACTTTGAGATACATGCGACTTGCTTGTATGTTGGCTGGTAGATCGCAGATGATTACGGCAATGATACGTTCTAAATTCGTTCGTATTGTTCGGCCTTCAGTTTACTCGGCGCTGGCACCACTTAAGGGCCGGGGGTGACCTCATGGTGTTCGCGATCCGCGGCAACGTCGTCGTACCACACCCACCCTTTGACGCCTGCGACGTTTCTTCCTCCTGCCTTCTGTCGCTCCCCGCAGCTGCGTGGTCTTTCAACAAAACGTCCCCTCTGTAGTGTCTAGAGTCGTAGTACGAAATATGAATGTAAATGGCGGTATTCGCAGTGATATAAATGGTTCCATCAGTTATTGTTATCGTTTGATATCATCTTTGTTCGCTTCTCCGGATGTTTTCGGGCACATTTGGAACGCATAGGTTTAGTATGCATTTTTTCCGTGGATATTGGATCCGCTTGGTTAAATTTTGTCGGTAATATTTTCGTCATTGTTTATTCCGCCGGACCAACTGGTTACCTAATCTGGGATTGATGCCAGTATTATTATCCTAAATTGTTTGCTACCTTGTGCAGAGATAATTTTTCTTTCATTGAATTTCGTGTAAATGTTGTCTTCAGTATTCCCTTGGGGTATTCTTAAGAGCGGTAGCCATTGATACTTAATTTTGTGTCATGACTGTCGAAGTTTTTCAAGATGTTTTCATGTTGTTCCTTTTCCGTATTTGAATATTTCACGGCCCTTACCTTCTTGGCTACTTTCTTTTTTTTTTGGCGGCCGTGTTTCATGCCCAGTACCGTCATCCCCTTTTCGTATCCATTTTGCAAGTTTGTCATTCTGATAACTCCGAATTCGTGACGGGAAGACGTGGCGAAGCGAAGTAATCAAAAAAATTGTCGTGTTAAAGTGACTTGGACGGCGAATGGGACAGAGGCGACACTACCTCACCCGATCGTTTCACTGTTTTGGGGTGGGTGTCATCCTCGGCCCGATTTCGGGTTAAGCTCGCGAGCGGTCTGTTGTCGGGGAAGGTTGTTCACAGCACGCGCTCAAAAAAAGTGTCGCCGGTCGCAAAACTGTCTGAATTGTATGAATAAAGATGAGAGATTTCGCGTGACAGCAAAAGACGCCCCACTCCGAAGTCGCGACACGTCGGCGAGTGGGTTCCCAACCCGCCTCTCCACCCTCCTCAGTTTTCGTGATAACTTTCGCTTCTCCTTCTCTACTTCACCCCCCCCCTCTCCCACCCAATCGTACTCCCCAAACCACCTCCGTCACTCCCACGGTGCCGTCCTCTCGTTCCGCCCAGTCTCTCGTTCAATCTTCCGGATATCGCGGAACGAAACTTTCGGTTGTGTCCTCCCGCCGTCCGCGTATTTCTCCCCCTCCGACTTCCCGTCCCGAAACCGGTCTCGACTGGTTTTCCACGCTCCCTTCGAGAAGTGTGTAACCAGGGCACTTGAATATAGGTACGCCTCCTCCGTCGAGTTCCTCCAACTTCCCTAGTACGTAGGTACACGAGGGGGTTTGTCGTCGGGAGATTCCGCCGTGGTTGAGGAGTCAGGCCCACACCCGCTCTGTGGGAATGCAATCCGTGCCGCTTTCTAGCGAGTTGGTATTGCCGTATTATCCGTCGAATGCGTGAATGTAACACTCTTCTGTAGTATAAGATTTTCTGAGCGCAGATACAGGGGTATCGTCAGCCTACCGTCTATCATTTTCTTAACGGATGCACTTTTATTCTCTCCCTCCAACGTGGTCGAATCTCTGTGCTTGTATGCTGAATTTCTATTTTTATGTTTTAAATGCAGTGTTCAAATTTAAGTCCACACGATGGCCAGTTGTACGTTTTTAGTACCCTGAAAAGCCACTGGTAGGGTGTGTGGCAGAGGGTGAATGATTGAATGTTTGTGGGAAAAATGATAAAACTTCGCGTGGGCATCACTGTCTAAATGCATCATGCAACAATTTTTTGGTTTGGCCATTTCATCCATATCTAGAATTCATGTTAAATTAATTTTGTTTAGGGCTCTTGGGTTCGATTTTGTTATCCTCGCGAGGGAAGAGCGAGTAGTCGCACCTTTATGTAACGTGTCCATTTATCTTATTTTATCACGGTGATCGGATTGACCGAAATAATTTGGTGCCATAATAATTCCCGTTTTGCAAGGCAACTGGTCAATCTGGAAAAGACCTGGAAAATTGGTCACTTAGTTAAAAGAGGTGAAAACGACGAAGAAGCACTGCAGACTCTCCTGGTGTTGGTGATTGACGCACGTAAATGCAAATGTCATTTTCGTTACCGAGGAACACAGTTGCGAATTGGAACCTCGTTCCGATTGTCCGACCGCTGTGAGGGTAAAAATATTCGGGTCAAACTTAGTTGAATGTGTATTCACCCCGTCACACTAACTAGCTGGCTTTCAGGGTACTAAAATATGAAAAGTAATAAAATAAACGTTTGGGGTAAAATGGTCCCCCACAAATATCAACCCTTTATCAGCCCATGCTATCCACCCCTTCATGGTGCCACGCAACTTTGGCCACCCAGATTATTTTTGCCACATCGCAAGAGTTCTAGGAGATCCATCATCCCATTTTGGGTTTTTTTCCATTCTCTGTAAAGGAAATGTCATCGCACAGCGCCATCATATTTCGTATCTGTTACTGGTAAATGATTGGTGATAATAAATAATATGTCACGGATGATACCATGTTTCATATTTTTTTCTGCGTCAGCCGCCCACATAGCATTCGCGTGTCCTGTGTCGCAGTGTGGAATAAAGGAGGTATCGTGGCGCAAAGTGGCGGTTTGGAAAAATCTACGGGGTACACGGGATTTGGAAGGGTATTTTCGTCGGTTTTTGTGCGAACAAGAAAGATGGAGCAGTGCGAGGGAGTGTTTCGTGGCATTATGATTCACCCGAGCTTCCTCCGCATTGTTTAGTCGCTCAGTGCATCCTCCCATTGTTTCCGACGTCAATTTTTTTTTCTGCCCCCCCCCCTTTCCCCCCAGGCGCCGCGAGAGGGTGAGCTGTCGAGACGAGGGGGCTTTCAAATGATGAGGGGAAGGGGAGAGTTGTCCCTTCCCCCCTTCGGACTGCCCCAGAGATCCTTCACCCGTCCCCGGAGTTGTCGTTGAAGAGTGGACCTAATGACGTTATCATTTCGCCCGATAGTACGGTCTCCCTGAAGAGTCTCACGTCGTTTTTCGTGCCCAGGATTCGCTGCGATATTAAAGACCTTTGCCTTTTTAATGAGCTTCATCGAATGCTGCATTGTTCCCAGTCAAGTCTACTCGCCACGAGTTTAGTACCGGCGAGTAGATGGTATTATGATGACTGCGTCTCCCATTTTTGCCATAAGCCTCTTCCCCTTAAGACAGCGCGTAGGAAAATATGCCTGGGCTCGCTGTGTAACACGTCAATGGTCCAGGTCATTGATAGGTTATTTTTTAGCACTGACGCACGTTTCTCCAGATGCGATGTCGAATTAAATATTCATGATCGGTGGAACATTTAAAATTGACTTAGTTCCAATTGAATGATGCTCAAACAACACGTATGCCTGGGAACTACTGTGTGAATATAATAGTACCAAAAAAGTCTATAAATATATACTTATTATACGTTTTAAACAAGATAGCATTTGTTCAATTTTCAACCAAAGATGAAAGTGCTTCTAGCCACGTATGTTATTTTTCGTTACTTGAGTGTTGGCAAATTACTATGGGATCTGCTAATCCAAAAAGTCGTTGGTCGCATCGACTTGAAAGGCAACCCTAAGTTATTTCAAGAACATTTTTGATTTGAGAATCGCGAATGTGCTAAGTCACCAAATCGTTTGGTGCGTCTTTTAAAGGGTCCGACGCATCGAAGGTTCCGCTGAGCGTATTCGTCTACGTGCGTCGCATACCTAGGCTTTTCGACTTCAGTTGCCCCCCTCCGTAGTGTTGGTAGTAATTTAAGGCATGTCACAATGTCTGTGCCGAACAACGTTAGGGATGAGCTGCATCATCCCGCAAGACCATCGGTCCAAGCCGAGGGTGGAGAGAGTAGCGTGGGTTTTACCGAAATGACATTTTTATGATAATGTTTCCCTAACGGTCGGGTACCGCCTCAGTAAGGATCGAATGCTTGTTGGTAGGGTATTTTCCCATCGTGAGAAAGCACACCAGAGATTGAAAGCGGAAGAGACGTGCGGATTGCCTGTGGTACTCATGATACAGGTTTTGCAAATCTCCGATGCCAAACATTCCTTGCGGTTAGATTCGCCGAGAACTTCGTCCGCTCGCTTGTAGGAATACCATTTCATTCATTCAAAGTATTCTACACAATAATAAGGTTTGGGTGGTTTTTAATGCCTATCATCATATCCGAATTGCTAGAACTTTCTATTGTTTGCTCGACATTTCTTCGTAACTGCCCACATGTTGTTCTAAATGTTGCCTACATGTTGTCCTACTCTCCTCAACCCTGTTTACCCCACATTATTCTTTCTATCAAGGGGTTCTACAAGCGACCATTCAATATTACCTCCAACTGTCTTTTTATCTCTGCATTTTTCGGATTTCCTCTCTTCGCCTGTTTAAAATTTAAATGTTTGTGTGCCTTTCTGTCCAATTAATTTTCTCCATTATCCACCGCACCCTCATATCTAAAGCCTCCAAACTCCGCCATTTTTTGTCATGAAGATCAGTTTTCTAATACATACCTTCTACGCTACAAATACTACGCTATTTGTTCATGTTTTGCAGTCTCTAATTTACGAGTATAAGCATATTGCGTTGACTTTTTTGTTTATCAGCAGTGACATTTAAGCAAAATACGATTTATTTCGACAGTTTTCGTCATCCTTTCTGTTGGTGGTTAGATGTGTTTGATACCGTGGCAACTTGCCTTGTGCTGGGCTCCTAATTTTAGTGTGCCCGGACACGTGATTTCCGCGATGATTAGTCTGCTACCAAATTTCTCCCTGGAGAAAGCACTTCGTCCACCTTTTACGCTTCGCAAATTTGAATGAAATTGGTTTTTTGCTCTCCCAGGAAGGAGGCGCGCAAAATCAAAGCTGTAAAGACTGCTTCTGACGATAAGGAGCGCCTTTTCGTTGAAACTTGCAGTGTATGACGCGTGGGTGATAGGACTTGTTGGAAAAACTTTCCTCCCGGACCTGTTCAACGCGGTTTTGTCCTTGTCCGAAATCGTGTAGACCACCCAATGTATTTCCCTTGCCTGTGTCCATGCCTATGGTAAAAGGTACGACTAATTTGGAAATCAGATCGCGGAATTGATTACTTCTGTATTGAACGTAAGATCACGTGTCTGATCAGGTCGAATCAAGATCTAGCTTGCACGTTATTAGATAAATTTCTTACTGCATCCTAAGGTGATATTATTTGCTAGATTATAGCATATGTAATTGCATGCGTGTAACCTGAAAGGAGGTAGATATGTATTTGCATGCGTGTAAATTGATAGGATGTTTCTATGAATGTATGCACCACTATGGATTTAGGTTTGCATGTTTGTGTTGGTTTTGAATGCGGTTTTTCTTTTTTCCCTTTCTTGGGTGGTGAATTGGTAACCCCTATTATTAGATTATGTTATTAGATAGGGTATTATGTAGATGTAGAGGTGTCTCGTCCTCGGTACTGTCTTCAGCGAAGGATAGCAGTTCCGAGCATCATTTTACGAATTTCCCTGATTGCCTCAAGAACCAGATGTGCTTTTCAACATCTTTAATTAACGAGGAAGCACGCGAAGAGATTGTTAAACGCAATTTCTGTCGCTATAGTATTACCTCGCAATCGTTGCCAATTTCATTTTCATCCAGACTTGATGCTATGGCGTATACCTAAGGACGCAAGCCAAATATCTGAATGTAGTGAACCCTGAACGATGGGAACCTCAATATTCAATAAATACGAATTTGGGCCAACTCGCAGCACTTGGTGAAATGTGTTAAATATTCACAATGGCGATTGGTCACTTGGACCTCCAGGTCCGCGTAGGATAAATCCGGAAATGACCAAGGGAGTCCGGAGTCTCATGGCGACCCCCGAAGCGAACACCGTTGAAATAGATACGGCGTAGCATGCAAATGGTTAAAAAGGGCGGAGGGGCATGAGAGTAGGAGTAATTCAAAGGCGAGTATGGTTCAGATGAGCCTCTCCCCTTCCCATTCTTCCCTCGTCACTCTGGCGGGTATGACGCCGCCCCTGCGAAGGGACGCGTGCATTGTCGCTACGGGGCAGGGGGGGGGAGGGGCAATGGGCGTTCGGCATTGTCGGGGGAGGATGAACCAGGGGTGATGACTGGTGATTTGCCGGCTTGGGGCGGAGGGCGCTGCAAGCGGTGCTTCCGTGGATAAGTGCGCTTGGCGTCTGCAGGGCCCTGGGACCTCCCAGTGGCTCGAATCGAGTGTCTGTTTTTTATTACTCCGGTGGCGACAGGGTTGTGCAATAGACCATATCTGGTCGTTGGGACGAGGCTTGGCGTCAGCGCAAGATTCTGTGCTCACTTCCCACAGCTTCATAGCTCTCAAGGGTGGCGATAATTTAATATTATACCCACGATTGTAGTAGCTCTTAAGAAGTTGAATTATGTAACAAGACTTAGCAACAGCGTGATTCGACAGCGCGACCTTAAAGACGAGTTAACTGGCGAGCATAGGAGGGATAGGACAACGCGTCGACCTCACTATCTCTGAGGCGGCAAGATATTTCGTATGATGTAGCATTATCAATTCGTTTTTTTTATTTGCAGTAATTTTTCTCGCCAGATAGTCCCTAGAAGTTACATAAAACCACACATATAGGTTTGGGACGGTGGCTGAATTGATTTCAGAAATGCTCTTCGAGTCCTGTAGATATCGGTCAAATACGTTGCATAAGAGGTGAAAATAAATGCTCTCAGGGTGTACTTAGCATATATTACTTCTAAGGGTAAATAGAGTAGGAGTAGACGAAATTTCGCGGATTTAAGAGCCTGTTAGGTATAAACTGATGTGGGAAGGCACAAAGCTATGTTGTCTGTATACAACGGCCCCTCTATCATGTACAGTACAGTAATTTTTACAAACCAGTGTTTACCCAATTTCCTTATCAAAGTTTCATTTCCACGTTAAAAGTGAATTTGACCTATCCAAGTTATTTGCGAATTGTTTAAATATCCATGATATGTATTATGACAAAACCAGAATGATCCTTTTTCGGTGTTTCCAATAAAACTGGAGATGATTCATGTTCTGTATTCCTGGGATTGATAAAACTTTCATTAATATTTTTTGGCAAAATTCCTCCCTCGCTCACCGCATGTCCATTCATTTCGACCAGTTTCGGAAAATATATGTCGTGCTTTAAATCTTGAGGGTTTCATTACGGGCTGTTAAGCATTCATTCAAATGCGATATAAACATCACTGTTTAAGACTAATACAAAAGTTGAGGTTAATGAAAAAATATGCTCCATTAATGCCTCCGCGGCTACTATATGATCTATGGACTTTTTCGAACCGTATTTTCCTCCGATTTCAGTCGTCTTATGTAGAGCGTGCTGATGGGTCAAAATTTACCCATCGCGGATCATCCCATTTACCAAAAGCGGAGGTTGTGTTGCAGAAGTGTACAGACTTCCTTATCGAAGGACTGACGGAAGATTGTGTAGATCAACAGCTTGAGCTATTATTTGCGTTTATCATACAATATGGGTTCGCGAATTTTAACTTATGACAGTTTAGTAAAGCCGCAGGTTTACATTCGTGATCCGTTCCATTTTGTTAACGCTACAACCGGAGTGGAAGACTGAAATAATGTGGACATTATCTAACTATGCTGAAGTTAGTCCTTATTTTCATAGATTCTGAGAGAACAGTAAGGGTGGTTTTCAATATTTGATTAATCGTAGACCGTGTATTATGCCAACACGAGATGGAGCCTCTTAGACAACACCGTTCGGCGGTTAAATTCGGGTTGTACGGTATTCCATTTCAAATAAATACCGTAGATTTCAAGGAATTGTCCCCGTGATAAGGCTGAAGGTCGGGACGATATGGACGTTATCGTCTATGTCATTTGCATTCCATCCCCACCCCCTAGTGAGCAAGAGGAAAATTCAAATCGATGCTCCGTACAACATTTGCAAATCTCGCAAAACCGTTATGCGAAGTGATATTTAATGCGCCCCCGTGCCGCCCAAGTTTTCCCTCGCGCAAGAGTGCCGTTCGCCTCAGCTCCACTCGCGGCTGGGCAGCCGCCGATACGCGCACAATGGAGATTAATTAGCGGATTCGCAGCGATGAGTGTTGGGTGGAGACTTCTTTCATTTTGAGTGGCCCTACCCCCGGCTCCAGGGCCGATGGGGGAGGGAGGCTTGGCAGGAGCTCGGGGAGGAGGACGTAGTAGGGGGGAGGGAAGGGGAGGAGGGGTCAAAATCCTTTTTTTTTAACTTGGAGAGTGTGTGTAGGGGGTTGTGGTAGTGGTGCCGCTTTCGGCAAGGCTTGCTCTTCTCCGCGCATCGATCTGAGCCGGCCCCCTTCATCCCCGTCCCCTCTCCCTGATCCCCAGCCGGTCCAGGGTGGGAAAGAAGGCAGTGTGTTGGGGTTGAGGTTACGCTGGGAGTCGGCATCGTGGGTGCTCGCGATGAGGGTACTTCTGGTTTTTGAGATACTGGACTATCACGGAGGTGTACGTGTGTACACTTCGCCGAATGAAATGATAATTTTGCTACACTTGTCATTTCCTTTCCAACTGGGATCGTTTGTGTTACTGATCAAATTGTTGTAAACTCTTTAAAAACTGCGTAAAATGTTAAAATTCGTTTCAGAATGTGATTGGTCAGTTGCGGGGACGTCCTCTAATGATTTTTCTACCTGGGAAAGGGCGTGGCTAAGTCAGGTATAAAAATATGGGTAAATTTATATGAGTGATATTATAAGCAAGTGCTTTCACAATAGATCATCCTTTTTGTGAGTTCCAGAGTGCTGTTGAATTGCGTTATGGGTATCCCCCAATCGGAATTATTGAAATTTTCTTATGATGCTGACGGCTTTCTAATGGTAATTCATCTGAGGTCGAAATGCTACCCGAGGGCAGTTGCGTGTTTTTCAGATCCTTGTTGTCTTCATTGGTTTTATCGTAATATGCCTTTTTGCATTCTTAAACGTTGGTCTTACTTCTCATTACTAATAATGATCGTGTTTTACCCTTAATGGAGCATATAGATTACGTTATTTTGTGTATTATGGAAGCTCTCAAGTATTTATTTAACCGTTTCCTCATGAATCGATTATGAAGAATCCAATGTTCAGCTGAAGATGAGTATAGTTTCAATGATATTCGGAAGGTTTTTCATTTTGAAGGAACAGCTAAAGGGTGAAACTTTTCTGATGTGAATGGTAGTGTTTAAAGGGCCGGCCATTACCCGTTTTCGGCCCACGAATTGGGAGAATGAAGGGGTAGATGGGCGGGGTTGCCCCTATTCGGGTGAAGTACGTACGTCCCCTCCCTCTCCTGCGCTCTCCTCCCGTTATTCCTCTCTCTGTCGGCCACCACGCCTCACGCTGTTTCTGTACCGTTTGCCAGTTTAAATCTGGCAGTAAAAATTAATTTGATCATCCCAAGGCTTTCCGTGCATAATTTTATTTTGCTCATGTTCACTCCATAAAATTGAGCGTTATTGTTTCAGTTCTGTCGCCCTTATATATTTTTCGTTATATTTTGGTGATTATAACTGGTTCTATTCGTGTATAATGATGATGCACATAGGCTTGAATTTATCGTGCCCAACGATGGGGATTGTTGTGTATATTATTAACTTGCCCCACTACTAAAAGCGTATGAACTCAACCGAAGGCTAGATTAAAGACAGAAAAAGCTGTTCATATTATAAATTGGTAGGTTACCGCATCGTATACATATTGACCGAAGCCAACGCTCACGATTCTACTTCCCATAGTGAAGAAAGGGTCACTAAAGAAAGAACGAAAGTGACTTTAATTCATAGTACCACGATTAGTTGATGTCTTTAACGGAATGAAGATTGTCTTAAATGTCTCGTGTCACAAATGGTATTGGGCTTCCCGCTGAAGTCGTATCTGCTGCTTTTTCCTTTAATATCGTCTGCTTGTCCTCGCATTAGTGCCACGTGCACTGCTCAAAATTTTGTTGGGATCGGTTAATTAAGGCTCGAATATTTTGTTCGCATTGGTTTCTCTCCTTCCTTTTTCTCAATAGCCTTTCCAAACGTATTGTCTGGAGTTTCCTCGCTGCTAGTAATTTCTGTAATTGACTGCTACTGCTATGTGATGTCATAATATATTCATCTGCTAGTTTATGGCTATAATAATGATGGCATGTTGTAGTATTGGTAGGCCAAAATTGTTTGGCTAAGAATGTCTCAGTTTATCTTATTCGACGTAAACACCCTGAGTAATTGCTGCAAGTACGACCGTCATCTGTTCTCCACTTCTTGGAGAAGGGGCTTACCCCTATATTGTCTTGGTTGGTGGCCTCTCAGCCCTGATGTGACCTAATATATGGGTATCTCCTAATAGGAAACTTCTCGTAGAAGTTTGACCTTTGTTGGAGTGATTATCTGGCCCTTCATGGCTGCTATCGGGACTCGGTTCTACGCGCAGCGTGGAGCTCATTTGCCAATTTTCCCCTCGAGGGCCTTTCGTTATTTGTGGGCTATAATCCCGTCATGTGGTGAGCGATAAAGAAGTGCTTGGCTTTTGCTTTGCTTTTATCGGGGAATTTTCATAATTTTCAAAGGTCGGTTTAATTACTAAGCTCCTCGACCCTCCACCGAAATATAATAATCGTCCTTCGGCGACCCTGATAATGATCAGTGACGTCTGAAGTTTTTGTGATTGTACCCCTAGCCTCGCACCCAGTTTTTCTTAGGCACAGTCCCTGAATATCCCCACTGCAAAAGCTTGTGGCGCGGGGTGCTAGGGCAACAGCCATGCATGCATTTGAAAATATATTAGCGAATATAAAAAAACAATCGAGCACATATATGCATCAATTGTAGTTATAACCATCATTCGGTAATTGGTGCTTTTGAGATGCTCATATTTTAGACTTTACTGTATCAGGGCGCGGTTGAGTGTCTGACAGCCACCTGGGTGTTAATTTTTCGAATCGGACAGTATTATGAAAAGGTGCGGTAAAGAGGGTCGTAAAAGTAAATGAACATAGTTGTGCTCAACTATTGTTATTAGGTACATCTGCGTGGTACTCCACAAGCCACCCTCATGGTGTGTGGCAGGGGATCGTTCAACATCAGGAATGCAACTTCAAAAAATTAGGTTTTTTTTATTGTTTGTTAATCTTAAATATGCGGTATCACTGTCCTGAAATGAAACCGAAATTGCAGTTTATTTCCTGTAGTCGGAGCATACTGTCATTGGTGAAATTTTGCGTGACGTCACCTGTGTGTACTGTCACTTCGGTCAAAAAAAAGTGACTGCGTGCAATTCTCCGGTCGAAGTTTTGTCTGGTACCTCAAATAGCCTGCTAACTAAATACCATCAGAGGTTGTGGAAGATAGGTGGGGATAGTAAAGAAGTCCTGATGTCTCTAGTTACCGGAGTCAATTTGCACGGTACCCTCGTGGAAACCATCTCAAACTTGCTTTGAAACTTCGTCTACTTTCTTGGCCAAAGTGCTCGCTGACCGAGTTTTTGAAAAGTTTTCGTAGTCAATCCCGCCGGCCCTCGAGGCATCTCTCCTTCGACACTCGTTTCCTTCAATTTTGCAGGATGTTAATTCTTGTAAATATTCTTCTGATTGCTTTCACAGTACTTTTTGTAATAGTTACTACTTTTGGAAATCCGACAGAAACTAAAAGCATTTGTAACTCGGGAAAAGGGGAAGTAATGTAATCAAAGTGATTTTTCAAGCGGTTCCAAGTGATCGTCGCAGCGAGAGCTTCAGGTTCGATAAGACTTACTTACGTATCCACGTTAGAATTAATCGAGTTAGTATCGTATTTCTTTTTGACGAACTTTATCTATCGAAGACTAGTATCTTTATTCTCCCCCTACAATCACTGGGGACGTCTCGGTTTTCTGCGCCCCGTTCCTTCGAGCCGTCTCGATCCGTCGTCGCAAGCTCCCAGCGAGTACTTGGGCAATCAACATTTGTGAGCATTTCTGTCTGCGTGGTTGAATCATCAGTATTGGCTGAATGCGCATTTAGTTATCTAACGCTTAATGGAACTCCTGGATATCCGCCTGAGCGGCAGAATCATTGATACCGCTATCGTTATTTCTTCCTTATATGATAACCGCTACCAATTTGACCCGTATTTCAAGTTTTTCTTAATACATTTAAAAACTCCCACGTAGTTATTTGCGTGGTTTTTCATTTCTTGAAGCTTGGAGTTTTTTAATGCTTCTCTAAACTCTAGTAAGATCATTTTCATGGAAGGGGACGATTGTAAAATGTTTTAATTGTATGTAGACCAATTAGAAGTAGGAGTGGTACATGGAATGAAGGTCCACGATCAAGAGTTTATTGAGGCATTCTGATTTCTCGTACAGTTCGTAACTGAATCAATTCATTCCCCATGTTTTAAGGATTTTCTTTTAGGTTGTGTGTTGTTCAGAGGACAGTGGAATGGCTAGGAACAACAATTGCTGTTGCGTGTTCACCATCAAATAGGTACATCTACATAATACCACACAAGCCGCCGCAAAGGCGTGTGGCACAACCACTTGTAAAAGGGAACAAAACCACGTACAAAATCAACACATACTTGCAAATCTATACCTAAAGTGGCGTATACATTTATGCAAAAATCCTTTCATTTTACACGCATGCAAATACATATACTATCATGTAACAAACAATTGCAATTTATGATGCAGTAAAAGAAGGAATCCAATAACATGCGAGCTAGAATTCGTACTTACATTTTGTCTTCGATAATTATCAAATTTTTGGAATTGAAACAGTTCCATCAATTATATTTACCAATATTCGAGTATCTGATGACTTCATTACTCACATAACTTCGTGATTTTAAAATGGCACTTTTTCTACTAAATTAATTGATACTACTTAATATTGATCCTAATTACGTGGTTCGTGTAGTTTTCCTTAATGGGTCATTAGAAATATGAAAAAATCTCTGTGCATAATGTACTAGTATTATATATACATTAAGGACAGTCCACACAGAAACCTCCTCGTGACAATTATTATTGCGTTCATGTGCGCGAGTTTGTTTTTCTGCGAGTAAAGTTTATGCTCTCAGTTCGTTTTGAAAGCCTCGTGGTCATTGGTTTCCCCCCTACTACCTGGTGGCCTGTTGAGTCTCAAGTCCTTTACTGACGATGCCGTTCCTGCTTCGTTGGCCGCAATTGTCTTGGTTATGAATGGCTTGCTTTTCTTCCGCACGAGATACGTGTCTCTGGTGCAGTTCGCATTGCGCCCTTGGGTGAGACGTGCTGACTGAAAGCTGCTCTCGGACGCATCTGCGCGTGGTCTGCTCAACGCCGTCTTTGCTGTCGCGGGCATTCGTGTCGGTGGCGAAACAATCTCGTTTCATTAAATCATAATCACTCCATGTTCTTGCAGAATCACTTCACTGTGACAAAGTAATTACTGACGAAGTTCACTCTTCAGTAGTCTTGAAATCACTTTTTTTATTATTCTTTTGGTTAACCTTCTCTAAACACCCGGCAACTTTTTTTTACGAGGTATTTGAAGTTTTAGTTTTTATATGTATTTAGTCATGCCAAGGGTTGGCAGAGTAGTAGTAAGCAGTGTCTCGATTCGTAGTGATTAATGCTTCGTGTTTGACAGAATGACATTTAATTATTTAGTGTGTATTCTTAGTTTCAAGATGCGAAAATGTTGTCATGCCCTTGATTTGGTAGATTTTTTGGGCGTGGACGAATCTGAGAAATGTAAGATGGGGGACCTTGCACTATTATTATTTGGTATTCTACCATTTTAAAGTAGGTTTTTGATGGACACAAGCTGTATATTCATAGTCACGCCTAACAAGAGAAAACATGACACCGTTTACTGCAATAATAAGCTGTTCGTCAAGTCCGTAAACATCCCTTTATTCCGTGGGGTCTGCAAATTTGTTGGTAATCTCGTATATACTGTTCACTACCTCTACTATAATATGCTGTTTACTAATTTACTATATACTGCTTGTTTTTAATGTACTTGGAACCGCGTATCCTATGAGTGAAATAGATTGGATGGTCCAAAGGTTCTTGAGGATACGTGCACTCATTAACTGGGCGTGTGTTGATTCCTTTTTTTTATTCAATCCTTGTATTGAAATTCCATCTGTCCGTGTTTAATATTCAAAGAAGGCCTCTTGGACGTATTTTTTTGAGTTAAGGCTCTGTGCCATGAGGGATGCTGAGCAGAAGGGACGGTAATGGTCCCAATTTCGCCCCGGAATGGTATCGTTTTGTCTGTCTGTCTGGATAAACATATCCCCCTCCCCGGATTTCGGCCGTGCCAGCCTCACCCTTTGCCCCCCCCTTCCCATCCACCGAACCACTACCCCACCGCCGGCAATCCCTCACCGCCCTTTCCAGATGCGTTCACGCCGGCACACCCACTATCGATTATGCCCGAACCCCCCCCCCCCCCTACTGCCTCACCCTTCCCATCGGCCACGCCACGCAACCACTTCGCCTCCTTTCCCCCGCAGCAGCACACACTTTGCTCTCCCACCCGGTACTTCATCTCGATCTCGTGTGTGGCCCATCCCCCCCTCCCCCCCCATTCATTTGGTCCAAGCCGCCACCCCGTCCTGAGTCACTGCGGAGCCGTTCGTAGCTCTGTGGTCCCTGTCCGCTCCCCTCTCCACGCTCTGCAGCGGTGCTGATGCTACCCTCTCGAGATGGGGTGAGGTTTAGTCTCTCCCCCCCATCCCCTTCGGTCTCCTTCGTCAGGGAAGAGGGAGGGAGGAAAGTGCTCCGCACGCCTCACTTGGCACGCCTCGAAAGTGTGGCGTTGCCCGCGTCGGGCGGATCGCGGCAGCACTTTCGCTTTCCGCCCGCGATCCCTCCACGCCTCCTCCCTTCCCGTCGAGGTTGGCGGTCTCCTTTGCTCCATCTTGCACTCGCGGGAAAGTCGATATTCGTTTTAGAGTAGGTGATGAGCACGGGTCCGTGCCTCGGGACACTTCGAGGCGCGTTTCTGACTTGTCTCCCTGATCCACGTCTCGCCCCATCGCGAAGGGACACGTGCTGCGTCCAGGTCCGCCGACCGGTGCTCTCCCATATCTCTCCCTCAGTTTCGTTTTCTCCCTCCCCTTCCATGCACTTGCGTTCTTCCTTCCGCGGCGAAATCAGAGCGTGACTGTTCGGTGGGCCTTCTCGGTGCAGACCCGGCGATCCGAGAGCAGTATTGAATTGGGAACTGCCCATCTCGGAAAGCTTCGAAATAGTTCATCTTGCGTTTCACGTCTCTTTTGTCCATATTTTTTTGCACTTGCTTCACATTTTTCATTGAAATCTTTTTTCTGTTGAAGAAATTGGTTGGTGCATCGGAACTTACATTTATGAGTGAAGCGTCAAGTATTTTTGAAATTTCGACTGTATTTGTTGACAATGGTTCGTCCATTGACAGGCATTCCCAATGAATTTTGTTCAAAAAACAAAAATCCAAGCTAAACTCAACTTTTCGTTTTACTGTTATTCACGATACATTTTCATTTAATTAATAATTGAGCGGCGATGTTCAAATCGAATGGAATGTATCCTGATCTGACCAGCTCATTCGTACAATCTCTTTTTTTTTTGAAGAAGCTTGATTCCTACGATTCCGTTCCCATTTTCTTGTTGAGGGATGCTCTTATTCACACTCTCGATACTTGGGTATTGGTTCAGAAATGTTTTTATGTCCTGCTGTATTCAATTTTATATCATTAAAATTCGGATAGGCTAAATTACGCTTTTAGTGACTAATTACTTGATACCAATGCACCAAGTGTGATAAATGTTAAATATCCACTCTTTAAAACTGTTGTAGGCAATTTTAATTACAATTAGCATAAAATTCCTCGGGGAGACATTCAAATCCAATTATGTATTTCATTGACTGATTTACTTAGGCCGGATTGAAGGGCATTGTATTCGACAATTCGAACAAATTTCACATTTGTACAATTGTGGGCGTGACACCATCAAAGTGGAGGATTTAAATGTATGCTCGCCTTAATTATTAAATTTTCTGCCTCGCGATTGTCTTGAGATTGTATCATTCGACACGGTAGGTACGTACTTGCTCAGGATGAAAGGCGATTGCTCTGGTGATTTATTCGTTTTACTGAATTACTATTTTCAGTGTTTTCGTGCTGGAAAGCGGTGGTAAAGACTCCGTTGCTGCAGCAAAACGAAAAGGGAGATCTCAATGGAGTTTGCATTGTAATTCCGATTAGTTTTATGCTCTCGACTAGTGATCGATAGGGCTGTCAACTTTTCCGTTCAGCGAGGTCGTCTCACAAACGCGGACTTTGGTTTCTCAGGGAAACGTCAACGTTTTAGTTCTTCGAGAGTGGACGCGTTGTTGAGTTTTGCCTTCTCGCTATAATATTCCTCGAGTTCGTTCACCCAGCGGCCAAGTGGGGAAGTTCAGGCCTCCTCCACACAATCGTCATCATCAGCGCTTCTGTTTTTTTTTTACGACCTACTGGTTTTAGAATACGAGCAAAAACCCCCACCTTCAAATGCGATATAAAATCGTTTTCCGGCGTGGCCAACCGGTTGAGGCTTCGTGAAGCAGGAAAAGCCTTCCTTTTAAATCGACGCGACTGGATGCAGCGGTGTGTGTGTATACGTATATATGCATGCGCGTTGTTCCGAGGATCGCTTTCCTTTGTCGACCACGCCCACAGACTCTTGTTAGTCCAAACGTGCGGGCGTTTCGTATGATTGTTCCATGTGTTCATGTATGAGAATTACTTCCTAAAATATTATATAAGTATATATATATATATATATATATATATATATATATATATATATATAAATTCACTGATAGTCATAACAAACACAGAAACCAAAACACACAAAAGAGGGACTCACTGGTTCTCGAATTTTCGGTGGTCCAACCACCTTTCTCAAGAGGAATTATATATATATATATATATATGTATATATATTATAAGGCTGTGGTAGTACACAAAAAATCCCAATGCTCAATTGATGACTCGCCACGGACTCTAGCATCATCTTCAGCTTTTATCTCCGTTTACAATTGATTAGAATTGAAAAGTAAGTACGCTTTACTTCTTGCTACGCATTTTCTCCATCCCCATGTATTAATTTGGTTTGGTGTCAAGGAAATTACGAAATTTCGACTTGACATTATTGAGATGTGGCTTTTGTTTTGAGAATTCAGATGACATGCGAATGTTGACTTAGTTGAGTGACTACATAAAATGTTCAGCGTTTAAAACTTGGAAAATGAACGCGTTTGTTATCTCACCGAAAAAATAATCAGCGAATAATCAGTTCTAATGTTCAAGACTGTGCCAGCGGAAGGTCTGTCACGTGTTTTTTTTGCTTTGAGAAGTGGTGTTATAATGCCCGTGAGTGCAAAATTTCTAGTTAAAATTCGAAGCATAAAATGTCATTTGCTCTGGCCTTGCATATGCGAAACTTTTACTTCAGTACGGTTCGGAATTTGGTTACTCGTACAAGAAGCCTTCTAGCTGCTGGGCTGGGGGGTTCCTTGTAGGAAGAACGTTGCCAGTGGACAGTTCCTGGTTCTGTCGTCTCTCCGTCCTCCACAGCCACGTCTCTCCCCTGCAACCAACACATCCGTTATTTCACCAAAGTGTCACCCACACGTGTACCTCTCCTGATTTCCGTTCGCTCTCGCTCTATATTGACGTCATAGCTTTCGATGAAGACGTATTGGTTCTCCTTCAAAGAGAGGCAGCTTGGGAAGAACTGCGATGCTAAACTTGCCGAGGTTTCTGGCTGGAGAAGTGGAGGTGGTTCGAAGACACAGCCCAAAAATCAGTGAAATTCCCAAGTGAACGCAACAGGGCAAAATATTTCAGTGATTTTTAAGGAAGTGCTGGCTGCTTTCGACTGAAGACATTGCGCAAATAACAGATCATAGGGAGACGAGGAAAATAGAAAAAAAATCGGTTTAAGCCGACGAAGAAATATGAACAAAATAATCTGTTTTACTAATTTTTATTTTTCGAATTTTTCTGACAGAATAATCCTTATATCGAGTGTGAGAAATGTAGTAATTATAAGCAAACAGTCTTCTCTATTTTTGTTTTCCGATCATAGATCAAACGTACAAAAATGGTCGTCGCCATACTTTCCTACAGGTGGTTCAGTTAAAAGGGTTATCAAAGAGTATACGTTCGCGGCAAAGGGTTTTCGTCATTTCTTTCGGGTTCGCAGTGCGTGCGATTCGATTCAATGGGAAATTCGTCGCACAAGGACACAAGACTGTGCCCGATCGCCTTTCGGTCGGAAAGTTTGTTACGGCTCGATGCTCGGGAAGCTCTTTTAGGCCGTCGAAAATCGTCCCATCGCCTCGCTAGTTTGAACTTTTGGTTCCTCCCGCCCCTCTCCCACTCTAGCCCCAGTCTTCCTCAGAGCTCCCGTGCGCAGAACCATCGAAGGGAGGACTCTCCCTTTCGCTCCTGCCCCAGCGGCCGCCCGCCCGTTCTCCAGCCACTTCTGGCCCCCGCTCCCCCCACCGCGGCTTCTCCCTTCCCCGTCATGTCAGATCTTGCTCAGCGGGGGGATGGAGGGGGTTTCGGTCCGGGGGAGTGGCAGCTGCTGCTGCTGCTGCTGCTATCCCGTCGCCAGTTGAGGTCTCTTTAGCCGCCCTCTTACCCTTCTCCTTCCGTCCTCCGTCTTTGCCAAAGGCGTAGGACGGAAAGAAAGGTTTCGTCAGCGTCACGGAGGCTCGTGGAAGTTTTAATCGTGCACTAGGTGAAGTGTGTCCCCTGAAATTCATTTTCCCACGATTTTGGCAATAGGCGAATTGAAAAAGTAAGAAGGTTTTAGATTTTCCTCAAGTGAATTGAGAATAGAACAAGAGTTAAACCGTTCAGGCATGAGAAAACATGTGGGCTGGAGTGTTAACTGTTGTAATAATGTTTTTAAAAATACAGCATTAGTTCAGTAGGAAGATATTCTAAAGTGAATAAATAGAAAATGTGCTCCGGAATAAGCAGACTTTTCACAACAAATAAGATAAAGAGTACATTAATGTGATTATGATTCAAATTTGTCATGGATGAGAAGGAAATTTATTATAGTTGAAATTCAAATACAGTGGACCAATTTTTTTAATGTGAGTGCAAATTTTGGAGCTGTTGAGGTAGTGATGATGAATCATAAATTGGATCCCGTGATCAAAGAGGGCTGAAATGATCTCCACTTTGCGTTATGACTTAATTAATAAAAGTTCGAGGGTAGCGTACTAGATAGTTTAACAAGTTGATGATAATCTGAATTGCGACATCAAATATACCTTCGAACTTATAGCGGTACGAACGTCACCGGTCCCGAGCCTCGTTCCGTTTGGTTGCTCCATGCCACAGTTTAAATGTAGATGCAGCTGGGTGAAGCGACGCTCTCTAATGTGAGCCTACGAGAACATTTCCTGGATATCTCTCCCAAGCGACAAGAGCCCTCTCCTCATTGGTCAGAACCCCCGTACCCACATGCTACGTAGAAGTCATACAAATCCAGTTGGTCCACATCGCGTATTCGTGAGCGCCGTATTCTCCGTTGGGTTTCCTCATCCCATTCTATAGTTATCTTCGCCTAAATATATGTACTTCATTGCAAAAGACGTTTACCTGCATTGCACCATCTCGTTTGTAGCAAGCGACCGCATCCTTTTGCTCCGGGTGAAATTGGATCGCTTTAAAATGTCTTTGAGAGTAAGTCAAGCGGGAAAGAACTCTTATCAGAGCAACTGTGGTTTTATCTTTATTTATATGTTTGAATGCGATATCAAGCTGTTTAAATTCATGCAAACCTATTCCAGAAGCACTTCCGTTTCAAACCACCCTTGAGTGTGGTAGTCTATGATTTATTTCTGATTAACTCCTATACTTTTGTAAATTTTAATGGACACTGCACTAAAATTATCCGAATCTATTTCGTGTGAGGCCTCTCATCCCTCGTATTTGTACTCGGTGAGTCAGATTTTATCCCTTGCCTCTAGATGTTTTTACATTGCAGATTAGTTTAAATGCGTGCAATAAAAATCCGGTTTACTAAAATTGTTCGTCGATCCCATTTCTCTTCAATAAAAATTATAGCCGCAAGTGTTATCACTCTGATGAAAGAGGACTGTTTTTTGAGTGACTCGTTTCTCTTTTTTTAGGCGATAGTATCTTCTTCCGTTTGAAATGCTTTTAGTTTGTCCTTAAGTTGACATTCTATTTTATATTCTAGTCGTTCGTATAGCGAAATGGGGCTCTTGTTAAGTGATACTCTTCCATGTTGAAAATATAACAATTTATTTTCAAATCAATGCGATGAATATTGTTGGCTTTTGAGATTCAGATTGTTTTTGCGTTTAATTTTCAGTCCTCGTTTTCTTTAGCTTTAATAACTGTGATGAGGAGATAACAGTAGTTCCATTTGCAGCAATCCCTAAACGTGAACGATCTTCACACCGTGCCAAAATCGTATTGCTATATCTCATTAGGGAATATAGCGAAGCTTCGGGATGCATGCAGTGCTACTATGGCTTTCCGCGATGAAGTCCTACAAAATTCTCCCGCGGTCCTTTTTCTTAACGATCGGTGGCTCGGGGTAATTGCTGCTTTCGGCGGTTTCCCTCGTGCGTTGGGTTGGGTGGGCCAAGTGCCTAAGTTAGCTAGGGACACTACTCCTAACGCTGGTGGGCGTGCAAGCCTCCTCAGTGTCCCAGGGTCCGCAGTTGCTGCCACCCCTTTCGAAAACCGTAGCCACACTCCACTCTCCCCATCCCTTCCCTTCACCCTCCTTCCCGTCCCCGCGAGTAAGCTAATCCCCGTGCCCCTCCCCTACTTTCAATTGTTCTCCCTGCCCCTCTATTCTACCCTCTAGCTGACTCTCCTACCCCCCCTCTCTTTCCCTCTCCCTGACGGGAATGTGCTGGGTGAAGGGAGGGATGGGGTGAGGTAGAAGGGCTCTCGTGCGGCTGAGGCCTGGGGCCGCTTCGGGAGAGAGAGCACACTGAGCCCGCGTCTTCATTCTTCCCTTCCCCATAGTTCCTCCTCCTGTCCTGTTGTGCGTCTCATGTGTAGGTGGGTTTTTTCTCACATCCGCATGCGAACGCGAAGCCTGATGTAAAGGAAAGCATTTGCATCAGGGGTTCCGAAGCAATATGGAGGTTGTTGAAACGTAAAGATGGAGGAAATTAACTCTGTAGAGCACTTCACACGTCTAGGAAGTGGTTCAGGAGAAAGTGATCATTGTGGTGATGGCAGTAAAAAAGAACTGCGTTAGGCGAAGAAGCTTTTACGAAGATGAGGAAGTAATGAAAGGGCCTTTAAGTGAAGAACATTACGTTTTGCCTACGCAATGTTTATCACGTGGTGAAAACTTTGGCATGGGGTGTAGTATGTTATGGCTCCGAAACTTGGCCAAAGCGTAGACTGGAGGCTTTTAAAATGTGGTCATGAAAGAACGGAAAAAATAAAACTGACGTAGAGGAAAACCAACGAGGAAGTGAGAGGCATGGTGTGGGAGCAGATAGGTTTGTTAGTAGAAATTCATATAAAGCAGGTGAAGTGGGTATATAGTATGCGGCATTTTCAGTGGAAATGTACGTATGTTGAAGACGGTGTTCAAAGGGAATAAGGTACAAGCAAGAATACAAACATTATTTTTAGTTTTCAATTATGATGAAAAATTATTCCTTGTACGTCTTCGTGTACAAGGTAGTCTTTTTGATTTTTCATTATTCTTTTACGTGTAGGTTGAACCCTCTTACAGTATATAAGGAGTATCCAAAATATTTTTGTTTTGATGAAGCTCCAACTAGATTAGTTCGAACCTTCTTAATTAACTTCTCTTTTCAAGCTGCTTCCGTTTTCTTTGCGTGATCATTTTTAAGAACCCATTCCTCGCTAGGCTTCACAAAAATTTTTTGTTTACTTAATTTGGAAACCAAAAAAAAAACAAAATGTGCTCTAAGGCTATATCGACTCTTTCATTCAGTGACTATTAAAAATAATTTTTCAGGGTCGATATATTTTTTCCAGTTATTGATTTTTTTATCAGTTCATTTCGTCTTTTTGTTGTTTTTACCCCTTTGAATGGTTTTCAAATGCCAAGAGTCTTACATAACCTTTTATTTTCCTAGGGGTTTCTCAGTATTGTAAAATACAAAATATCCTTTTAACGACCTTCCAGCATTCACTTGAAACAGGAGCCAAGACAAAGAATAAAAATTGTCGTTTTTATATCATTAGGCGCGTATTACATACATATGACTTCGGAAGCTCGCTGCATTATGTTTAGTTCATGTATAAGATGATCTTTAAATGAATGGCCAGCTTCAGAATGTCTCGTATTCATCTGACCATTCACAATCCATGAAGTCGCCGGTATGCGATTAGATGTGTGGTTGCATGCGCGTCGAATGATGGGGTGTTGCAATGAATGTGTGCACTGTTGTGGATTGGGGTTTGCATGTGTGTGTTGGTTTTGAATGCGGTGTTTCTTTTTTCCTTTTTCTTTTTTCCTTTTTTTGGGTGGTGGCCTAACACCCCCCGCCACACGCCCTTGCGGCGGCTTGCGGGGTATTATGTAGATGTAGATGTATGCAATCGGCGTGCTAGACATTACCGCTCATATTCGGAAGATTATCTTCTGGTTTCCTTGTCTTCCGCTGAGGAGTGGCTCCCACCATCCGTGGCCTCTCTTTCTTAGAATTGGGACTGGTGAAAGGACTATTCGTCGCAGCCCTTGTCGGCAATTCGGGCCTTTTCCTCTCAAGGTTTTCGACCGAAGCCCCGCAGGGTTACCGGAACCTTCTTGCTGCTCTCTCGTCTTTCGACCGCATCCCTTCGCAGCCACTGGTCCTTAAGTAGGCTCCGAAGTCTCGGTGGTCCTCACTCCCGTACTCCGTTGTTTTCCGAATAAGCGTTCTGCCTGGTATTTGAACCTTTGTTTCTCCACAAAGAGGAGAGGATGTCTTTCCAGCATTCACGATTCGGCAAATTGTTCATCTTAGTTCTCGGGCGGGTAGTGGGGGTGGGGAATGGGAGATGACAAAATCTAGGGGCGTCTCCAGTTTCTACACTATTTCTGTTATGAACTAATTCGGAGGCTTTAGTTTGTTTAGTACCTGCGCTTTCGCGGGGAACCTGCCCGTCGTCTCGCGTGCGATTCTCTTCTCTTCTTAAGATTTGCGCCAAACTCGTGTAGAGCCGCGCCCATTCAGTTATAGTCTCATTCATTTCTAGTTTTCGTTCACCGACCATAAACGTTCACAATGTACGTTTGTGGTTAGTGTAAGAATTATGGAGAAAGTTAATTAGTTTCAAATTGCCCGCATTGCCCTATCGCTGCTGTATTTGATGACGCATTGTTTCTGCGTTATATCCGTTTCTGGAACAGGTAGGGAAACTGTTTCCCGTGGTGAAACGTGTTTGACCTTATCTCAAAATTATTCGACAAAGCTTCAGTTGGTTGAAAATTCCATGTCAAAAAATAATAATTTGTAGTGCAACAGAAATTTCGCAAAATGTCCATTATTTCAGTAAACGCTTACTCTGCATTTTTGCTGCCACCAACATTTATAATCATCACATTGCACTTCTTCACTCCGCCAAGATGGGAGCTTTCGGCCTACTACGAGGCCTTCTTCAGGTCAAACTCTGCTATGATGCTCTGATTATATATATATATATATATATATATATATATATATATATATATATATAGTCAGTCTGACCTGAAGAAGGCCTCGGAGTAGGCCGAAAGCTTAAATCATCTACAGTGTGTGTCCTTTTACGTGTTATCTGTTTTATTCTGTGTTCTATTGTGCCGTCCAAAAGTTATATATATATATATATATATATATATATATATATATATATATATATATATATATATAATGTTTATTTGATAGTTGTCCATCCAAAAACCTACCTTAACCGGTAGATTACCTAATAATAAATATATATATATATATATATATGTATGTATGAAAAAAATATATATATGTATATATAATTATTAGAAGTCTGATGTTAAGTTCAAAGTGGTGTTTTCATATTAATGCTAGATAAATACATTTTAGTCATGAGTGAATATTATTCGAGCAGGTCACGATCGCAGATCAGCGAATCAATGTGGGAGGTTACGACTGTTAAAGCGAAATATTTTAGCGAGTACAAATGCGACGACGTAAAACAGCTTCACTCCCAAGAGAAACTACTGCAATTACTTTCCTTTCTCCCCACCAAAGCAGGAATGAACGTTCATTTCTCTTCGGTGTGAAGCTTATTAAAAGCTTCTCGCCTGCCGCAGCGAACGGAAATCGAAAGCAGGGTATTTTCACTCCACTTTAAAAATCGTAGTTCGATTTCTTCTCCGGTCCCCTGGCCGCAATGTTTGCTGTAGGCTTTCGTATTGGGCAATATTAAACTCACTGCACAAGTAGTGGCACGCGTTTTACCAAAGTGTGCCTCCCATTTTCATTTGTTAATATTCGGTCCCTCTGTCCTCGCGACTATTTTCCTGGCATTGCCTGTTCTTAATCGTGCGTATACACGTTTCCAGTTTATTTTCGTGCAAAATTGGGGTTTTTGATAAGAGAAAATGTGTCTCCTCGAACTAAAATGATATTTTATATAGGGATAGAGCGTCATAATGGCGTGATAATATAGTTTGCCTCCCCCTCCCCTCCAATGTGTGAATTTCACGTATTTTGCTAAAGCTTGAAGGCTCGCTTCTTAAAGCTCCAAGCTAATTTTAAAATGTGGTATATAGCTTTCTAATTGACATACTGTTTGGCTAGCCTAGGCATGTAACCGGTGCTGCACCGTTTGTTACCAACGGCAGACTCCGTATGTGCAAATTCCAGGGATTTTTAATTTGCTTATAGCTTTGTGAAACAAGTTTTTATCCTCGCCTATCAAATCAAACCTTCGGGTTGAGTACTGTAAGTAGCTAGTATGAATATGTAGTTATGCAGGTTGTATTTACTCTTTTAAAAAATAGTCGCTTAAAGGAGTATGGTAAAATAGAACGTTCGCTTACATTCACAACTTCGCCGCTCCGGTCGTTTCTTTTATGAAGTGATTGCTACAAAAGCATTGATGCGAAAACCATTTGGTGATTTGACTAATGGAATAGTCACTAGAGACGCTTGTTATGAACTTGTTTTATACGTCACATTAATAAGCCCAATATGCCATGTGCGGCCAGCCAGGGAAATAACTTCGTGGCCCCCTTCCATATCTCACGCTATATTTTTCCTGGGACAGCGACCCACATTCTGATTGCCGTTTCCTGTTTTGGCAGTGTTTGAAAAGTTCGATTTCACTCCCCAACACTTGAAAATAAAATTTAGCTTGAGCGCCCAGCAGTCGATCGGGTATTCGATTAAAGCACTAACCTGATTTGATGCCCACCCCTTGTAGAAGACGAGGTTTAATGGATACTTAACGGAGCTAAGAGACTTGAGAAGTTTTATTGCCAAGCTAGATTCCCGATCACGTTACGATGAAAAAGAGAAGCAAATGCTGTACTACCCTCTTAAAAGGATTTTGCTCGTTTTAGCTGACCCAGTTCTTTTTCAGTGTTATTTACCTCTCTTTTTTTGGATTTGCAATTTTTTTTCGTTAAAATTGCGTAGATTCCCCAGCTATAGTGTAAACATAGTGCTATGTTTTACTGGTACGCCTAAACTGTGAATGCCATTGCCCCAGCTCTTAACACGTGCGGTTTGTCAGATAACGGATAAATATGAGGTTGAGCTTCATTATTTGTTTATTCGGTTTTGTATCACCTCAATTTCGAAAGATTATACGAAGTAAATATTATAAGAAGTAAATTTATAATAATTGAATTTGGTTATCGATTATAGTTTTATATAATAACCAAATCTTTAAATCATTATAATTAAACGAGAGAACTGGAACGTGTAAATATTTGCGACTCTTTCACAAGATAGCTCAACTGTGTGCTTTCCACTATCTCGTAGAAATAATACGGCCGGAAGCCGCTCTGCGTAAATAAATAAAAGTAATGGATTAGTATATGCATCTTAATGATAAAATACCACCACGTTACCACGCGTACTGTTAATTGTACTCTGCGTAAAGTTCGGATCGTGTTACACGTTCGTTTGGTCTGATAGAAAATTGAGATGCTTTCTTTGACTTAGGTTTAAATTGTAGAGATCGATTTTAGGAGAAAAGAGATTTATAATGCGATTGATTTTTTTTATAGAGAGGGTAGTAGCAGCGTGTGTTTTCTCTTTAAATTTCTCACTTAAGTCAATAGTGCGCTCGTATTGTTGGGGATAGGTGTACTTTATAAGAAACGGTGCGCGTAATCAGATTGGCGCGGAATCAGATTAGAGCAGACATGTCTTTACATTCCCACCTTCATAATATCGACTCTAGTGTCTTGCCGCTCGACTCATTTCACGGAGATATCAGGCCATTCAGTCGCCTTCCTATGGTTTGTTTTTATACAGCGCTCTCATTTCTTTGGTTTGATTTTCCCCAAGAAGGGGAATCAATTTCCTCTCATCCCACGGCCGCCGGAACGAGAGATATTGATTGATTTTCGAATACGGTTTTCCCCACCCAATTCCCTTTTCGATTAAAAACAACGCCACCTCTGGGATTTGAGAAGGTATTAACGTGGGGGTGTAGGAGCTATTTGGTGCAGCGAATGCGATGGACGCGGTGGTGTGTGGAGGGGGGAGGGGGAGAATGCCCTTTGCGAGAGGGGAGAGTGTGAAAGTTTTATTCGTTAGGTATATTATAAATCTCGAAATGCAGCAGTCGCATTTTTACCATCATCAGCTCGCTAACGCGCATGGAATTGCCTAATATGTTATGGGCAAATCGTACATTTAAATATAAGTGGTCATTTATTAGGTTTTTACTACTGAAATGAATTATTACTCGTTGAAAATGTTTAATTAAAGAGCATTTTGACCTCACTTATTCGATCTAATTTCTGTGAAGTACTTTTGTAGCCGTTTTCATTATGCAAATAAATTTAATTGACAATTATAGTGTCGCTTCATGCCATGAATAGAAATTATCAGGTGGGTATTAGTCTTAAGCACCGATGAAAATGGAGATTACAGGGTTTTGATTTTGGAGTATGTATTTTTGCCAGGAAAAAATTACACCGTAGCAAATTTTGTTTCCAACATCGCGACTTGGAGAACTTTATAGTTAAAGAGGATTTTTAACCTACGAAGGTGGCTTATCCTTTTTATTCTAACCTATTTAGGTTGCCCATCGGATTTTAATATGCCCTCACCGGAATCTTAAATGTACAATATGCATGTTACAGTAAGATTAATTACATACAAACTGATATGTTCCTTGATAAAAACGATAAGGTGCGTTAACATGTCATCTCAATAGTAAAAAAAACCATAAAACACGGTTATCAACCCAAATGTTTTGGCAGGTGATGATAGTGTCACCCAGTACTAAGTCCAACGGCGTGTGAAATTTACACATCAGGGAAGGGGGGGCAGATCCTTTCCCTGCGCCGGTTATGGTTTCCCAGGAAGTTCTGGGACCCGAAAATTCACGCAGCTCAGGTATAGCAGTGTGTACCGAGGGGTGGTCAGTTAGTGATCCAATGCTCTACCCCTGAACTACCACGTTCCCTTTCTTAATATTTATGTAATCGTAAAATAAAACCTCCGGTGGAACTCAAAATACGAAAACTGTTCACGATCGGAAAATGACTAAATTTATATTTTTTTGTGGAATGCCATTAGGTGGAAGAAGTATAATTTAAATCATTAACAGGATGTTTAGTGCTATTATATATAGTATTCTACTGATTAGGATAGTTTTTGATGAACAAAGCGTAAACAGTTGTTCAAAGATACATATACTGGCTCCTCTCAACAAAAAGAACAATCTGAAATCGTGCACTGTTGTAAGCCCGTCTTCAATTCCGCATGCTTCTTACCTACCTTCATTCCGTCCAACGTGCCTACGTTATTCCTTCCCCTACCTCGTCTGCCCACCGTTATCCCCTCAGTTGCAGTCATCAACATCACATCGCCAATCAAAACGTCCTAAATCCTATTCCTTGGCCGATCATAAATGTATTTTAAAAAGTTGAAGCAATTGATGCTCAAAAATATTCATGTTCAATTCATCCCATACATGCGGTGTCATTTTTAGTAAATACAAGTTGAAGGTTTGAAGAGAATAGGATCCGTCCCGCTTGTGCTTCCATGGGATTTCTCGTCGAGGCGGGAGAGAAGGGAAAGGCGAAGGGGATAGGGGTTTGTGCAAATGGGATTGCAGTGCTCGACTATTAAACCTCCGCGAGCGCACGCGCGATGGATTCGGAGCCCCGCTCGTTCGCTGAAATTGGAATGCCTCTGGAGGTTCCGGAGACAGGATGGGAGCTTCAAGGGCTGAGAGGGTCTGGGCGATCGGGGAGAGGGGCGGGACTACGGGAGGTGAGGGGTTGGGGGGGGCCGTAGTAGGGGGGGTTTGATAGGATGCGCCTGCTCTGCCCTCTATGGCGTAGCTCTTCCCAAGGCCAGCAGGCAGGTGGGGAAAGAGGTGGTGGATGGGGAACGGGGAATGTCGGTGATCACTCCCAAATACACGCCTTCTCTCACCGTCGGTGGCTCTGGTCTTCTAGGCTGGGTAGGAAAGGAAGTTTCGAAGAGTCTACAGAGAAAACCAACGAGTGATGATTCGTCTTCAAGTCACGCGATTAACGGAAAAAATCCTTTCCCCCTCTGATTTCACTATTTAATCCTCTTTTTTTTAATTTAAATTCTCTAAAGCAATTAACATGGCCTCTATCTAGCTACTACCGCATGAAAATAATTAATTTCTTATCGCTAATCGGTCGTGTGTTTGCTGACTCAGTAGCACAATTCAATTCTCATTCATTTCTTACCAATTTGCGGGAAGGAGATTGCTAACTTTAACCCAGTTTCATTCTAAAAGTACTGCCATTGCTCACAGAGATATTTAAACCCAGCCGGTTTTTTAATTGGTTCCTAATTTCCAAGTTTGAGAACGTTCTTTTTGTGTGAAATAAGGATTAAAGAGCTCTTACGGCGTTGGTTAATGAGGACTGAGAACAGAAAAGCTCGTTTGGGGCCGAAAATGTGAGACACTAAACACGTTTGCTGTCACACCCTTTACCGCCTAAGGAATTTTTGTGTGTGATGTGTATACGATGCTAGTGTCTGGATGCTACTGGAAAATACAGTCCCTTTATGTTGAGATTAATGGGCTGCCTTTGTAGCATACGGCTCTCTTTTAATGTTTTATCGGGCATTCTAGAATTGTATTATTTTAAATGCATTTTTGTGTGCAGGACACAATATTCCATCAAAGGAAATGTCTGTATCATATCGTACAATAGGGCTACTATGAATCGTCTCCCTTATTTTTAGGATTGAGTCAAAATTTTTTAAGAGTGTCGTCCATTTAGTGTGCGTTTCTGGTTAGCATTGAAGTGTAGGGTGTTTTCCATGGAGGCCGCAAATACTTCGCGAGTGGCCACATATAAGTTCGAGAGAGCGGATTATTCGTTAGACCAGTGGTTTACTATCTTGTGGCCCAGGGCCGCTGATGTTGATTTCTATTTAAGTTAAACCGACTTTGAAATTATATTTTCTCCGAATGCATTCAAAATGAGAAACTCAATGTTGTTGTTAAATGTGGAAGGTATTTCATTCACGAAAATCTTTCTTAGAAATTCTGGACAAAATGAAGATAGTGTCGGAATTTTTTTGAAAAGTCGAAAATTCCGTGTAAGAATAGGTGAACACCAATTGAGATTAATTTTACTTTTTAGTTTTCATCTCAGTTCATGTTTGTCGTGGACCACGCGTGCGGGAATTGGCAAAAGCCGAAACTAAAATCTGTCTGATTTCAGTTGTACCAGTGGTTTGCGAAGCGATGGGGAATGGATGACCCACTGGAAAAATATCCAATCTGGTTTTTAAAAATGGAGAAAAATTATGGAAAAAAACGGCTTGTTCTTCGGGAAAACGTTTGAAATTAGAATGAGCCTTCATCCTGTTCGTATATTTAAATGTGTGCTTTTAACTGCGTTTTTCGTTTCCTTCATTCTATATATTTTGCATTTTAAACTTAAGTTTTGGACAGTACCCGACTACTCATTTCTGCGTGTCACGGCAACTTGCTTTTCCCTCTTTAATTTCCATCTTTATTATTGCCATTATGTCTACTTATGTAATAAAATGATTCACATTCACGAAGTGATTTTTTTATTGCTGCAAAATCGCTCGTACGGAAGCTCGGAAAATAGCCGGCCCTTTGATAAACAAAGGCTGTGCATCACTGCCATGTACCGATTGTGTTACTCACTTCACTGCCAGACGTGTGTTACTCGGATCTGAGTGCCCACGGTAGATGGACCTTAAGACTAAGGCTGCAGGGTATGGGGAATGAAATTACCCGCCTTCCGATATTCCCAAGGCGACGTTTCTAAAGTCCGCACGGACAAGACGAGCTGGGTGGCCGAGATGTGGCGAAGGCTGGACGTGAGCGGTGCTCTATGGCGCTCCGCAGGGGCAGAAGAAGGTGCATGCACGTTCTCGTGGGCAGCGCGATGCGTGCGGAATACCATTGCCACATCTGGGATAGCTGGAAGGACTTCAGGCGGGGAAAAGTGAAGGACCATGATCAAAGACTCCTAGTTTTCTTCATCGGCATTTACATTGCTCATCCTGGCACACGTTCCGAGGTTCCTTGTAGCTGGAGGTCAGACGTTTTGGAAAATCTAGAGTATTATCATCTCCACCAGAAAATCTAACTTTGTTAACACCATTTTGTCCCATGAATTAATTATTGTGCTTAAAAGATCACTCGACTAGTTCATATTCAAGCATGCGTGAGGACTTACTGTGGGATACGTGGCAGTTCATGAATTGGCTGCTAAAGAAAAAAACTAATATTCTCTCAAATAATCCATAATAAGTCGTCTTAAGACACTTATTTTTGGTGACTGAATTGGGAATTAAACCAAATTTTCAGCGAAATTCGTTTTAATTTTCTACGTTCTTACCATTGAGATACCATAATGTTTTTTCTTTAATCACGTGTACATGACCCACATATCATAGGTGGAGAAATCCGGGATTATGAGATACAAATGTCTTGTACATGCAATTGGTGGTGTGGATCAGGAAAATATTATTAATATGAGTATGATAGAACACTGATTAAATTTGAACAATTGTAAAAACGACCACCGCAAGGGAAAGTCGCTTGGTGGTGAGACGGTGGTGAAGTTACCCTGGGATGTATTCGAGGGGGTGTGGTATGTAATCGGTGTAGGGGGTGGAGTGTGTTTGCCTGGAAAATAGCATGGTTCGGAGAAAATATGCGGTGATATACAGGTATGCACCCTCTATGGCAATTCACTATATGCCATTATTTGCTCGTAAGTTAACTGTTTCGGAAGTAGCGCGCTATAACTGTGCATTAGCGGCGCTATAAATTGTATGAATGAAAGCTATGAACGTCGATAGCTTGAGCCGAGCGGTATTCGAGGAGTTGAAACCGTTGGGACGTATGAAAGACTCCGACTCTTGAGGGAGCAAGTGAAGATAAAATTGAGTGAAGAACTATGCGATGCGACGGAAATGTGTGTGTTCCGCAGACATCTCGTAGTTTTACACTCGAGGGTATTTTACACTTCATCCCTACTTTTGAACGGACGAATAAGGAATGTTTGATTTGCGTAGTCAAAATATAATCGTCAAGGACCAGCCTTCAGTTTGTAGAAGTAGGTAAATTTTTATCCAACCGTGGGAAATAAAGAGTTGATGAACAAGCTGTATAGGGTCGCATTTCGGAATGTATTACGAAGTAATTTTTGTGGGTCCGCACCCTTGAAATGTTGACGTAAAACAGTGATTGGACTGAAATGGCTGGGTTGGCGTGGGCTTGCAGTAAAATGTTCGCGAACGCCGCCTCTTTTTTTATTCGCCTCTTCTTTCTCTCTCCTTTTCCGCCTTTCGTCTCATCCTCTTGCCCCCTCCTCCTCTGTTGCTATGTGATGACGCTCCAGCCAGCCGATGAGCTGCCCCGACCTGGGTTCAACGACTGTTGAAAATCTGCTCGCCTTCTATACCTCCCCTCATCCCCGCTCCCTTTCTCTCATCTGCCTTCTCCTCCTCTCATTTCCTCCTCCCCTCCCTCATTTCTCCCTAACCTTCTTTGCCTCCCCCATCCTCCCTTTTCTCGCTCTTCCCCTCCTCATTTTCTCTCCATCCCAACGCCACTCGCTCGTGATCTTGGCGCTCTACGTATCGTGGCGTGGGTGGGTGCGGCTAAATACACGTCTCTGTACCCCGAGAACGTGGGGAGGAGTGCGGCGTGATTGCCACGCGTCCCAGAGGACGGGGAATGCCGCGAGTAATTAGGATTTTAATTGAGTTGGCGTATTCGTTGCCTGCGCCTCCTTGAAATTAGAATTAAGCCTACGCAGACACCTAGAATCGTATATATTGAGGTGAAAATTTAAAAAAATGTACTCCTATAATTTGAGGCAGTTTTTGCATTGCTTATTTATGGTGAGATTTAATTTTCTGGAAAAATGGGTTCGATTGTGTGTGATGCCATAATGCGCGAACTTCATGTCTATATTGTGTTACGCAATTATATTTGATGTGTGATATCATGTAACAATGGTTATATTTGCGCAATAACCTCGCTACGTTTTACGCGAAGTGTGAATTCTCACATTCGGACCTTCTTTGACAATTAATATTTGTGTCACCGATCAGCTTTGCCGCCGATGCCCAATTACTGCTAAAAATTATTCTGGAATCATCTCTTGTTTTCGGTAGTTGGATTTTCTATGGTTGCCTTGTGGGGAATACTAGTAACAGCTGATCGCCGAGAAAACACTGTAACGAAATGCAGGGTATTATTTGAAAGGTAACAATAATATGGCTTAAGAAAATGAATTTTATTCGACGTTTTGCGGTGCTAAGTGTATTGTACTGGCCAAGATTATGAGCTGCTATTTTTTATGAAACATTAGCTATTTTACTAAACGAGAGAAAGATACCCAATTTAACATTCTGAAATGGTTAACACTTTTTCAAGGTTTTCTTGTGATGTTTTTCTGCAGAATTTCGTGATAAATAAAAGTCTAACGTTGCATGTGTGTGTTGGTTTTGAATGCGGTGTTTCTTTTTTCCTTTTTTTGGGTGGTGGCCTAACACCCCCCGCCACACGCCCTTGCGGCGGCTTGCGGGGTATTATGTAGATGTAGATGACTCTCCTGCATAGGAAGATAGAATAATCTGAACTTCCCTTGCACTAAATAGATGTAGTGAGTATCGTCATTCTCGGTGTCAAATTTAGTATTTATCTCAAACCTGATATGACTTCCTTTATGTAATATGCCTGTTATATCTGCACAAGACTATACATTTTCAATGTTCTATGTGTATATGCTTATATGAAGATCAAGGACTAGGTGTTCCTACGTGAAAATCTAGTCCTCGTGTTCGCTTGGGACGGCAAATATTTCAGAGCGAACGAGAGAGAGCGAGCTGTTTTCAGTGTCCTGTTTTTTTTCGGGGGAGGGAAAGGGAGAGGAGTATGAAAGGCCTTTCAAGAAAAAGGTTTCGGTCCGGAAAGTGCCCCCAGGGGCCCGTCCGATTGTCCGACAGTACTCTCCCCCTCTTCCACCTTTCCCAGCCCTTATCCACTCGACCCTTTCGTGTTTCAGCGTCCCGGGCGAATGGCGGGGGTCGGTAACCCGGCGTCCATTCGCCAACAAATCCCATCCATTCCTCCTGGTAGTAATTGCATCGCATTTTGATCGGTAAGGGAGGCGACTTGGTCGCGTCAGGATTCCGCTAGAAACGAATCCCGTGCCCTCGCTGCGATTGGTGTGATTAAGAGGGATTTGGGCAATGAACGTAGTTGCAAAATCATCGGAACGGTGCTCTCTCTCTCTCTCCAGTGTATCGAGTTTTCGGTTTTAAATGTGTTATCCTGGCGGTAAACGGTTTACGCGGAGTACCGTTTATTGCGGGAATGTTTTCGTGACCAAAATCCGGCATCAAAGTCATATTTCTGGTAAGATTGAAATTGGGGACTCATTTCTACCTTTAGTTTTGTCCTCCACGGTAGTTCTCAATATCTGGTCTTGCGATCACGGACACGTGGGAGCATGAAACAAAAGTGACTGTCATATTGGACAGCAAACTGTACGCTCATTTTGACAGCATAGCCACAAAATTATGATTTGTCACGCTCATGATTATGGGACTGATTACGGTAATTTTCGAATACCGGAAAGACTTAATTTTTCTACTGTGCTTGTAAGGCCGGTGAGCTGACAAGTCCTGCTCGTTTTTTTAAACTTTAAAATTAATAACATTTTTCGAAAAAGTATTGTGAAAATTTTCATGAAAGCGTTTATTTGGACTAGTAACGTTCGTAAGTAATTCCTATAGAATGTGAGGCGCTGTGATAAGAAAGGTGAATTCCTCACGGAGACCTGCGCAAAAAGTAAAATTTCCTGCTATATTTTCTACCAGGAAGCCTTAGAATGATGCGGGGAAACAGAAAAAAATTTACTTTTGGGACCTTTTATTCAACCAGTTCCGGCTAAAGTCAGGCCAGTCGTATAAATTAATTTTTAAAAAAAGTTCGCTTCCGTGATTTTTGACCATCTAAATACTGCATAATGTAGTCGTACTGACACTGAACTATTTTTTGTTATTAAATATACTACAAAGATAACTACATTTCTCTCGATGGCTAGCGAATGTAATTAACGACTGTTAATGGGGCACTGTGTGTATATGGTGGCAGAAATCGCGCGTAAAGGTGTTTCCCCGGGTGTGAGCGGGCGAAGTAGGCGTAATTAACACACCTCGCCGATCGGGGCCATCAATTTGCCTCCACTATTTTCTCCCCCCACTGGAGCCTCCTCGTTTCCCCGACCGTGGAATGGTGCGCAACTGCGCGCGATTTTTTTTCATGGAGCGCGAAACGCTGCCCCCGTACTTCCCCCGTGGCAGGGGTGCGTCAATCGGCCGGTCCCACGTGGGTCACACGTCCCGCCCCCCCCCCCCTTTGCCCTCTTCGTCCGCGGGGTGGCCCCCGGGCACCGGGGGGGCGAAGGCGGGCCCCCTCCTTGCTCCCGTCCGTGACTCGTCGCCACCGGCCCTCGGGGCGAGGCGGCGGGCGAGAGGAGCGAGGCCGGGATCCTGCCGCGGCGGTTTAACGACCGCTCTCGGAGAGCCGCGCCAGGGCCCGCAGCGAAGGCGGACGGGCGGCGGGGGGAGGAGGGTGGGCGAGCCGGTTTATTCGCGGTCGAGGGAGTGGCGTGGAGGGGCGTGGCCGCTGTAGCGCCGCGTGCTAGAAGGTGGAAAGGGGGCAGGTGGTCGGAGAGGGCGGGGGACAGGTGGGGCGGGTGGGGAGGGGTGGGTGGATGGTGCCGGGAGCACTTCCGCCGATGGTGGTGACTGGCATCTCCTCCGCTCTCCCTCCCTCCCCCTCTCAGTCAGCGTCTCATCTGAATCTCGACGTCTTGAAGTGTCGTCTCGCCTCTCCCCTTCCCCCGCTTTCCTACCCCCGCCACACCCTCCACTTTGTGGTGTCCTGAGCGGAATTCTCATATGTATTTATGCTCGATCACGCCCTCTCGATTCCAACTTCATTTTAAGGGTGGGCGCGAAGTCTCGGGGGGTTTTTCGGTTTGTCCTCATCTCCGGCGTGGCGTCAGAATTGGAAATCGGTTTGGAATTAGGAATGCTGTTCGCCACCCCGACTGATAAGTCAGTTTGATAGTAGTCGTCGATACGGCTAAAAAGCATCAATTTATATTTTTTGAGCGTCTTCAGATAGCTCTAATTATAATACGAATACTGATAGGTTGTCGCTCTATCTAACTTTTGGCGGTGACGATTTTTTAACTTTGAAGTACGTTGACAGACGTGCTCTTCTATCTCACAGATATTTGAACCTCTTCTTCCAAGGTTGTTCTCTATCTTTGGCAGATATACAGTTAATAAGGTGGTATTAATTATGATCACATTCCGCCACTTGAACATCATGGAAGCGTAGTGTTTGGAGAACCTGAATGCTAGGTGGAAATAGTATATCTTTCGGATATTTTGTTTTGCTTGTCAGATGAAGGTAAATGCGTACCATGGTGACATTTTGATTTAAGGCCTTATTTAACTCTTTTGCTGCATATTTAAGTCAATACGTGTAAGTAAATGAAAAAAATGAAGGGTTAAGGGTTCCAGTGACATAAAGATTTCCTTTTCGCCATTAGTTTCCTCGCTTAAGTTATCGGTTCCCAGTTGTTCGACTGATTTCTCCGAGTGATATGTTGTACAAATGCAATAACAATGAAAGAATGTCGCCATTAAACAGTGGAAGTAGAAGAGCAATGGAAGTTTTATTTTCAGAACTCTCGAGCTTCTCAGTCCACGCTTTTTTACTTTACCTTCGCGTTCGCGATGCACGTTCTTGAAACTTTCACGTTCCTCTGTGTTTAAGTATTCAAAGTGGTAAGTTATGGGCACTGTTGCTAAGTTTGCATAACAAAGGGTAAAATTAAATCCTATTCCGTGGAAACATGTTGAGATATCGTAGCGATAGAGCCCTCTCTAAAGAGTATGGTCTCTTAACGTTTTTGGGTGCTTCATCGCACCCATCGTCGTATCGCTGGTTGCTCGAAGGCAATGGAATCTCAAATTATACTCATGCTTTTATGGCTCAAAGAGTTTGGCTATAAGGAAATGCGTTTCGTTCGAGCGAGTTGTAATTGCTTTCCGTTTTGGTCATTTCGCACTTTTACGCAACCGTAATAATGCCCTTCATATCACTCATGTCGTTAAAATGATATTGCTTCTTCGTAGCCTTGACGTCACTTACACACTGCGTTTCGGCTGTTTTTTGTAAAATTTAAGCAGCGTTTTCGTCGGTAGTTTGTGGGAAACAGTTCCATGGCCTCATTTTACATGGTTTGTGGCCGCGTGTTTTGTTTTTCCCGCAAAATCTTTTGCTCCAGTGAAGCCCGAGAGGTCTGTCTAACCAGGATCCTTTAAAATTTCTTGTCTTGTGACTGGAGGAAGTTGCTTAGTAATGGAAGGGAATATCGTTGGTGCATATTGCGTAAAGTTTGATTGTAAAACTTTGTCTAAATGAGAGGTATTCCGAATAGAATGCCGTTGGTGTGTACAATATTTTGTTGACTGATGGTTAGTGGCTTGGAAAGCTGCATGATGGCCCCCCTCTCTTGATTTCCTTGCACTCGTCCGTGAAATAGCTCCACGGAAAAGTTTTAATAAGCTTGTCAGTGTTCGTTTCTTGTTTTGCCTTGACGGTCACTTTCGCTGTTCGGCTTTTAGAAGTAAAATTTGAACGTTGGAATTCCTATGGATAGCATGTCTGTAAAAATGCCTGACACACTCAGGCGTTAAGGTTTCAGCACCCTAATCCTCCCTTGTCAAAAGTTAACAAATGCTCTCGTTTATTATGATAAAATTATTCAACTTTGCTGTGATAGGGGTAACCGACAAAACTTGCTTTCTGAATGGATCACCCACGTGTCTTTCCCAAAGCTTGAAATTCTCTTTCTAAATATTTAAAATAGCATATTAGTTGTGACATCATAGCATTTAAATGGTGTTAAACTGACAATGTGGTTTTCACGATAGATATTATTTATGAACGTCATGTTATAGGTGAGGGTGTAATTTAACATTAGCTGCACTCGTGGTATTTATCGTTCCTTTGAATTGTATAATTATGAATATTAACTTTAACATTAATTTCCAAATGATTTTATGTCATACGAATGCCAATACATTTTGCCTTATTATTTTAAATTCTTTACCTCATGTTTTCTGTAAAAACTTGATTGTGACTTGACTTCTCAACTTCAGGTCATGTATCTATTCAAATGAACGTATTCTTGGGTATGTTAGTGCGTGGCCTATCGAAGCCCGCGATAGAACTGCATCTACTTAATGTTAAATTTAAACTACTATTTATCAGGAATGTATATGCAAAAACCTCGTGTTTTAATCACTTATAGAATCGATAAAACGTACTTAAAGATTGTCATGCTGAAAAGTTCAGAATATTTTGGCATGAGTCACTTAGAACCATCGAAAGGTGAGCACATGCAAAAGTTGTTTGCCATCCGAAAAGCTGGTTCGCCATTATTAGGTGAGGTCTGTCGCTTCACCCCTGTACATCACTGTATCTAACTAACATACGTACACCTTGTTGTTGTAATAGCTTGGTTGTAATACACGAAGTCAGCCCATTTCCAAAACGCATTACTAAAATGTATTTATCTTCTTACAGGTGAGTGTCTCCAACGAAATAACCCGGAATCACTGGAACAGCACCCTATTTCAGCCAGCTCTGCGGTAACGTATGCCATAAACTCAACAAGAAAACTTTCAGCCTCATCCTGTAGACCATCCAAAAAGCTTTGGGGAAGTGTGGTAATGGTTGTTGTCCGTTTCGTCGAGGGTTTTTGGGACGAGGGACTTTGAAAGGGGAGGGGGAAGGGTGTTTTTCTCTCCCAGGATTAACCACGCAAGTGAATGCATAGGAGGGCAGGAAGGCCAACTTGAAATGTGGTCCCTTATCTTGCTGGAGATGTACGAGACCTTCACCGGGACCTCTCGCCCGTCTGTGCATGCCGTCGATCACACGTGAAGGGGGAAGATAGTGTGCCCCAAAAACGTCACGTAGAGAGGAGAAATTTGAGGGAACCTCAAAAGATATTTATCCCGTAATTTGTAAACCGTTCATGTATGCTAGCTTGGAAAACCCACAAGACTTGCCTAGTCGTCAATAGTGGTAGAAAAAATTTTATGTAGCTCGTGGTTTCGTTGTGCTGGTGTTAAAAAAAGAGTAGGCCACCTCAAAAGTAAAGGTAACTCCTGCGTACCATCATTTTTTGAGGATAATTTTAGCATCGATCATATTTTGCTCGGAAAGCCATAGGCACTTTTTTGAATCGTTTTATTTCGTGCTTTAGCGGAAATTTGGTTGTGCTAATGATGCACGTGGACATTAGCCGTTCAAGTTATTCGAAATATGAGCTAATTTAGGCTGTTTTTAATTTCTCAACTTTAGGAACGATACTTTTTGAATTGGATACAAGTCATCGTTCATATTTTAATAATATAGCTTTGCTCTATCGTTTCAGTGGTTAAGCCTCCTCTTTCGGTGAAATTGTGCATTACTTTCACATTTTCTATGAAAAACATTACCAAAGAGATATCGATCATTGTTTTTAGTGATCTAATCAGTGGACGCTGAAAGGAATTCTCAATGTGATTTTAGTAAATCTACGGAAACGGTATTCAAAAAGTATTGCAATAAAAATGGGAAGTACGGACGCATTTAATCGGTGGTTGAACTTGACGGTTAGTTTTATTATGGCTCGAAATAATAACAGTCCACATTTTTTAAAAAATAAACCTTCATAATTGTCGAAATCGAGGAATATGGGTCTGAATTTTCTCCGCGTGGGGTCCTCATGCATCACCGTTCCCCGAAAATGTATTTTAATATTTTTCTAAGAGAAAAATAGGCGTTACAAATTGGCATTGGCGTTACGTATTTACAGTTGGGCGTATTCAACTTGTGGCGTTTTGTTGATACACCTTGTTATTTTTGTACTATGTTGTTTTATTTTTTTGTGTATCTTGTTGATGTAACATTTAAGTTTTTATTGCTTAGGTAGTTTTATAGTCTTAGCACAAATAAGCAGCACAAAATAAACGTTAATGTCTTCCGTGAATGTACTCGTATTTACGAATAAAACTCATTGATAGCGTCGGATCTTGCACGCGTTCAAACACGCCTAACGCTTTAAAATTTATTCTTCTGTAGGTATGAGAGAGCTCCCTTAGTCCCGCAGTGCGTGTCTGGTTCCCAGCTGCGAGTTAAAAGCTATATTTTTGCCACTTTACGTCTGTGGTGTAGGCATCCCAAAGAAGAGGAGTTCTTTTCACGGGTGGCCACGACTAGCCGTCGACGCGGCAACAACGCTGGCATTGGTCACGGGTATCGTCCGTAGTTCCACCCAATCCGAAGTGTTTCGGTCGGCGCACTCCCCCTTTCCCACCCCCCGTGGGTATGTTGTCGTACGGAGCCCCCTCCCCATTCCACCAGGTATTTTATCATCTCCGGCCTCGCCTCCTTCCCCCCACTCCATTCCCCACCCTCTCCACCAGACATCCCCTCCACCCTGCGTAGCGGATGTGCGGGAAATTGCGACGGAATGTTCGCACGGCGTGGACAGGGAGGGCGTGCTTTCGCGAATTTGCGAATCCCATTTTCTCTCTCTCTCTTCTTCTTCTTCTTCTTCTCCCTCTCCTTTCCCCACTCCCGCCTTCCCGAGTCCTCTTGTGGAGTAAGACCAGAAACCATGCATCGATCTTCAATCGAGGTACTATGTCTAATCGGGTTCTTCGAACCTAGGACAAATGGAAAACCTTAAAAAAAAAGTCGACAAAAATATTGAAATACTCCTATATACGAGGGTTGCTATTAATAATTAGCAGCCTAATAATGAAAAGACAGTAATTTATTGTTGAAAATGGTATTATTATTTTCGAAGTATTCTCCATGATATTCAATACACTATTGCATGCGTTCGAACCAATTTTCATAAAATTTTTTCTAGTCCGATTAAGATACCTCCAAAAAATGGTTTTTTTTGAATGCATCAACGGCTTCTTCAGGCGCCGAAAAACGTTGGCCACGCAATTTTTTATTGATAAACAGGAATAAAGAGAAGTCTTTTGGTGCTAAATCAGGGCTGTACGGGGGATGACCCATCAATTAGACGTTTTGTCCAGTCAAACAGGCAGTTGTTTCAGCCGATCTGTGAGAGCGTGCAGTGTCACGATGAAGAATGATCCTTCATTATCGCGTCTTTTTCCGTATTTCACCACGCACTTCTGGTAAACAAATGCTCGTGTACGATTTAGAATTGACGGTTCTACTACGTTGCTCTAACGGTACGGTTGCCACATGTCCAGTTATTCCGAAGAAACATGTGATCATTTGCTTCGTGCACGAATCACTTTTGTCGGATTTGAATCGTCTTGGAAGACCCATACATTGGATTGCTGTTATGTTTCTGGCTCATACGCTTAGATCCAAGATTCGTCACCTGGGTAGATTGAGATGCTCCGCCATTGTATTTCTTGAGCATTTCTTTGATCCCAGACAAACAAATGTTTTTCACAGCCAAATGTTCATGCAATATCTTATTGATGCTCGTCATACACATCCCTAAGGACCCTTCAATCTCACGATAAGTCACATGACGATCTTGCTTTACTAGTTCTTGCACAGCATCAATATTTTCTGGCACAACTGATTTTGGACGACCATGGACATGATGGAATTCGTTATACCAGCGTTTAACAGTGAAAATGGATGGGGCTTAATCGCCAAGAGTGGAAGTAAGTTGACCGATGCACTCCTGTCTTGATAATCCACGTCGAAAGTCATAAAAAATGATCGCACGAAAGTGTTGACGAATTAACTCAATTTTTTCGCTTAGACAAAATTTTCGAGTCACTTTAAACAACACAAGTTATGACCAAACGACAAAATGTTATGAAGAAAGTTAGCGTTAAAAGAGTAAAACTTTCAGATGGAAACGTCAGATGGGGCATAAAGCACTTAGTGTTTTCAAGGCTCACGGTATAAAAAGCAACGCCTCGTGTAAAGGGGATTTCTTTTGGGGTGGGTGCAAGATGGGATTCGATGGCTTGGTTTTGATGAGTGGACGAAAAGAAGTATTCCGTATTTCAACTGACTTCAATTCCTAGGATTAATCGAATATAGCTTCCCCCATTAGCCCATAAGTGATGAAGTAGCTCTTAATGTCTTTTCATTTATTCGCGTCTGCTACTGGTCGATCCGTGGCAACCGGTAAGAGCTTCTACGCGTCTCGACGAGATGAACGAATCGAATAGTAGCAGACCCGAAGGAATAAAGGAGATAGTAAAGAAGTTGACCGATTGGATTGGACGAGGGGAGAGCTGCATTAAATCAATCCCGCAGTTTAAAGACCGATCGTTGATGAAGAAGAAATTCGTCGCATAAAACCTGAGGGCAAAATCTTAGATTTGTAGATTCCCCTCGGGAGTAATTTTCCCGGGGGCTCTGAACTCGCGGAGGGTGTGGGAGGGAATCGCCCTGCGGGAGAGGGAGATGGATAGCTTGAGTTGTGCTACCGGGAGGCAGACACTAGGCTGCCCACAGCGCTCGGATCCTCCTCGCTTCTTGTCCGTCGGGCTGGGTGCGGGTTTCCTCGCGGGCGGGGGGGGGGGGGAGAGGCGACGCCGACGGCTGGGAGCGTGGGTGAAGAGAGGCAGGTCAAGGGCGGGGTGATAATGAGGGATGGGGGCCGGCGAGAGATAGGGGAGAGGACGGGCAGGTGGGTTGGTTGGGAGGAGGAGGTAGGGGGATGGTCCTTTTGATCACGGGAAGAAGGGTTGGTTGGTAGGATGTAGATGGAAGAACAGCTCTTATTTCGGAGAAGCTGCCTGGAGTTTCAGTCGACCTTTTTATTCCAAGTTTGTAGATCGCCCTTGGTCGGTGTCGTACTTAGGTGCACCCGATCCTCCCCCCAAGATCAAGGGGTAATTGTCCACGAGCCCGAAAGAGAAGAAAAAACACTAATTTTGGGCCCCGGTGCTCTAAGAAGGTTGGGATTAAACGGTATTCATTCGAAATTATGATGGCTTTGTGCCCCGGAGACTTCCACTTCGTCGCTTGCACCCCGTTGTGCACTATTTCAACCCTTTAAAATAAGTTGGCTCTGGGTTTACTGGCATATGAACTTAGGTAACAGAGAGAGGAGGTAAAATATTCCTTCCACTCTTTCAGGGAAAGAGAAAAATAATCAGTTAGCCTTGAGGACCAACGAATTTGGTAATTAGAAAGATTAACTTAGTATTATGGCTTTGGTATACGGGGTATGGTGCTGTTCGTTATCAATTTTTATAGTTTCGAAATTTCCGATTTGCACGTTTTGGATATCCTACTTTTTTGGTGGGGGGTTAGGCAATGTCCGAAGGAATAGAAATTAAAATTTAGGGAAATGATGTTAATAGTATTGATAGTTAAGGGTCTTTTCTGTTATTGAATCGGAATTGCCTCAGTTATGCATGCAATTATCAACATGAACCGTATTGTACGGGAATCGAACTGTTTGAACCATTAGCGAGCAAGAGCGGGAAAGACATCATCGTCAGTCAAAGCTCGTAATATATGAAAGTAAAGGTTAAAATGTTAACTACTTAGGAGGGGGAAAGGAAAACGTAAAACTTTGTGAGAAAGGATTAAAATCATGTCTACCAATCATGCTAGGTGGACGTCGACTGGGGCAGTCTCATCTCTAGTCTCAGCAGGGAGAATAGGCAGTTATGTGCTGTTGATCTAGGGCGGTCGAAGGAACGTTGTGGCCGCACCTCCCCCTTGAGGGCGGGGGGCGCGGGGTGAGGGTGGTTTGGTGTTGTTGATGGGGAGGGGTGTGGGGAAGAGCGGAAGAGTCCTCTGCCTCACAAGGTGAGGAGGAAGCTCCCCAGAGCACCCTTCTTTGTGGCACGAACACTAGCTCGGGCTGTCCCAATGCTACGGCATCTTAATGGGAACTCGGCTCTTCCATGCTTTTATTTCGTATAACATGTGGCCGTTGAGTCCTTCTAGTCCACGTTGGTAAAACATCAATTAATTTAGTATTTATTGTACGAAGGTTTGGAGTGAATCCTGAAAATTTGTTAGACTACGTGATATTTTACAAGTCCTAGCTTCTACATTGCTCCATGACCCCTGCCGGCCACCATAAGGGTTTTAATCGTACCAGCCTTCCGTGCAAATATATTCGCTAATACTAAAATATAATACATGAATAGTGTCAGTCTAGTGTCTATCGTATCATGACGTCCAATTTGTCGATGAGTTGTGGGTCCACAATGAATCCATTCTTAGTGAAATGTGTAGATTTCCAATGCCTTTTTAAAGCATGGCACCCCGTTCACTACGATTGAGTCATCCTTGAACTCCACGCACTCTCTCCCAATCCTTGTCCCCTCTGAAATGCCCATTCTTTTCTTCACTCCATTATCCCCCTCTATCACAGCTTCAACGTCCCATTAACTCTCTTCCATCTCCGGAGGATCTCTTCCATCCACTTTTCCTTCCTTCTTCGAATTCCCCAAACGACTTCCTCTCTTCTCCTATCACGCCGACTGAAACCTCCTTTGCGTCTCTTCCTCCGTGAGTCGTATTCTATCAAATATTTAAAGCGAATACTTCTGAGGGATTAATTTCCCGTTATATTTGCGAAACATGAAGAGCTCGAGAACTTTTCAACGAGGGTGTTGAGCAGTATTTTAAACGCGCAATTAATGCCTTCCGTTTCATGGTTTAATCGCATGTATCCCCATGTCGCCTAATGTCTCATATCATCGTTTGTGTGAAGTTCCGTGCCTTCGCGGTTTTATTAAATGACTTCGTCTGTCACTGGCGTCGAAACTAGAGGAAGATGTACTTTTGTATTAGTGGTCAGAATCGCTAGTGTATTCGGGTGGCATGCGTCGACTCGCACACCATAATGCGTTGCTTCGTTTTGAAGGATTGACGTCGGCGGAAGATGGCCAGACTGTAGGTACCACGGGACTCATCCGAGTGCAAGGTGGCGTCGAAGGCCTACCTCCCTGCCTCTTATTCCCGCCCACGAACATCCTTTTTCCCTGTCTTTGGGGCCGACCTCTTCCGCCCGAAACTGCCGCTTCACCTCGGGGAAAAGAATGAAAGCCTTTTCGTGTTATACCCGAGTACATGACGATAGCCTGTGTTTTAGGGACAAGGCCGACCGCCGCGAGGCTATTGCCTAAATGAATTGTGTGTGCAGGTAACCGTGGCTCTATTAAAGCTAGTAGTGCCTTGCGGATGGCTATGGTAGTAAAAGAAATTATTAGTGGATTTTTTGATGATATCACTCGGTAAATATATTTTTCAGGTTACGTTCCTCTCATTAAGAAGTCATCTTTTATCCCTGTACCGAAGTGTGTTCCTTAGTGAAGCAATTCTTGTTTCATACAAGTGTTGCAAGGATTACTTGATTTACATAAGTGATGGCGGACGGGTGGGAGTATTTTAAAGCTATAAATGGCTAAAGACTTGAGGATTAATTCGTTTTGCTGGAGGTTTTTCGCTGAGAAACTAATGTTTACGTTTGTGATAGGTTTATTTTAACGCAGTTAATATTCTTTTGATTTCTCTTGGTGGTAGGAGGTGGAGTGGTAGTTACAGACAACATTCAAAACAGCTTGTTTGCCAGCAGAAGTGGAACGAAGACAATTCGAAATCCGAATTCATAGTAACTTGATGTGTACTTTTAAATATTATTCGGTCTTGTAAGATTAAAATCTCGTTGTTGTGTATTTTTTATTCACAGTCATTCTTATTGCGGTGACCGTCCTTTTTTCCCCGGACATATTTTTCTGTTTAATCCACATAAAGACAGTATATTTTCTGGGTGCCTGCCCATTTTCAGTTGGAGCATTCGCAACTTTACTTATTCCGTGTTCTTGCAGTTGGAAGTGAACTTCGTCAGCAATGGGATAGTGGTAGATATTTTGCTAATGTTCTCACGTATGAGGTAGACTACACTTTCTTCAAACAGCTTCCTCGCTTCCGACTTCTGCTCTTCGGGACCAAGCGCTGGGCTATTTCTAAAAGCGCTATCTTTTCCCCGTAGTATACACCCTGCCCTGTCTCTTCCCCCCCCCCCCCCCCCCATACCTTCCGCCTTTACTCGCTTTGCTAGAGTGGAGGCCCGATCCCATGGCAACGGGTGCTCCTACCGGCTTCTTATCTGACAAGGGTAGTTGTGTACGCCATATGTCGTCGCTCCGTGTTTGGGCTGCGAGTATCCATCTCGTTCTCAGCTCTAACAAGGCCTGACTTTTGGGCTCCTCTGCCACGTTTGGGCAATTCGCGTGTGAATTAGGCGGTCCAAATGTACCTTAACATCGTGTTGCGCACCCGGAGTGGTGGCGATTACCTTCCTTCACGTGACGTCCGACTTCGCCTATTACCCCACCACTATTCTGGCGTGTAGTTCATTGTTTCAACATATTTTTAAGCCGCGGTTGAGGGTGTGTGGTTAATTGGCTAAGGTATACAAATGTCTAATTTAGTTGCCGTATGATGCCACAGTCCATAAAATGAAGTTACCTTCATCTTACATCTTTTTTTTTTCAGGGAAAGGGAAATTTATAACTAAGTGATGTAGGGCGAACAAAAGAAAGTGATAGGCATAATATAAAGTAGAAAGACGGTATCCAAAACCTGCATCTACAAAATACGCCGCAGGTTGACGAAAGGGTGTGAGGCGTAGGTATTAATACCCGTACACCATCCGTAAAATAGAATGCAAGTGAGCCTACTTGTAAAAGGAAATAGGATATGTAATAATCTCGAAAATACGGAAGCAGTTGGAAATAAAAATAAATAAATTTGTATGGCCGCTGAAGTATTAATTTCTACCGCATAAAAGTACATCTACATAATACTCTGCAAGACGCCACAAGGGCGTGTGGCGGGGGATGCTAGGGCACCACCTATAAAAGGGAACAAAACCACATAATTGTATTAATTATAAAATAAAAATAATGAAAAAATAACAAATTGTATTAAAAACTATTATTATATTAAAAACAATTATTAAATGAAAAATATAAAAAAGAAAGAAACTCCATCTCAAATAGTTACTAAAAACCAAGACCACCAACCCCGTCTATTAATAGTTTTAATTGAGATGTAAGTTTCAGTTCTTTCTTCCCGGTTTGGCACGAAGTATTTTCTCTCATCTCGCAACGGGAGCCTGTCCTCCCTCATACATTAATTACATGGTACTGAACTGAGTACGTGAGGAAACTTTAACACGTAGGGTCCCCTGCAGGTCTGCTGCAAACCAGTCAAAAGCCTCTTTCCGGCGAGTGTTTATTTAAGTGCACCACTCGGGAGTTCCCCGCCTCTCCTCCACCCCCTTCCGCTACACTTCGGTCAATCGAGTCTGATATCGATGTGCGCGCGTTCCTGCGGATTGGGCCGCCGTGTAGTAAAAAATGTAATGCCGGCCAAAAGGAACGCAAGCTAAGTTCGGTTTTGCTCCGATTCGCAAGGGCCCTTTTGAGTGGCCCCTCGTCTCGGGCGTCTTGACCGCAGCTTTTTGGATGTGGGCAGTGGTCTATAAGTAAAGATTGAGGTCCTTTGAAAAGCGGGAGAGTAGAAAAGAGGTTTTAGAATGAATGACCTGCACGGTTTCCTTGTGTGAGCTCTTCCCCCTTCCCCCCTTCGACGCACCACTCCCTTCCCCTTGCGGTCCGAACTCCCTGAGCAATGAAAATACTCAGGGAAGAAATTCAGGGCTCAAGAGTCCGTACAAGTAATAAGGTAAGGGTCACGAAGTCTCTCGTAAATATTCGTTATTTTTCCTGGCTTAGTATTAATTTTTTAGGTCCTAGACAAATTAGTCTGTACTAGAATTTTACGATGAACAGCCTCTCAAAAAACTTTCTGGGTTGGATTCGTTAGACGTCTCAGCCCAGGCTCTCGGAGTATGGTGAATTATTTAACTAAAAGTAAGAAGTTCTTAAATTCTAAAACCGTACGCCGTTTCTCCCATAGAAATTAATACGATGCAATTTATAGGTTTTTCTCCACCGCTCTTTCTCTTATTCCTTTTCATAACATTTTTGTTTCTAGTTATTTTTGAATCGTAACTCTGAAAACATATTTACTTATGAAGTTCGTTTGTGTACTGGCCGAAAGAAATGAATCGGCTCCAGCGAGTCAGAAAAAAATCGACTTGGGGGAAACTTAAGAATATAATATTTAAATAACTTTCAGTTGGTACATCCTGGCTAGAAAGCTATAGATTACAATATTCGGGCAACATACTTTGAATGGAAAATTATGGGATGGATAATTATCGTAATCATGTAGTTAGTTATTGGGTCTATCAAAAACCTACTTTTAAATGTTGGACCCCTGTTAGTAACAGTGATGCCGACGGTGAATTATCGTGCACTCAGTGTGTTAGAAAATGAGTGTCTCCCCAATGTTAAGAGAGAGAAAGCGGTACTGACACGATCACAAGGCACTGGTTGTTTTGCGCAACGATTCAAGATTTATTCCCGTACACAAATGATTTTACGCCGAAATTAGGATCACCAATACACTGTTATGTTACTCATTTTTTATGTTTATCATTTTCCCGCTTTCAAGGGTTGTGATAGTCCAAATGGGTAGAACACTGGGCTACTGACAGTAGGGCCCGAGTTTGATCCCCTGGGACGCCCATTTGGCATCGTCAGATAGACTCAAGCTGTGTTATTATTTCGGTTATCAGATTCCTGAGACACAACAGGTGGAGCAGGGCAAGGCCTGAATTTCACACGCCGTTGGGCTTTGGAGTTCTCCAAATAAATTAGCGCTATTATCGCTTATCAAAGCGGGTCGGTAGCTTCAGGTTGATAACTGTGATTATACGAGTATACCCGCTTTGGCGGTAGTATAGGGTACATTTGAAGTATCTGAAATTTAGATCATACCTCCATTCGTTAACACTTACTTCTGTTCAGGTTAGTTTCCATGACATCATGTATTGAATGATCCATTGAAACCTAAATATTTGCCTGATATGCCAATACCTGGGCCGTTTAAGTTATTACCATATGTCACTTGACATTGGTGCTCACCGATGACGGTCTTGTCGCCGCTTCGGGTGACGTCATGCACACTCGGCATTTTTCTAACTCTTCGTGTACCCCCGAGACAACGAAAGTCGATCTACCAAGTCCTTTCGTTGGAGTCCGCCTTGGCCTTCCTCGCTTCAAGTCGGCCTCCATCTCTTCCACGTCATCTCACCCGGGCTCTTGTCACCCTGGCGGGTCCTTAAATGGTGTGGACTCGAAAAAAGTTTCCTGAGCGCCGGTCGGTACCCCCGCAGCACCGAGTCTAGACGAAAAAGCGTCTCTTCGTCGCCGCCCCGCGTCTCGTCGGTCGCTCACTCGCTCGCGGCCGGCACGAGGCTCCGTGCCCGGGGCGCGCCGCCTCGTGCCGTGTCTGACGATCTTCTTTTTTGTTCCTCTCCCCCGCCCCGCCATCGTTCCTCGGATTGAGAGGGAATGGGGGACGAGGGGCGGCGAGAGTCGAGCGATGAATGAAATGGAAGGGCGTCTCTGCCTCCCCCCACTATCTTGCCACTCCCCTCCCAAGTCCCACCCACCGCATCCCTCCCGCCAAGCCACCCTTGCCCCACGCCCGGCGGGCAGATGGACGGAGCTAGCCGTTTCCGATGTCGTAGAGGGTGTGCGATTGTATCCTCACGCGGGCATCATTCAATCCACCGGCTGTTAACTGCGGGAGCTGGCCTGGGTCGCAATACGTTTTGTCGTATCACTTTCGATCTAAAAAAACCTGGAAACGGCTTAATACTGATGTTCGACAAGAGTTTTCTTCAACCTAAACCCTGTAATCTGATCAAAACTTTTAAGTGTCAGTATATCCAAGATTCGTTTAGGCGGAATGAGTTGTTCTTGGGATGCATTACATGTGTTTTTAATTAGTGAATAACTTGTATTCTCTCCTCAAAGTTAACCATGACGCACTGTATAAGAATACAGTACATGAGCGGATTGTGAAATTCACACATCAGGTTAGGAGGGGCAATTTCTTTCCCTCTGCCGGTTATGGTTTCCCAGGAAGATCTGGTACCCGAAAAATCACACAGCCTGGGTGGAGCTGCAAGAGCCCCGAGAGGCTAGGGCGGGAATCGAACTCGGTCACTCCGGTCAGTAGTCCAACGCTCTACGCCTTGACCACCGCGAGCCACTAAGTTTTTATGTGTACGTAATAATAAATATGACTTCAATTTGCCATGTGCTTTAATAGATGATTTATAGTCCCAGAATTAATTTTTAAAATCGCGAAAAATTGAACGGTTTAATTTATAATATTCAATTGATATTAATAATCAGCTTTCTATCTTTTTCGGTAAAGGACCCATTTGTAACATGTATTTAGACATAATTTGATTTCTGCTTAGCCCGACGTATAAACTAACGTTAGGATGTTCAAATATTCCTTGAACATGAGCATCATGACTTGAAGCTATCAGTGACGCCTAATTTTTTTAGCTTAAAAACACGAAAATGTTTATCGTTTAGAAACGTTAATTACTCTTTGAGTGCTGTGGCATATCGTCGAATTATTATTCATTTACACAATTCTAGGATACACTAATTCTCCCTATCACAATTGGTGCAATCGATCGATCGAGCCGGAGTGTCGAGAGCGGGAAATCATTAGGCGATAACAGGAGAACCGATGTAGAGGGTTCGTGGAGTGAGCCTCAAACTTAGAGGCTGTAATGAGGGCCACCCACCGTTTATCGCCCTGAAGTGGGCTCACGCCAAGTAATCGTTGGGAGCAAGAGAGTTTTTACCGTAGTTGATAGATAGACCTTAAAAGAAATCGGCAAAGAACCTTTAGGGTGCTTCAAATTCGTAACTCAAGAACGCCTTACGGTTGAAAAAGGAGTTCAAACAAATTGTTACTAACAATTCGCGTGATTGATGAGGCTGAAAGACAAATGCGTATTTTGCTCTTTTTTTCTGGCGAATTTCGAACATAATAGGTAAATATGATATGGAAAATTCCTTCGGATACTTCGAATTTACATTCGACATTTATGTCCATAGAAGGGAATATAAAGTTTTAAGATATACGATGAATATCTGTGGACATTTTTATATGATTGGACCAAAACAACACTGGAAATTAACATGACACCCCGAAGAATTTAAGAATATTATCTCGGTTTAACTAGAGTGATTCGTTGACTCCTTAGAAATCTCATTTATATTAATATTTTATTTTAGAAATCTTATAACAGTCCCAATTAGTCAAAATTGAGTACACTTTTCATTTATCAGAATACTTTTAAGAGCTAAACCCTTATTTGTACTGTTATTATATTCTGTACAAGCATCATTTCTTGAGAGCTTTTATACCATAAACCAATAGGAAATACCCAACTTTAGTGCAGTTCTCAAGTACTGAATTGATATCCATTTACGTGTAAAATAGCGACATAATATGTTCGCGTCTTCGATTTTGTTCTTCCGGTATCTTTGATGCTGACGACTTTTGGAAAATATTCCAGTACCGTTAGTAAAACTTGAGGGAAGTACATGATTAATACGACTCAAGTGGCAGGAAGGGCTGACGTGGGTCTGCAGTCTGCACTCATTTGCGCTCAATGACTGGTTGGCCGTTAGTATGTAGTGTTCTCAGGCGCCTACACCAAGGGAGTTTGCAACAATGCAGCAAGCCTTGAAAGCGATGTGGAAATTGTGCGAACCCCTCTTCATGAATATGGACCAAAGACAGCTATTTAGGGCTTTTCATTTGAGAACCTGGCTACCTGATCATACACGCAGTTGATTTCAAATATCTGTTGAAACCTAGCTTTTTTTGACATTTAAAGGAAAATTTTGTTTTTTTTTTAAAGGCCTCCTAGCAGTGATTGTGATTTTTTATGGATAGGGAGAGGGCACTAATTCGAAAGGAAAGGGGGGTAGGTGTTGGTCCTAGTCGAAGGAGCATTTACCACGGCAGTAATTTTTGTATTTGAACTATATTCATCTACACCATAAGCCACCAAGGTGTTTGACAGAAGGTGATTCCAAACCAGGCATGCCACGTAAAAGTAAAGTGTTGCTTAGTTTATAGATGTTAATAAATAAGTTGAATGATTCAAGCAATGGAAAAATTTTCGCAACGACTACCTGCATCATTCACTCGTCGCATGTATTTGTGCCCCTCGGAGATTCATAGATAGGTGGTCCATATTTTGTTTAAGAATTACGACAGGTCGTGGAGCTTTAGTGAATATTCAGCGTGAACGCGCGACTTGTTCGTAGCCTAGAACTCCACGTAGAAGGTACAAGCACAGTCAAATTTCCCATGGGAGGAATTGGAGGGGACCATGCGACATTTATAAGAATAGCAAGTTTTCAAACTTTCGGGTTAAATAAATAGGAGTATTCTGGTTTAAATTAAAAACGTAGAAGTTTAAAGAAATTAAATTTAGTATTTTTCTAAAAATAATTTTCTTTTCGAATTTGACTCCAGGTGAAGAAGGAAGTAATTTCAAACGACAAGGTTTAATATACAAAAGGTGGTGTTTAAACGTTAAAACTTCAAACTCAGGCAAATATCTTATGAAATTTTAGTTTGATTACCACCTATCCTAGAATCAAATGGAAGTCATTTATGCCAAACATGTTGAGAATTCGATCCCTTGGCGTCTCACAGGTTCCGTCTTTCAGGGGAGTTCAGAATAGTTAAGAATAAGGCCGTCATTATGCATTACTATTCCGATATTTTCGAATTTGGCAGTTTTCAACCTCTTGCAGATTTTGCCGTCGGCGGGTTTTGCTGCTGTACTTGAGCGATGAATCTGGCTCAAGACGAAATGCTGTATCGAAAGATCGTTTAAGTGAACTCGATTGAAATGGAGGGATTTCTCTATTGGAAGGCATTGAGAGGTGAACGCAATCAAGTTGGGGTTTAAATCTCTTCTGTAGTCTCTACGTGTTCGCTTCGCCTTTGCCTCATAGGCTTCTTCCGCGCGCCGCCTAGCCGGCAGAGACGCCGGCCCTATTTTCCACGCCGCTTCGCGTCGGCCGCCCCCTTATCCTTCTCACCATCCCGGCCACCCCTTCCACACCCTCTTCTCCCCTTTATCTTTTACCCCTGATTGGTTGCGTCTTTCATCAGTGCTGTGCCCTCGGGAGGCGAGCCGGGGCCAGGGGGGAGAAGGGTGGGTGGGTGGGAGAGAGAGGCTTTGGGGGATGGAAGTGAGGCGTTGTGTGAGCCCCCTCGCGAGTCATTGATTTTTTAGCCAAGCAGGCCATTTTTTTAGGCGGGGGGGATTATATATTTCTTCATTCGGGCATTTTGTGTGAGGGAGAGAAGAATAATGGCTTCTTTATGAGATCTTTGCTATACTCAAGTTCAAATTATTGTCGACCTACCGGATTTCATAAGAAATACGGATTTGTGGCGTTCGTTCGAGATGAGGACAAAATCTAAGAAATTTTGTGTCGTTGGTAAGGATTCGGTCCCAAAATATACCCTTCAGCAGGTAATCGGTAATTGCTGATATCGTTCGGGTCTGTCATTGTCTACGTTCTTTCTTCCGAAGAGAAATCGTAGGGGTTGGCGTAGAAAAATGTTAGACACAAAGGACGTGTGTGCTGACGTAATCGTTTCTATTTTTTCACTGCGATTACTCCATGTTTTAGTACTTATTAATTTCCCTTGTTAATTATCAAAAATGGAAGCCATATACTTAATCAATGGGTTTTCTGCCAAACGTTTTCTTATCCATCGATCGAAGAAAAGTCGTATGAATAATTAAAGTGCACTGCCAAAGTAATATTTTTTGTTGAAGAGGCTTTTTTACGGGAGAAACGGATTCCCATTTCTCGATTTACTAAATTCATTTATGTACCTGTATGCTAATCCATGTGCCGTCGTTGTTTAGAAACATTTTATGGCGAATCATAGTCGCGAATTCGTCATCTTAATGTCCCGAAATTTGTGGGTAATTATCCTTTCCATTGTGAAATACTGCCCGTATACTTTTTAGTGTTAACTTTAACAGGATCTAATTTAGGCCGTCTTTTTTTAACTTCGTACCAATGCCTCTATCCCATTTATACTATAATGCATTCGGTGTTGACAGCAATCCCCGTCTGGCTGACTAAATCCGATTCTTTCGCAAATCTTTCGCTGACTTAATCAGCTCCCCACCTACTTCTTTCCCTGCCTCGAGCCCTTCTCACGGCGATTACCATTTTCATGACGTATATGTTAATCGCACGAAGAGGCAGAAGAGACCTTATTCCCTGCCTACCGCCGCTCATCCCGACTCACCATCCGCCGACCTCACTTGTGCAATATCATTCACATCATTGGAATATAAGCATGAGCAAATATAATTTAAACATATTGGCTTTTATTTCATTGGAGTCCGGTCTATATAAAGCTTAGCCAAGTTTCCTCCGCACATAATAAACATGTACACCTTTTATACCCGCCCAAGTCCCTTTTCGGAATAAAAACCCTTGACGGGGCGGGGTACACATCAGAATAATATGCGGGTCAGCCCTAAAGAATCTATGCTTCGCTTGGCGTGTTGTAGACAACCTAATGGGAATGTCAGAGTGAGGCTTTTACTTCGGGATATTTAAGCCGTATGTTTGGAATGCGCTTCAAGTGTTTGGGATACACGGAGGAAGACATTAATTAAGGAAAAGATTTCGAGAAAATCCGCTAGATCTGTTTCAAATTGCTACGAGAGGGGAGTAAGCCTGACGGGGACGTTGAAGGAATTAGGTTTGGAAGCCCATTTGATTCACGGAGGGAGCAGGCAAGACTTGGGATTTAAAAATAGTTGCAGAACACCTGAGTTTTCTTGCGACATAAGAGGGATTTATCGTGGCACCGAAATATAGTGGTATATACGGCAGGAGATGGAGACCGTCTGCTGGCAATTCAAAGTATTCGTTCTTTCCTCGCGCGATACCCACTCGTAACGAAATTGAGCCCAATCACCCGAATAATTCGATTTAAAAAACTCAAATTCACTGCTTTAGTTTAACGCATCAATGGCTGCATGATTAGAAAGCTTATATGTATTCGTATGAGCGAATTAATATTCAAATGCACATATGGACTAATGTTTGTGTGCATTATTGGCTGGTTTTGTAATTCACCTTACCTTTGCGGCGGATTGCGCACGTGGATGTAGTCTCTCGAATACAAATTGATCGGTACTGGTCGGTTTTGTCGCCCGCCACCATCGGTCAACTATGCCCTTATAAGTACCTTGATTGAATCCGTGCAATTCGGTACAATCAAGAATGGTGACTCTACGTTCTGGCTCAGTTCAGTGAACATGCGCTCGGGAAGCACGTTGTATATGTCGGATAATATGAAAGGCAATCATTAGGAAGTGTGGGAATTTTTGATTTGCACGTATCACATTTACGTGCCCTCACGTTCGATATAGGTTTGTAGCGAGAGCCTGATTCACGTGGTTGAGAAAGTTAGCGGTGCGCTCTGACTTCCCGTCACTTGTGTGCGACGTTGGGGTTATGCCTCCGGCGAGAAGGTCCTTCGGAATTTCAGGTACGCTTTGCATGGGCCACAGTAACTGATTAAATCAGGTGACTGACTGTTTGCCATCATAAGCGGTTAGATAATTATACTATTATCCTTAGTTTTTCCCCTCGTTAGCCGCCCCGCGCATTAATTTTCTCGTTAACGTGTTTTGGAATGAGGGGGAAGGATGTGAGATCTCGCTTTTTTCTCTTTTGACCTCGATATCCAGGGACCATAGTGTGACTCGAAACTATGGCGGTAATAAACGATAAGCATTGGAGCCGTAGGTGGTTACTGCAAAGATACTCTCGAGGTAACCAGTTCTATAGGAGTAAGCTAGCCTTCGCTGCAGTCCAACTTGTTTATTTTCGTTTGAAGAGGGTGGCTACATCACTGGAAAATAGGGAAAGCCGGGGGAATATAATTGATCCAGAAAATTAAATTAGGTCAGGAAAATTGTCCGATATGATACGAATTATAATATATTATATATACTTTCAATACTATTATGCATTGAAACATAGAAATAGGTATAAGGAAAGGGGATAGGAAAACACATAAAAGGCGAACACAGGACATGTGGGGAAGGCGGTTTTTGAGCAGATCACGAATGTAAAAATATTTCCTTAGCCGGGATTTGAACACCGGATCTTCCACTTGCCGGGCGTATGTGCTACCGATTACACCACCAAGGAAACCTAATTTACACTGAGATCTGCGATGTTTTTAATATATATATAATACATATATTTTTCTATAAATAATATATACATACATTATAAATATATATTTATATAAAATATATATTATGCATATATAATTCGTGACTATGTATAAATATATAGTCAGAGTAAAGCACTGGAAGAACATAAATTGATTCCAGATGCGTCATTCGTGATTCAAATGTGGAATCCCAACTTAGGTGACATTATATCCTAGTATTTGCAATATGTGTTTTATGATATTACCACGTAATCTTTTCAATGATAAGTATCGAATGGCAAATCAGAAATAAGGGAGAAAAGTAAATGTTTGAGAGAAAGTAAAATGATTTGGGTAAATGCTAGAGGGAAAGTAAATAGTTTCGGAGTGAAAGTTACAGAGAAAGGATAGCGCAAGATGTTCGTGAGTGTATATCATACTTGAAGAGACTCTGAAGGCGAAGAATATCAGCGGTCTCGAGTTCGATAAGAGCATTTAAGAAACAATGTCTGAATGTGACGGGAACTGGGAGGGTTTCCTGAAATAACGTAGAATCATCCTTTTTTGACCTTACCTTCCAAGAAAGAAAACGGCACAAGGGGTATTTTTGTGTGTTTCGAGCATTTCATTGCGACTGCACCGCTGTGGTACATAGATAGGAGTACTGTAGTTCGGGAAAATGCGGTGACTAGTAACAATGCTTTTCCACCTCGGTGACTCGGGTTAAAATCCCTGAGGTAGTTGGATATTTTCACTAGTTTCTCGATTCCTAGTTGGGGTCCAATGTGAGGAGCACTTTGAGTACGTCAACCGTCGGATAGGACGTGGACCCCTTGGTGCTAATCGTTACAGACCATCGCCGACGCAGGGTTTCCCCCCTTTCTCCGTTCCCTGAACTTTCTACTCCTACCAAATTACCCACCTATTCCTGGCGCAAATGCATTTAGCTGTCGGTTGCTCCCTTCCAATAACTTTCCTGTACTGTAGTGCTGAATGTATGTATCAGTGATATAATACCTATAGAAGGGCATTTTGAGGGCTGATATATTCCATTCCTTTCGGTGTCCATTGAAATTTCCGTCCTAGGGATATGTGGGGAAGTCGGGAAATTCATACATGAGTATTAAGCAAACCTGCGTGAGGAATGTAAATTGTATGTCCGCGGCTCCGTGGGGAATTTTGCCCTGTCTTTCTAGCTATATTTGACGTAGTTGTTATCGGTTGATTATCAAGTCTGTCCCCCCTTTGAGGGAACTCAAAAATGTTTCCCCTCGGAGGATAGCGGGGAAGGCGGGAAGGAAACCACCTCGGATCGATATGCTGGTGGATTCGGGTGCAGTTGCACGCGAGGTGTTTGATGGGGTCCCAACTCCCTCCCCCATGTGCCGATGAGCGATGGATTTCTCCCGATGCCATAAATCTTGGTTTTGACCGAAAAACCGTGGAGCTTTAAAGCGAGAAAAATTGCGGTGGAGAAGTGAAGACAGTCGTCAGTATTTGAGAGGAATAAACGTATCGGTGGTGCAGATGTGGGAAGCGTTGGACTTCACGAATGAGAAAGTATGTTGAGGTCGGTTCTTATCGTCTTTCATTCCTGGTTGCTTAAAAAGTGAACGTTTTTTCGCCCAAATCGTTTCCTCAAGAAATGGTGAGTTTGAGAGTTCGTTTTTAATCTCGGGCTTTGGATTGAGATTTTGATAACGTGATGCATTGTCTCCTGATACGGTTAAAAAGGCTTTTGATTTGGTTGTTGCTAACGACGAAGATATTTTCTTCTTTTGTGTGTAGTAAACGCCCACAATGGCAATTTTATGTAATTTTAGTGTTTTTCTATTAATAGTTTTTACTTGGATTCATTTTATGACTAGGATTTGCTCCCATACATCGATCAAATTGTATAAATAATTGACAGCTTGGCAAATAATCTACCGTTTTACATTTCATGTTATCCTACATTATGCGTTGTTTACATGTAGCAGTTGTTCTTTAAACATTGGGTGTTTTGTGGGAAGTCTGGATGTATCTGGCTGATATGATGAAGTTTAGATGTTTTTGTGCTCGGTGATTGGTGAGGCAAGGGTGGAAAGCAAGTGGACGGATTTTCCCAGATTTCAAAATCGTTTGGCACTCAAAATGCTTTAGTCAGAATAGTTATTCTTGCTCTTTCTGTGACCTCTAAATGATCAACCTATTAGTCTCTCTTCCTAGTGTTTACATGCCATTTAACTCATCCCCAAGTAGTGTATCAAACAGAAGTATATAGTATAGTATTGTGACTTGTTTTTGCTCTGAGTGTGTAGTTTGCCTTCTTTCGTTATGAGATTTTGCATGTAAACATCTTTGTATCTTCAACCATTTTTTGTATTGAGGAAGTAACAAGGCTTATTCCAGGATACTCTGTCCATTGAACCTTGTGAGAATATTCGAAGTATTTCGTGGTATGTTATTTCCCTTCATTCCAATTTAAGTGGCTGACAATTTTCAATGCTTCTGAATTATACACGGTAATATTTACCATATCGTACGTAAGGAAGCCGTCGTCAGAATATAAGTTTCTCAGCATGTTTTGACCCTTGAGTGCTGTTGGTATGTACTAATTTACACAGCTCGTAGCATTAATACTTTTAATTATTGACCAATTAACAGAATATTGTTCACATGTGTTTTTTTGTGGGTTTAATTGCCTTGGATACTCGAAAGTGCGTGTCTCGAAACATACTTGCGTGGGGACTTGGGTCAGATCTTAGCTGATGTTTCTCAGCATAGGTGGTGTGTTAAAAGTTCCTCCCGGAAGTAATTCTTCAATTGCAAGTAGAGGTTCCTGAAAAAAATACAGAGTAATTATCGATGCGAATGACACGAGTTTAGCTAGCAAGGTCGAGTTTCTCGAATCTACCAAGTCCTTTGAGACTAATGTAAAGTAATAGTCTTTGAGAGTAATTAAAACTTTCACATTCGCATACTGTTGAACAGACACAGTATGTTAAAATTACTGACGCATTCAGCTTTTAAGCAATGATCTCATGCATCTAGTTTTGCATTGCGAATAATGTTCTATATTTTTTAAGAATTCGACATGTGGGAAGTTGCGACGTGACCCTTGTTGGCGTTGAACATTGAAATTAATTAAACCTGGACACCTAAAAAGTTGATGTGGGGTCACGTGTGTGTTTGTGTGTGTGCTTTCATCCGGCCAGCGCCGTTGCAAATGAAGGTCGGCGGATTTTGGGGCAGGTCTCTCCCACCCCCATCACGTCCCAGCGTCGCGAGTCGACCCGGCCCGTCTCCGGGTAGTTTTTTAAAATCCTGCACTCAGCCCCCCCCCTCCCTCTCATCTATCCCTGCCTTCTCTAACCCCCCTCGCTCCCCCCTGCAGTGGCGGCGTCCGACGGAGCGATCTTCAATCCCGCCCCGGGAAACGTCCCTCGGTTTTGAAGCCCTCGCACCCCACTTCCGACGCCCCCACCCCTTGCCACCTCGTCGTACGTAAGCCCCCCCTTCCTGCTCCCTCACTCACCGCCATCCCATTCCTCCTCCCCACCTCCTCCCGATCTAAAATCCTTCTCCCCCGACCCTTTAAAACATCCCCCTCAACCCCCTACCTCCCAATCCCTCCTCCCACTGTCTTTTAGACTAAGCTGCGCTGTGAATATCGATCTGGACGTAGGTCTCACACACCATCCCGGCACAACAGCCCACACAACCCCAACCCCTCCCCTTTTGTACAGTCGAGTGAGTACCCCCTACCACCCCTTACTCGACGGCGTACAGCCTCCTTCCCTACACACGTACGGCCTCCTCCTCCCTCATACCGGCTCACTCTCACTGCTCGAGAATCCCCATACCACCCCGCTCTACGTGTTAGTCCGCCTTCGTTTATGTTCCCTTCCCCAAGCCATGCCAACTGTCCTCCCCCATGCGGCAGCCTACGGGGCCCGGCTTCTGGACCACTGTTCCAATACGCCCCCCTCCCGGCAACCATCTTTTACTCCGGCTTCGGCCGGGCACGCCCCCGCGGAGATTGGTAATGCCGTGAGTGCTGCCATCCGTTTTTCCAGTTATCACAATTATTTCAATGTTGTCTCCCATCCCAGTGGTCTTGAGGCTTTTCATAGCTCCTGCGCTGAGTCTCTTGGTACGTCTAGGACTTAGTGTGTGTCGTAGCACGCCGGCTGAAAAGCTCTGCCCTACATCCTTTGCCGATATCTGTGGTGTTCATTAATTAGTCGATGCTCAAATCTAATACTGAAGCAATATTATTGAATAGTAACTTTTTTCTTGAAGTGATTTCAATCTTTAAAGTCGTCAATTTTATATCAGTGATGAACGTTTAAAAAATGTTCTGCATAATTTTTCATTTCATGTTGTATGAATGGTGGTAGGAATGAATCACCCTTTTCGATATCCCTTATGCACGAATTGCGATTCTCATGCTTAACAATTGACATGGAAAAATATTGTTGGATAAAATTCAGTCCATCAGTTCTCCCAGGTGCTGGCGTCAAGATTCGCGGAGCCGTCAATGGTTTAAACCCCCCTCGCTTAGCGTTGGGTGTTCGTGAAGTCGTGAAAATTGAATCAAATGTTCTTCGCTGAAATCTCTGCTCTTTATCGTGGCCGCTGCCTGTTATTTATTTTTCTGTACACTAGAGCGGCCTAGGATGGGAAAATATTTTATTAAAGCCGTTGTTGTGTAACGATTTTAAGGATAGCTCGAGGGAGAGTTTGAGAATGCTCTTCGGTCGTTGGATATAGGGTATCGGCCCTGATCGCGTGTTTACTCTTCGAATTCTTTTTAGTTTATAGCCGATTTTAATTGATTGATCTATCAGTGGAAATTTCAGTTATTGAGACATTAAATGGTTCCGAAAACGAGGTTTTTGGAATCATTTAATGCTCCCATTCAAGGTGTTTTAGCATTGTTATAATATGGGTGTAAATGCTAAAGTTTTTTTATCTATAAATTTAGCTTGAGACCTTCCTGTAATGAGGTGAACAAATCCACCCGGGTGGATATTCATATTTATAATAATAACACCAAACATATCCACTCGTATTTATAACGATGGTTGAATTTTCTTGGGTTAGTTATCCAGGAAAGTATTGAGACCTCGTATTATGTAGGGATTTTTAGTAGCAGATAGTGGCGCAGTCTATTGTGTAGAGTTTTAGGCTACTCACCGAAAGTTCTGCTTGATTCCTCATGACTTGGTCGCCGTCAGATATATAGTACTCAGCTGTGTGATTTTTCGGGTGCCAATTTTCCATGGAAATCGCAGGTGGCACAGGGCAATGTGTACTAGTTCTCCTAATCCTTCGCGTTCATTACTGTGTTAGGCTGTCCCCATGCAGTGATATAAGATAAATAATCTCCCGGTAGATTGGAAGATTTGATTTTACTTAAACAATCCGTATTAACAATGAAACCAATGTGAGGAACTCGAAATACAAGTGTTTAATCTAACTTTCTTAATTGTTTCAAAAGAATGCAGTTGAATTGCTCAAGGTTGGCGAACCAATTCAGCCAATGTAACGGCAATGTGGTGTAGAGCATTGAATTAGATAAAAGCGCGCGCGATTCTTTTAATGGATTCCATCGTTCTTCGTATTTCTTATGCAAAATTGGTGAAATGAGTGGCGCCGATACAGTTGAATGCGAGTTTCCGTGTGAAGGAGGTCCTAAGCAGTGTTTTTCCATCTTCCCCTCCTCCCCGTTCTCCCCGATCCCCTTTTCCCCCTCCCTCCCCCGTCTCCCACTCTCATGGCCGCCGCAAATTTGCGGAATCGTTTAATTTTTTTCCCCTTACTTCTCCGCCAATCTGAGTTCGTCCCAGGAAGCGCCGTGGCTCTTGCTGTCTGAGGCCCCCCCTCCCATCTTTGCCACTCTTTCCGGCGTACCAAATTGGTGCTTTGTCCCGGAAAAAGTGGAAGATGTTGGGTTTCTCCGGGTGGTGGTCAGAAATATTGACGCCGAACTTAACGCGACATTTCGCTCTCGGCTGGGGATTCAGTTATCCATTATTTCTTGATGGCGCTCTACAAGAAAATTGCCGTCTGCGAGACTAACCCGTAGGGATTTTTAATCAGTGGAAATGGCAAGGGAAAGTTTCTCTTTAATTGCCAAATCAAAATACGCAATAGGCATCGTGCATTTTCGCGAACAAAATCTCGACGATCAAAAACATTTTATAAAGAATTCTTGTGCTTTGGTGGTTGCATTACTGGAAGTTTTTGATTACCCATTTCCGTTTTGTTCTAATCAATTTTTGTCTTTCAAAGCATTAAAATCTAAACTGGTGTTTAACTCTAAAAGTTTTCGACCGGGTGTTTTGATGCGCTTTTTCTAGGCTAAATTCACATATTTTGGGTTTTGATTATATTCTCCGTAAATATTCCATTTATTTATCCATGCAATTTATCCATCCATAAATATTTATTTATATCCATGCTTTTATAAGTGTCGTTTTCCATGGTTCTTCTCCAATGCTCTCTTTCGACTTAATTTTCTGTATTCTCTTTCAGAGAACGTTGTTATGCTGTCCCATATAAATTTGCCCGATGTTTCTTGAAAATGCTCATTTTTTTGCTATCCCAAATTCATTTAGATTGTGACTCATGATGATTTTTAATTATTCAGCTACTTATATTGGGGCGAGATTGAGAATGTATAGGTCATTTCCCTACCAAATGGTCTTACATATTTCATTAAAGACAGTCACAAACACCCAAGCCCGAGGTGAAGGCCCCCCCTAGGCGGGAATCGAACTTAATCAGCCGCCACCGATCAGGAATAAGCGGTCTTGAAGATTTTCCGGTGACATTTAAGCTGCGTTTGATCAGCAATGTTGTGCACTTTGAGGTCAATCTATAGCTACGTAGGTTTCCGGAGAACGAACTCTCTTAATTGAACTTTTATTGCAAGTTTAGCGCGGAAGAATGGAAATTTCAGATAAACGCCCATCCCTGCGGAGGAAGTATTCCAGTGTTTTATCTAATTTCCTCATGGACAAGAAATTACTGATAATGTCTGCAACTGTGATAGGTGATTCAAGAAACAATTAAAACGTTGCACTAGGCATTTTGTTAATCTTTTTAATTGTTTACAGCGATCGTTGCATGCATGACGCAGATCGCTCAAGTCAAAATGAGGAATCATGAGATAGTGTAGCAAAAATTATGAAATTAAGAGAGAATAAATGTGCAAGCAAAGATTTTCCTTTATTAGTCCCAACAGTATTATGAAAATATTTAAATTTGCAATGGGAATTACCGAATAATTATCCAGCTATGGGAGTCAATATTATTCTTCTTAGCGTTAACGTTAATATAGGCTGGTTATCACGGGAGATTAGTGGGACGTACTAGCGTTATGGCATTGTTCTCCATTAAGGTAAAGTTAAATATTCGTATCTCTTGATAATTTATTATTAAATTTAAATTAGACTCTAGATAAGCCGCAAGTGTGCTGACAGTAATGTGTTCGCATGGTATGTTTTAGTTTGCTGTTGGTGTTGCGTGAGAGAGTTTATCTAATTAGTATAAATCCGAAAACAACCTATTCGGACCATGGAATATTTTAACATTGCAATAACGAAGACAGTTTTCGTGACACTAAATGTATTTCTGGTCTTTGAAACATTTTGGAAATAAGTTGACTCCGGACGTGTTTGTTTCTGTACCTTGATCTCTCTTCCGGCTATTATTCAGGATTCCTGTAAAATTTTGCCTAAAAGCCTGTGTGTAGGTAGTCACTTGCAAGCAACAGGAACGAAGCTGCTTCAAAATTATAAAGCTACACGGAATACGGTTGTTTTTTATTGATAATGCTTGCACTGATTGTTCGTCATTCCTCAGAATGTGTTATCTATTGAAAGTGAATGGAATGACCGTTAAGTCGTTTGCTTCAACGTAATTGAGTTTATTTTTACAGATAATTGTTAGTAAACACTTCGGAGTATCTCTTGAATGTTGATGCAGCTCGAAGTTCATTAACAGAAAATTCGGTTTGGTTGGGCAGTAATGTTATGAAGCTTTCACTTTTGTTTCTTCGTGGTATGTGGCACCAGTGTCTGTCATCGGAGTAGTCAAAAAATTATTTTTGCGTTCCTTATCGTGCTAATGAAGGGAATAAAATGTTCTGAAATCAAATTTACCATCGGTGGTATACTCTTAAGCTTGTTTTTCTTCATGGAGTCTGTATTTTTTTCCCACTTTAGAGAATGTGTTGATATTTTCTTCCATGGGATAAAACTAATGAAACTTCACTCGACCTCGAGTTTTTTTTGTTTAAAATTTATTACCACTCATAATTGTGAAAAGTTCATCAAATTTCGCTGGAGTCTACCACTGGGATTGAAAGCGTGCAATTCTATTGTTTCGTGTCCCTTCGTCCAAGGACTTTTCCGTTTCCATTGAAATTGAGGTGACGCATCATATTGACGCCTATCGCTGAACTTCTCAGGCCCGCCCGTCCACGGCAGGAGGAGCGCTGCAATCCTCAATTACGCAAGTCTGTTTGGCCGCTCGTTTAATTCGTAGAGTTCGCTCCCATGGGTGGGATGGATGACAACTTCGCGAAATGGTAACATCACGATTGCCGAAGCGAAATATTTGGCGAGAAAGTGCGCTGTTTTTTTCTGATTACGAAATGCGTAAATTAATGCGAGGGCCATCCATATATTTTGGAGGTCTTTTTCCATTTGCGTGTAAGCTACTTACTTATTTGCTTTTGTTTCTTATTCACGTTAACTGTTGCTGACGCTGACCACATCCTCTTTTATTGTTGAAATGTCTCAAATGAATTTTAAGGATAAAAGTCGGCGAAAAGTCCCAAATAATAATAATCTCTCGTATATTTTTTATTATCATGGAGAAAGTGTGAAATAACCGTAAACGAAAGTTCTTTCCATTGACTGCGTTGTTAGCATTGCCCAACTATATCCTAGGTGTTATGCTCCCTTCCAAAACGTCGTCATGCGACTTTTTCGCAAATGAAAACTCTAGTCGTTTAAGAATTAGTATCAACACATTGTTCCCCACATTTTTTTCCCTCGTGTCGGTTAATGATCGTCGCATTATTTAATGGTAATTCTATTTCCGTGGTCAAATAGCGTGTTGCAGTTTCATCTGAGATAAGCCTGCCATTAACAATGCCCGCACAAGCTTTTTAAAAGAGGCCTTGTACGGAATTCATTCCATGGACTGTTGCCAATTTTCTTGTAGTCCTCACGGGTGTCGCTCAAGTGGGATTAGGTCCACGATTCCGGAATACAAGCTGAGACACTTTTAGGGTGGAAACATAGTTAGTCTCTTTCAATGACTATTAGCGGTAATTATGAAGTTACTATCTTCGTTTGCGTTGTTTTCTCGACATTTTTATATTTAGCTGTTACTCCTGACCAATTTTTTTTTTTTTAATTTTAGGCGTATACGATGTTTGCACGTCAGAAGCCTCTTCGACCTTTTTTTACAACCCTTTACGTGGTACTCATTGACATTTTTGGCTTACGGGAAGCAGTGGAGAACCGAAATTGGGAGAATAGGATCTTATGTTCGAAACATTCTCTTCTAAACTCCTTCATTCAAGGGAGTGTTGATAATTTACCACTCCTCTCACAGTTAAATTTTTAAGGCATAGCGAAAGCCCTAATGATGTGGTAATAATGATCATTAGATTTGATACCATATATTACGATTTAATGTCACCGAATGCGAGATATTCACAAGGAAAAAACACTGTTTTAAGTCTTAGTACTGTCTGCTGTTAATCCAACGGTTTTTAATACGATGAGGAATAAGCTGCTAACTATCCTAATGCAGTTCATGAATATTTGTAGTTTAAGAAAGCAGGAAGGAGGAAAAAGTGATGGGGATTTGTTTATGGATGCCATAGAAGGAAGGAAAGGCCGACAACGGGGAATCGAAACCTTGGCCTACGGATCATTGTAGAGATAATTCTGAGAAATGTTCTCCCGGTCCATGGAGAGGCATAGATTGTTAGTGGAAGGCGAGACAGTTTTCTGCGCAATTCCATGGAAAATTCGAGTTTAAGACCAATGGGGTGGGTACGGTTCTCTGATCAGAAGCACGCACTCAACATAGGTCAAAATAGGGGACTATTTTCTACCAATGCAGCCACAGAAGTGCCAACGCCTTGAAATCCAAGTTCGCCTCCTCCCCTGAGTGGCAACCGCTCGTTGTTGGAGAGCCCTCAGAGCGCGCTCGGCCCTTCCGCCCACTCCTCGTTCGCCCTTCCCCCTTGTCCTGTCCCCTCCTCCACCTCCTCACAGTTCTCTGGATAGGAGAGATAAGGGGCCAAGGTTGCTATGATATTAATCAATTTCTCTCTCGCGAAGAACGCCGCTAAGCCCCGCTGAGGCGGACTCTCTTTCCCCGAGGGAATGTTTGGGGGAGCGGGAAGAAGAGGGGACGCTCTCTGTCCACCTCCTTTGGTTCTCTCTCCCCCCATCATTCCACCCGCCTCCACCTCGACCTGCGCGGGAATTCGGGGTAACTCTTCCCCCATTTGCTGGATCGTTTGGGGGTGTGGGGGCAACCGGCCACGTGTTCAACCGCCGTCCTCACCCTCGCACCTTAATGATCACGAGTTCCCCTGTGGATCACGCAAGAATGGATTGTCGTCCAGTGGCGTTTTGAATAGAGGTGTAATCGCTTGCCCTATCGAATGGTGGAGGGCTCGACGTGGTCGCAGTCGAAATGCGGAAACTCTGCTCATAACATGCATTTGGTCGAGGATTTAATTTCTGCCAGCTGTCTCGTTGCGCGTAATCATTGACAGTGTCGTATTCCGTTTATCCGGTGCGTCAAGGATACATGTACACAAAACCCCGAAAAGACGTGGAGGATCAGGACACCTCCCGTACAATAGAATACAACAACGGTCAAAACCCTTAATCTCAAAATCTAATGCACTAACACGCAAAAACTCACATAGACAAGTGCATTCACCTACGAAAGCTCAAGATGTCTTCGAAGAGTTTAATCTTACCCTCGCTTGTAAATCGATTTTTTTGTACTATTTTTATTGTCTTCGATTTCTTGCTTTTGAGTTCTGATTGTCAGAGGAAAGAACGAATATATGCTGGATGGAGTCTATCTTCCTTATCTTTCTGGTCTACCATACCAAAATAGTGTGGAGCCATAATAATTCCCTTGTGTCATATGAAAACCGTGTGTTCTGAAGCTTGCTAAAAGTCCGCATCCCGGTTATGAAGACGGTGCAGCGTAGAAACTAATTAGTGTCTTCGATAATTGCGATCTTACCGGTGTATGATTAAGATATTTTGCTTAATTTGTAGCATTATGCAACACAGAATAAAATACCCCAAAAACATTGAATTGAAACAAACAATTGAAGAAGACTGTTTTCAAGTAAGGTAATAATTCATACAATCTAAGTCTTAAAATTTTAAATTTTTGTAATTTTTGAACCTCGCGAGAAGTGAACCCCCTTCGCACGCAGTTTTGGGTTGTAATTAGAGTTGCATGATAGCAGAGGCTTTACTCAAGAGTGATCGATCGCTGGAAAGGATATTTAGACAAAATAAAGGCATGCATTGCATGCCCTTGAAAGTGGTCAAGTTTTAATTTTCAGGACGAACTGTGTAAGTAGAGAAATATTACGGGAAATGAATCACTAGGAATGCTGAGTAATGCCACCACCTCGCCGTCCGAGGTTCCCATGCTGCGTCTTTGGTAAGGTGAATGAACGGGCGGCATTTCCTGCCTTCCCCATTTGTTTAATGTTACCATGTCCGTAATTAATTCTCGCAGGATAATATATTTATTGCATACAGCCTTTCAAAGTAAAGCTACTTATGTGTAATAATGTTTTAACTTATGTTAGAGCTCGCCTATCATTGTCTCAGTTATAGTTATGATAAAAGATTAGCGTTTTATATTATTTCATTTCATTTATACAGTGGCTTAGTCAGGTTAGCGAACCTTTGGCAGACGATCCAATGGCCCCCTGATTGCATCTCTGGAATGCCTATCTGAATTTCAGCTTTAAGAGGGAAAAAAATTATTACTGAAAATGTGAGAAAGACTATTATAGTGTTATTATTTAATAAAATGCGAGATCTGATGCGAATTTGCCGGACGAGAAATCAATTATTGTCCTCGCCCCCATTTTAGTCACCAGGTTAGATATATCACTAGTCAGTATTCGGATTTTTGGGAGCTGATTAATTAATTATATGAATAGACTTTTTGATAATTATTTGAACATTTGTGAATAGGATCACTATTTTCATCATGTTGTTGGAAATGCCATTCAGTTCAAGATTCTAAGTGGAACTGACTTGTCGGCAGCGGATCTCTTGCGTTTGGGAGATGTTGGGAATCCAAATAACAGCGGGTGGTTCCAGGCAGAGGTGCCGGCTGTCGCTCCGTTTCCCGCCGCCCTCCTTACGAAAGTTTCTCGGGAATCCTTCCATTCCGGCGTCCAGCGGCGCGTTGGATGAGTGGGAGGAGTGGAGACCACTTGTGGGTGGGGAAAGACTATTCGAGAAGCTCGGAAAAGGTTTTCCCCTCCCGAACGAGGCTGGAGCGGTTGGCATGGGGTGCCCGGTTACTCAGGCTGCATGGCAGAAGATGAGAGGTGGGAGAGTCCGGATGGAAAACCGGTTATTCTGGTGACGATGCTTCGTCGTAACCTCTTATTTCTCTAACCTACATGAGTTTTTTTTAAAGCGAAGTTGAGACTTCTCGTATTCTCAGTCAAATGCCACCTTTCATTGAAATGGACTCTAAAAGTGGCGAACCTTTTCATCCAACTGTACATCTCAAGACTACCCCGCTAGCTGTCGCAATGGCGTGTGGCAGGGGGTGTTAGATCATCAGCCATACTGCATCTACTACAATACTCAACAAACTTCAGCCATTGACATCAATGTGTGTTTTATGAGTTGAATTTCTGCTAAAATTTGTCTACTAGAACATTTCTTCCTCAAACTACTTACACGAGTCTCTCTGTGGGCAGCTTATTTTACAATTGTCATTTTCCGCGAAAATCCACTTCATTTTAGAAAGAAAATATGTTAAAATAAGTGTGATCTTTCGCGAAATTCCGTGCTTTCTTTCCACCTCCCTATGCTATTGAGATCTTATACTGCATTTAATTATACGATATTTGGTTCAGATGGCCAGTCGCTGGACGGGAAACTGCTTCGATTCGTTTCCCTATTAAGTTTTTTGGTGGGTCATCGACGACGATTGCTTGATCATCGTCGAATCCGAGCTCGGAAATTGCGAACACCTCGTCGGCGAAATTTCTCGCCGTTAGATCAATCTCCTACTCATAACGCGTCGTGGGCTGCACCTGCACCACCGACACCCATCTTCTACACTATCGCATTTCTTGAGGCATTTTGAGAGAGATCGGAAAGCGATGGACATGTGCGCTTACCTCCTCTGTTAATGTTTTCCTTGTCCTCTTTGTGTTGGCGAGATATGTAGGCATGTTGCATGAATAGTGTTCGGTCGCTGACTGTTTACGGGGTTTTTGGGTGGATAGCTGGGTGCTATGTGCATGAGGAAAGAAATGAAATACATGAAGAATGGCTGGTGGCTCAACGCCCCCATCACACGTCCTTGCGACGGCTTGCGGGGTATTGTGTAGATGTACGACAGCATCTCACTCGGCGGTCAGTAGGCAGCGACTGGCTTACTCGAAGGCGGAGAAAAAATACAAGCATGCGCATTAAGCTGTCTCTTTCCACTGTGCACAGTGGCGCTACCATAGTATCACTACTGTGCGCGGGAAAAATTAAAATTCGGATACTTTTCCGATAGGCCTCTTAAGTGCGGTGTTTCTTAAAAAGGAGTCGGGCGTCGTAAGCCGTGCACTCCTCCCTCTCTTCCACCCCCATCCCCGCGTAGATCGTTTCGGTCTGTCCCCTCTATGTATAAATATACGACCCCGGCCACAACTTATTTGTCCCCCGAGGAAGAGGGAGGAGAAACTCCCTGCTGCATCGCGCCCCGTCGCTCGTGTAGGAAGTCTCCGTCTACGCACGCCACGCCTTTGCTATTATTAATACACTCGTCCATGTTATTTTATCGCCGCGAAAATATTTCGAGTTCCATTTCCGGCGTACCTTGCCAATCCTCGCACCATCCTCCTTTCCCTCCCTTCCGCCCGGCCGCTCCTCTTTCAGTTTCCGTCAGCCCCTCCTCCACTTACCGCCCCGCCCCCTCCCCCCCACCGAGATTCACATTCAGGCCCACTTGTGTCTTTCGTCCCAATCTGACTTATCTTTCTCTTCTCGTAAGAGCGCTGTTTCACCGACTCGTCCTCGCGTCTTCTTTCATTCGCTACAATCCACCTCACTCCATTCTAGGTCATCAGTCGTACAGGTCGCCTGTATTTCTCTCCCTCACAAACCTGAGAGTGCTCTTATTATTTAGGCCAAACAAAGCTACGTTTTTGGAGGTGAATAGCAGTTGAGCGATATAAGCCTTATCCATGTCCGATAAATGTGTGAAAATGCCAAGGAAAAATTAGCAAGCGATCATCATTGTGAGTTCGAGATGACAACGGTGTTTTCCTGAAAAGGAGTGTTTGTTTCGTTTTGATGATTTTCAATCTTAACTTTTCGCTTCTCTTATGTGATGATGATGCCTGCGTATAATTATTCTGAAAGAATATGTTAGTATATTAGGTGGCAGCATATTAATTATAGTTGATTAATACATGTGACTAGTTCATTAGTATATTGGATTCTTACCGTAATGAAGCTAGTTGAAATGTTTTCTGTCTGGGATCACAATTGTGTTAATTTCCTAATTTATGAAACAATTAGTACCATTCTCATTAAAAGCAACACAGGCAATATCCCCCACCCAGTGTGAAACGCCTGAATAGTTTGAAATTTTCGAGTTATTGTTGCCTACCCTGTGCCAGACTGATACTCTTGTTTGCTTTACCGTGTGGCTATAGTGCGAACATTACTAGGAGCGTGCCAGCCGATACACTCTTTGCCAGATCTCCCCGGTATCCATTACTCTCTGGATGGCATGCATTTTCCGTAATGGAATGACTAAGCACATTGGGATGCATTAAAAAAATCCTTGTCACGCAATATTTCGCTTTGGAGGGTCGAAAAGTTCGGATTTTTGTAGCTGTTATTCATCGTATTGGCCGCGTTAGCAGCGTGGGCGTTTAGTTCCTCCTCTGACTGGATCCTTCATCTACTGATCCCATTGTCCCGGTTTAATCAGGACCCTCCCAATTTTAACCAGGCTCTTATGAGAGTCCAAACGATCGTATTGACTATAGTAGAATTGTAGTCTTTACGGGAGGAACCGTTCATCATACTCTAAAGCGTGTGAATGTCTCCAGCCATGGAGCTTGAGAACGTAGTGGGCTCAATCCTCGTCCATAAAACCAACAACCTTCGGGTTGGATACTGAGGGTGCTTCTCAATAGATGGCTATGAACGGATTTCATCGAAAAATATTCTCGTAAATCTTTGGAAAGTAAACGTGATAACTGTAATCGGGCAAATCAAACCTCTGATTGGAGGTTTTGAAATTGTCAATCCTAATTTTGCCCCTCCGGTATTCAGGCGTTTGTAATTGAAACGGTGAAGGATACTAGGGCATTTTAAAATGATTGGTCAAATAAAGACTCATCTTGCCAGTAGGAAAACTCAACATAATAGAACCATTTTGCTAGCATATTACTAACAATTTATAAAATGATTGTCATAGCTAATAGGACATAATGTCACTTAGTGCAGCCACCGAAATGAATCAATGATCGATCCCCCAGGTGCTTACAAGTAAACCTCTAAATCTGATTATTGCCATTGCTTCCGCTGCCCATGGCTTACCCTCCCCACCTTTCCTTGCGTCTCATCCTCATGCACGGGGAATCGTGGGCGTTCCTTTGAAGAAAGTGTTGCTAGTTGCCGTGGACGGTCGTTGCCGCGGAAGAGAGGCGTGAGTGGTGGGGTATCCATTAAAACGAGATCACCTCAATCTCTCCTCGTCGCCTCCCCCAAGCCCACCCCGGGCGTGTGTGCCGCGCGAACTCCGGCGCCCCAAGATCATCCGAATTCACTCACAATCCTCCCTCCATCTCACCCTTTCCCTTGCCATTCGCACTCACTTCTTCCATATCAGCCCCCCGGGGAGAGGGGCGCCGTCGGGGGAGGAGGGGCAGTTTCCCGCCCACCGACTGTGTCCTAAATAGAGCGCCCCGGCACTCGGGGGGTGGGAAACGTGGCAACAGTGCATTCCTCACGGGTATGAGGGGGGGAGTTCCACAGGCCGACGCCGCACCTATTGCTTTGTTTCTCCCACAATACACCTCCGTCCTTCCCCCTCCCCCACCCACCCACCCGCCCTCCTCTTGCTTCCTTTGGAAGTGGAAGGACACCAGTCCCTCCTTTCTCTCGTTCTCCCACTCATCTCTCTTCCCCCTCACCACATATCCCCTCCTCTCCCCCTAGCCCGAAATCCATCTTTCCCTTGTAACCCATATTCCCTCTCCCAGGGCCGGCCCGTTAGAATCCCCTCCCCCATCTACCGTAGGTGTGTGGAGTAAAATCAATTCTTGCCTCGCCTAGTACGGTTGGTTCTTCCCAAGCGGACCGCGACGCGGAGGGTGGGCACTTGGCCCATGTGGGGAGCTGGTCGTCATCAACCGGGGGAGCATTCCCGAAGAATGAGGGTGCGGGAACGTAGAACATCCGCGAGGTTAGTTTCCCGCCCGCCCCGCCGCGCCGTCCGTGACAAGCATTGCTCCCGTTTAAAGCTACCTCTCCGTTTTTTTACGGGACGATTATCTCTTCTCCGCTTTAATCTCAAAGGAAATAAAGTGAAATAGTGGAAAAAGCGGAGTTAAAGAAATTTTGTGGCTGAAGTCTAGTCTTTGGATATTGATGAAATATTTTCGGTGTAATTGCGGTTGTGGAATAAGATTCCGGTACTTTGTAACACGTTATATTAATATAACTGCCTAAATGTTTTACATTTGTCGTTATTTTTACGTCACCGCCAATTCCTTCGTCTCCAATTCATCCGAAAGAGTAGGGTTAACATATTACGCGCACACGGGGTTGGAATTCGCTACAATTTTGAGTTCTGCAGCGATTACGTTCCTACCTTACTTTCCCTACCTGCATTCATGTAGTACTCTGGTACCAGATGATCCTGATGTTATTAGGGTGACTCATCTAACCAGAATTTTACTAAACAATAAAAGAATATATTTTTCTGGTCTTCAGGATTTAAATAACCACTAGTTTTCGATTGGTACAAATAATGCAATTCTTATAAAAACAATTTCTCAGTGTATGCTCTGGTATTTCGAGAATTGTCCCGAGTTTGATCCATTTTTTAAAATTTGATCTAGATTGCAATGGGACATCCCTTACACTCGCCAACCTTAACCTGGATGAATGCCTAAGGGGCAGGAAAGTAAGGGACTAAAAGTATCGCGTGCTCGAGCATATGCTAAAACGAAAGGGTGTCTCCTGTTCCCGTAGCATTTGCCCGGCGTGAGTAGTTGCAATCTTCTCCAAGGCGAATATTTCGCATGCACGACATCCCCTCAGCGTTGTCCTCCTGCGTTGAAATATGAATCGCATGCAGATACTAAATGCCCCAATGAAATTATAACATTACAAAGGAAATGGGGTAGAGGACATGTAGTTTGTCATTCCTAATGTAAGCACGTGATGCATAATTACATGCAGTATCTCCAGCTCATTGCTGTATTCACTTACTCTGGGAAGAAAGTTTTCAATTTGGAAAAATTCTTCCTCTCCTGGGGTTGAGCTCACCAGTAAGATTAGGGACCCCTCCAGGAGGGTATCTTCTGCCCAAGGTTTCCTCCAATCGAAGCTGATATACCTCCATTAATTTTCGATGAAACTTGACTGTTGCTCACAAGTCGTATATCCGTAAAGTCATGATGAATTAAGGTCCCCCATCAGAGTATTTGATGTTAATTGGAATGCTCTCGACACAAAAACTGGGTATCCGCTTCGCTTTAAACGTTTCATCCCCTTTATACTCGTTTGCGTAGGCTAGCATCCGAAAACCCTGAAGGGATACGGAGTCGATTCTTTTATACAAAATGGCTCCATTTCCAACTTTCAAAACTACATGCGCTACGACTACGTAAGTGGAACTCTAACGTGATTCTAACGTGTGTTTCTGCAAAGTTAAGGATAACTTGGTACCAAAATATCGTTTTATTTCTCATTGCAAACATTGGACATTTTAAAATCACATAATCAACTTATAATTAGTGAAAGAAGAATGCGCATAGCATAGTCTGGAACACTTGAATGCACTCGATGTCATTAAAGCGTAATTGTCAAATTGACGTATGTCTCTTATTCTCTTCTGCTCTTGACTCTCTGCTTATTCCACTCTCAACTAGAGATGCTTGATTGAAAATGGACGCCTTTTTATTTTGCCGAAAAAGATTTTGAAAAGTTTTAATGATAATGGGAGAACATATCGGAGAAAACACATTTGAGTTTAAAGAAATGAGTAGCAAATCAGTGTATTTATTATAAATGGTTAATAGTTGTCATTACCGAAAAAGTAATCACTTTTAAGTACTATGTAACATGCACATTCGCATTAGTACACCAGTGAACAGGATTATGAAGAAGTTTTAGTTATCGCTTTAACATTATCTCAACGTTTCTGGAAGTGTAATTCAATGCGCCTGAAAAAATATCCTCGAAAATAAAAGTTCAGTATTCGTTGCCCCTGTTCTCCATTTACTCTCTGTGTATCCATCCACCGATGAGATTTTCGTCCATATTGATTAGGGCTTTCGTTGGCTGGAAGCCATCGTTGTTTTCTGATTCCCCCCTGGCAGTCCTAGGGTTCTTGATTGTAAATGATTAAAACTTTCATTCGGCCCGCCCGTCTGCTTTGCCTCGGCTACCCTTCCCTCGGAATTGCGCGCACTATCTCCCCTCTCCACCGCTCTCCCCGCCCCGCAACTAATTCCCCCCACTCTCCCAATGAACGAACTGCCAACCCCCCCGTCGCTTACACTCCTCAGCCGTGCAGTTTCCCTGGCGCAAGCAAGCGTAAGAGCAGCACCGCCTTTTTCTAAATTTTTAATCGGATTAGCGATTTATGTCCCGCTCAACTAAACAACACAAGAAATTGCATTCGCGTGTTTATTCAATATGACGGCCACACTGCTACGATCCCCCGAATCCGCAACAGACGACCATTTTTCAGTGGGTCTTTATCAGCAAAAGTTGTCCAATATTTCCGACCAGCGTTGTCATTGCAATTGTTTTTCTCGATGAATTCACTCTGTCTCCTTTGTTCCCAAAATAGTTTTCACTTTGCGCACTTGTAGAACATTCACAAAACCGTGCAGGCCTTCACAAGGGTGTCGGGTGGGGGGTGTCAGGGCACCAGGCTGTTATGTGTAATAGCATTAATTTTTGCATGAATATGAAAACTTATTTGCGCATTTGTACACATGCGTTAAAGTGTAAATGCCTGTATTCATAATGCAGTGATGGGTATGCTCGGGTAAAGCTTTGATGACTACTTGGTGATTAGGAATGGCCGAATGGAATTCTCTTCTCGGCTGGTTGTCTTTGTTAATGACTTGAAAGAGGTGACCGTAACATTGCATCGTTGCAAAATTCACGCAATGTCGTGCGCATTCGTTCTCTCGGAACCGGAATGAATTTGGGTAAATTTTCAACTTGTCCATCGCGCCACGACGAAAAATGGGTATCACACCTGCTGCGCGGCGTGCGTTCATTCAAAACCGACGCCGCTTCCAATCGGCGGTGCTTTCGGTGCCCCGAAATCACGTAATCTCGTCCCGCACCCTTCCCGCCCCCGCCGCTCCCACTTCGTCTCTCCGCCCCTACGACCCCCGGCCCAACTAGCGCACGTCCCAGGGGCTTAAAAAGAGTGAAGAAAAAAAGTAAAAATGAAATGAGCCCTCTCCTCCTTTTCCCCGCCTACATCCTCGTCCTTCACCCTCGTCCTCCCTTCTCCCCCCCTCTCCTCCGCCTCTCCTCCCCTTCCTCCTCTCTCCCACTTTCCCCCAGCACTTATTTCCCCCGCTCCCATCCTTTTTTCGGTGCGTTCATCATCGCAAGGGCGAGAGGGAGGAGGGCACTTTACCTTGCCCGGGATCGGCGTCTCTGACGATTAAAGGCTTTGCGGTGTTCCACAATGCCTCTCTTCGCGGGAACCCTCTTTCCCCCTTTGGCCGACAAGGTCCGGGGCAGTGCCCGGGGATTTTTTTGGGTGCCTCTCCCCCACCATTGGTTGGGAACGTGCGTCTATTTTTTTTATCACTCCATTCGCTCACCTCGCAGGTTAAGGGGGGTGGTGGGCTTCGATTTGGCGCCGCTGCAGCTCGGCGCCAGCGAGCGTATTGGGCTCGACGCCTAAGTCGACAGTATCATCGGTAAAATTTTTTTTTCATTTCTGCCCACAACCCTGTTAAGTTTTGAGGTGTTACAATGCCTAAAAATAGGACTACAGCCGATAATATTGGAAGTCAGTTCTTTTCTGTTATCTATCGAGTTTTAATCTCTTGAAAATTTTTACTGCTGTTCTTTTGACGAAACTTAAGAAATTGAGATAGTATTGGCTCTTGATAAGCAATCTGTATGCTTAATGTGACAGTTATTATTATCTAGTTTGCAGCCCTATTATCTATGAAGCCTCTTCGTAACTAGTAACTCTTTTAAAAAGGTTTTGAAGTTAGGCCACAGTCGGTGTTGTTCGTATGTTACCGCGGTTGATAAAAATTTCAACTGAGTTGAATAATGGTACTAAGTTTTAATTAATACATTGTATTAAAGTTAACGATTTGGCGTTAAGTAATAGCTGCTGATATTCCTACCACTAACTGATAAAGAGGTTTAATTTTATTACACTGTAAATGGTATCTGTTCGCTTCCTATTCGAATGATTTTAATTGTACTGAGAACCAAAAAGTTCAATTTCAGAAACCCCTGGCATTTCACATTGGAAAATTCTCCCAGACTGAAATGCTGGGCTAGGTGGATAATGTTTTCACTGTGAATTTTCTCTCATTTGTATGCACATCTGCAGATGACTCGGCCAGAGTTACTATGGCAACTTTTCCCGCAGTGTCATTGAAGTTCAATGTCTTCCCTTCAGTTACCATTACACGTCACTTCAGGGTCGTCCCTTTTATTCTTCTCATTATGTTGTGCGAATAAACGAAGCCGGATTGAACTCGCTTTATATCTACTGTTTATTGACCTTTATCTTTATATGTCATTTCTTCTGGAGGAATTCGGAGTTCTAGAGGAATTCTCATGAATAGCCATTCGAATTTTCTGAAAGGGAAGTCGTAAATTCACCTATATATTTCTAAACTCAACTCCGCGAATAATTTCGAACGGGTATTTCTTGGGGCACACTCATTTCGATTGGCGACGCCGACATACCATGATGGACGTAAAGGTCATGGGCTTCAATCTCTCCTGGCCCTTTAGGGCGCGAATGTGTGCGTCCCGAAATAGTCTGAACGCCGGCGTATAAGACAATAAAACTACAAATGTTACAATGTAACATACGCTTTATGTTGCTCGAAAATGAAATGCTACCGAGGTAATATGCCTGTTAATATGTAAACTTTTGGTCCAATAATTTTTTTTTGTTTAATCGCAAACCGCCTCCAAAATAAAGTATTCCTCTTCATTGTTATTACTCGATGTGTTTATGGGGAAAATACTTCGCGTGAGTTTTAATTGTTTTGCTCCGATTAAACACACGACTGCAATGATGTGGTGTGACCATAGTTGTATTTTGCACTCAATAGTAATCACATTCACACACACTCGCCATGTTATACTATTCTCGTAATTTGAAAAAAAATATTGTTTCAAATACCAGAAGTCAATCAATGTTAATAGTTCAAAGGCATTTCTCGCCTGTGGAAGAACTCTTTGTGCTAGTGTGGTATGTAGTCAGTAAACAATAAGGCTGTTGCAACTTGATTTTAAATTAAGAGTACGTCGATAAGCTTGAGGTGTTTAATATCACAGACCACCCATTCTAGTCAAAGTAAGGGTACTTTATTTAATTTCGTTGTTTTTCTACCCGTCGAAATTAAGTCCGACCGAAAAGTACTTGCACCCCGAACGATAATCCTCGCGGCCACCAAACACTTAAAAATAGAACGGCGGCACGTTTGGAAGTACGTGATAGACCGTTTACCGCGCACGAGGTTTTTGAGTTTTGCGGCACGAGTTTTCTTGTGAAAAACGTTCTATTGCGACTCGTTTCAGTCCCGCCCACGGCTCGCCGCCATTGTCACCGGCAGAGAAACGGGCGTAGGGTGGCGATGCTGCGTTTCCAAAGGGTACTTCATAGTTTCCGTTTCTCGGGAGGGAAGCGAAAAGGTCGCGTCCTTTTGGAGGGTTTATATATGTATGCGTTCGATTGCGTGTGTGTGTGCGTGTGAGCGACAGGCGCGTGATATCCGTGGCCGGGTGGGCGTTTTAATTCCGTCACACCCCCTTCCCCCAACCCCTCTCCGCTTCACTCCTCTTGCCCCGCCACGCAAGTGGTGAGTCGAGGGGGTTGAGCCGTCGGGCGGATGGCTTGCCAAGAAGTGTTTTTCCCTCCCCCTTTCATTTATTTATAACCACGTTGCATTCTGGATCGTCCCCTCCAATCCCGGTCCCCGTTTCTCCCTCGGGTTGTCAAAAGGCCCTTTTCAGCGGCCACCGTCCCTGTTCGACCCATGTTGCCATTGAACCTGCGTGTGGTTGACGGGGGAAGGGTGTGGGGTAAGGGTGTGATGGAAGCCCCGCGGAGGGAAGTAAGCTTGGGCGCTTGTAGGTTTTCATTTCTTCCATCCCTTTTGTCCATTGCCGTTGCAAGTATGAAAGGATGAAAGGGTTAATTCGTTGAGGTGTAATCAGCGGTCCCGCGTCAATCTCTGTTATAATTACCACTGCCCCCACAATCGTTACGGATGCTGCTGTGAGTGAAGTGATGGAAATGTGCGGTGGCGCTTTTACTTGGAATATGTCCCAGATGTGTCGTGAAATAAGGTGCCTGAAATTCAAATCTTTGGTAAACTTCTCCGCTTTGTTTTTATCGAAGGTTTTCCAAATTCAATAATATTTTATTTTTATCATGAGTGGCATTCTTTGATTGATGTTCATTTCACATGCGGTTGACAAGAATGGATGGGTACGTGATACTTTTATGAAGTTATATTTAATGATTTTGAACCTTAGTTGAATCGCATTTCTGGTATTATGTACTTCAATTTTGGTTACAGGCTTTTGGAAAACATATGCAATGTAAGAAATGGTTTCAAAAATGTTCTTTGGTAGTGCTAGTTGCTCTTGTCGTCGGGGAAATATCACATTTATTTCCTCATGTTTGTACATCTACTTTGGCATAAATACCCCTCGATCCACTGAAAGGGTGTTTGATGAGGGGTGCAAGCACCAGGTTGGATTGGAAAGGGATGAGGCAGAGGAAGAGTCTTGTAATTGTTAGGAAAAGGGGAAAAAACCTTTCACTAAAAACTGCGAAAAGGCGGGAAAATTAATCAGCAAATAGACTTCCATTATACGTATTTGATTTGGTGTAAGTCACCTCCTTGGTTTCATTAATTATTTTATGCTGCATTTGGTTTTACGTCACATAAAACGTCCGACAAAGTGTAGGGAAAACTATACTTCCACAACTGATGGACATTTTAGGCTTTGTGAATTGGTTTACCTTTTAATAATTTCCAGTTTAGACGGGAGAACATGGTCATTATTTACTTACTCTTATTGCGTGTGTCCACAATAGCACAAAATAAGTTTTAAGGACATTCTTACAGTCTTCACTAATCTCGAGAATGTTTCCAGGTTTCCTTGAATGCCTACTTATTTACGTAACATCTCAGCTGTCGCGGCGGGAGACCCACTCTTAACGGGCTTACTCGGAGATTATTAAGAAGACCCATCGGCCTTTAAAAAAAAGGGATGTCTGTTTAAATGGCCGCGCCTTTAAATGCAGCCCGGGAGGAAGTGAAGATTCTCAGGAGATTCCTCAACCCCGTCCTCCCCTAACGAGTCCCACCTTCATTTCACAAAGTCGTAATGACGGAGTCTTCATGCTGGATCACTCTTTTTTTGTTTTCCCTGTGGTTTGACTACTTTTCGGTATTTTTTTTAAATCGCAACTGCTGTTAAGGAAGTTTGAATCTCGATTGAGACGTACGTGGAAGTGTACGGTGAGTGATATCCGACTTTCTCCGAGGTTGATGTCACGTGTGCGATGCGGAAACCGAATGGTTTGAAATGATATTGCTTAAGTCCGCCATTGAAATTACCAGCATTACAATTAGCAATGCATATGAAATGTTATACAATTATAAATAATTATCGTGTATAAGAGATGTTTTCGTCTAAAACAAGAGCATGCAATCACGCAAGGAAGAATATTAAGAGATGGAAGTCAGTATCAGGGCTGCAGGAAGTACATTTTAGAAGTATTTAGCACAATGTTACTCTGCTAGACTTAGCGCCAAGCTGTTGAGTCAAGGAGCCCTACTATTAACATTTTTATCGTGTGCCACACCAGACTGTATCCTCGTTTTCTTTCTTTATTGGGACTAATATAGGCGTGAGGATTATATTAATTTGCGGGCGTTACCAATTAAAATCCGGTCGGTTAAAATTAGCTCGTCAAGCGTTTTTTTATTGAAGAGAAAATCGCCTCGCCGACTTGAATTCCCGCCCCATCGTGGTTTTGTATTAGAATAATTAAAAACTCGAAGTCGCCCATCCAATCGCGTGTTCCGAGTCCCCCTTGAAAGCGCGACGGAGTGGAAGGAAGGATTTCCGACTCCCTTTCGGTCTGATAGCCCGGAGTGTGTCGATTCCGGGAATAAAACCCGGGGAAACACGCGGGTGAAACGTTCCCGGTCCGTTCGCCAGAATCTAGCCCCCCGGAGAAGTGGGCGTCCCGAATGTGGGGGGAGGGGGGTGTTTGTGTATTTGTGCTTGTGGCGCGGGAGGCCGACTGGGGTGTTCTCTTCTGGGAATCGTTCTGCGCGCCCTCCTTGTCTGAGTCAATAGCTCGCGCGGTTGGGTGTCGGTAGTCATTGGCCTTTCTCGACGGATGCTAGCCGCCAACGACCCGCGGTAGTTCGCGGAAGTCGGATTTACCAGCATGCCATAGCTGTTGGGGTATCACTTTGACTCATTTCTTATTGGCCCGGGGCTCGTTTATAAAAAAAGCTGTGAGTATGGTAGCACCAAGCAAGTTTAATTTCTATAATGCGATCGCAAAAATCTAATTTTATAACCTGCATCCCTATTATGGACACATTCCCTCAATCACGCAATTAATGCCTTTTCCCTACAACCACAGCCATAGGACTCCGTGGAGACTTACTGATATTATTATACATATTATACATCCACATGAATACCCCGCGTTTGTATTTAGAAGTCTTTAAAATCCAACTGTCGTAATGAGAGTAGTTCTAATGTATCTGTACCCGATTTTTTCTCAACCCAGCTTCTTAATTTGCGTATAACTACATCTACATGTAATGCGAGATGAGTACCGCTACTGCCAATTGCATTTTATTCTGCAATCCGCTTCTAGGACAAGTGGTTAATCTTGTTAATGTGGTCGTCTTTGTTATGAAAATGCCACCTAGCTCTAGCATCTCCTGCCGCACACCTATTTGGTGGATCGCTGGATGTTTGTGCAGAAGTATTGCGTGGTGATTTCTTCTTTCCATTCCATAGTATAGTGCCTTCGGGTCTGTTTCTCAAGCGAGTAAAGTTTCAACTACGCTGAAAATATATTTATGCCTAACGGAAAAGGTATTGGTAACGTATGTTGCTATAAATGCACGCAATGCGGCAGAAAAATATTATTGAGATGGTTCTGTTCATGCGAACTGCAATGATTTTTAAATTGTCGTGTAAATTTGGAGAGATGGGGGCACCTTATGTCAATTTTTTGCCTCGAATATGAAGCGGGGATGTCCTGTAGGGATCTTCTGGACCAAAGGAATAAGGCAAAAAGTGGCAGATGTAGACGCCAGCCAGCTTTCAGTCCTTGGGCCTCCCATATGTCTAATGAGTGCAAGTTCTTGCTTGCCCTCCCGACCAATGAATTGGTGTATATGGGAAGAATTTTCATTTCTCATCGATGGAGAAAATACTAGTGGCGATGTTTTAAGAGGTGCAAAGAAGGCGGTAAATTTGGAGTAGGATTCAAACGAAAGGAATTATTGACCTGACATTATACTTCAGCATGTGATAGGTTGAAGGTATAACTTATTTATTTCATACTTTTGTTCGAAATTATAAAAGCGATTGGAGGCAGACGTCAGCGCGAAGAAAAATAAATGACGAATTTGATCAGCATCTACATTTTTCCTTGCAAACCGCCACGGAAGTGTGTGGGGAAGGGGAATAGAGTTCACCGACTATTATACATTACTTTAATTGGTGGTAATTGGTTTTCCGTGGTTTTTTTGGGAAGTTCAATTCTCGTACTAGAGGATTATAATGTTCATCAATAATTGTGAATGCGGAAAAGAATCCCTTAAATCGCTCCGGTCGGCTGTCATTTTACCCCGTACCACAGCTTTCCGTTGTGTTCACACCTGCTATTGGGTGTGCGGACCTAAAATAATTTCCTGTCGTGGTGTGACGCAGGTGGCTCTGGCCTCGGGTCACTTAATGTCCAGATATTCTGAATAACACCATATCGACAGAGATAATTAAAAATGTGCCTCCGAAAGTATTTTCCTCCATATGTAGCTGTTTATTTGAACTATCAATGACCTCTACGTGCTTTTATTTATCTGCAGAAAACCCTCATTTGATTATTATTAAAAAAATTCAGATCTTTAAAAACGGTTATTTAAATAATTTTTTCCTTTATGATCTTTATGATGCAATAGTATGTAAAATTTGGCATTAGTATGTCAAATCATGTCGATCATACATTAGTCCGTAGTAATATCGGTGGTGGTAATACTATTTTTATATGCTTAATTTGAGACGTAATATGTAAAAGTAACCACAGTTGTCATACCGCAGGCAGGTTTAGCAGGCGAGGGTAGAGCTCTCATTCGGTTTCCCAGGAAGATCAGGTAGCCGAAAAATCACACGGCTTGGGTTGAAGCAGGGTGAAGCTGAGGGTGCCCAGAGGCGTCACCTGGATTCGAGCACGGATCCCCTAGTAGATAGACCTGTTCTACCAACTGTACTGTACTCCCCTCCGTGTGAGCCTCAATTTATTTAATTTGGAGTGTATTGGAAATGAACGACAATAATTGACGATTCACTATGTGGTGGCGGATTTGTCGCCGCATGGGAATGAGAGTGATTAGGTGCGACCCGCCCACGTGCCGTCGCATTCGTCTCCGGTCCCCTCGTGGGTCCACCGCTGGTCCACATTCTGGATGCGGCCGGATACTCCCTTCCCCTGGGTGGAGGGGCCCCATCGGAGGGTTGGCCGGCCCATCCGGGGGCCCTTCTCCCTTCCCTTCTATCCTCCCCACCTCCCCCCCTTCGAACCTGAACCCTCCGGAGCACCGTCCGCGTGGAATCCACGCCTAGGTCGGCGGCCGGCCGTGGTGCGCTGCCTCCCCCATTCCTCCACCTCCTCCGGGGACTTTCACCACCTGGCGGTCGGGTAAGCGGCCTCAAAAGTTCCCGAGTCGGGGCAGGTAGGGGGAGATGGAAGGACAGAAGGGGGCTGCTCCCCCCTCTCTTCCTTCCCTCGCTCGGGCAGGTAGAAGGCGGAGTGCTGGTGGGCACGGCGGGGGCAGGAAGGGTGGGGAGGAGGTAGGGCTGACCTTGGTCCGTCCCCCAGACGCACGGGCCCGGCCCCCCCCAACCTCCCCCGTCCTCATCCCGCTCCCTTCTTCCCTCAGCGTCTTTTCTTCAGCCGTGCACGGCTCGGCCTTCGAAACTCTTCGAAAGGTGGAGGGAATAGAGGGGGCGCGGTGGTTGATGGGAAGTGGGCATCCGTCGTGCCTGGTTTACAGCCACCCGCACCCCGGCCGACTACTCCTCCTCTTCCCCACTTCATCCCTCACCCCCGCGGTTCAGTTACCCCCTTCAGTCCGGGCTTCCGCCCCCATCTTTTTCCTCTTCTTTCAAAGGAGTTGGAAAACAAGTAACTCTTTATTTTGTCGGTAGGAAGTACTAGGAGTAATATTGCCCGTCAGTGCATCCCATTTGACCCCAGTAAGTGAATTATTCACATACCTGTCGGACTTAATGGAGGTGGTATCGATTTTTGCATTTTTAAGCAGTTTCGGAGTGAATTCCAGGGTGTAAATAAACCTAGAGAAGAACGGTAATTTAAATTTTCAGCTTGAGTAATGGGATGTATGAAGACATACTGTTTCAGGCTACAATGAATTTGATGGGCCAAAAATAAATACCTTTACTGGATGGAGATTGCGTTAGCATGGTTTTTAGAACCGTAACTCGTAACTCCTTCAATGCACTCCCGGAATTATGTCAAAACTCACGTTTAGAGGCGTTTTGAATGTTGTTCAGTAATATATCATTTAAATGTTTCATTTAAATAAAGCGTGGTAGTCCAGTATAGAGCACTGGAAAATAAACCGGAGGGGCTGGTTTCGAATCCGGGTGATGTCTCTGGGCACCCTCAACTTCACCCTAGCTGTTTGATTTTCGGGGTATCAAGTCTTCCTCACCTATCAAGCCCAAATTGGTTGATTACTGTGCTTTGGTATATTTAAAATAGTCAATTTATACTGAACTTGAATGGGAAAATAGCGTTTAATTCCTTCAACAAAATAGCAGCACAATATTAATAATTCATACAATTTCATGGAGATCATATGTTGTCTTGTTAAAATCTAATTTTTAAATATCGAAAAAAATAATTTGACGCTAATTTGAAGACATCTATTTGCATTTTTGTGTAATTGATGCTTTCCGGTTTCATTCTATTAATTCAGACGCATTTTTCTTTTTTATTTTATATGACAGTTTAATCTGCATTAAAAAACAATTTTCGACGACAATCTCTAGCCCTTTTTTCCTTTGGAAAGCAATCTTAAAAAATGCGCCGCGAATAAAGTATGAGGTTGGCATTTAATTTTTAAAATTCAAGTTTTCCCGTTTTCACTGTAGGACACGGAGAAGGAAAAAAACACGGTGAGGGGCCAAGGGCGAAGAGTGAGCAGCTAATAATAATGGAAAGTGTAGGTGCGAGGGACGATGAGGGAATGGAAGAGATTGACAGGGAACGGGACAGATTTTAGTGCTGTTATAGGTAAACCAGGGTAAGGCAGGGTTGCCCATTGTCACCGGTGCTGTTCAACGTATATGTGGAGGAAATGATTAAAAATGGGAAGAACTGGAGGTAGGAATGAAAGTCGGAGGGGAATTGGTAAAATCGGTTAGGTTTGCTGATGACCAAGCATTAGTTGCTCAGTCAGCCAAGGGGTTGCAAGCATTGCTGAGTGAATTGGAGGTTCAGTGCGATAAATATGGGATGAGAATCAATATTAATAAAACAAAGGTTATGCGATTTTCCAGAAAGAAAAAGGCTAAGATAAATATCAAAATAGGCGGGGGAAAAATAGAGCAGGTAGAACAGTTTACATATCTCGGAAGTGTTTTGGACCAATACGGTCAAAGTGGTAGGGACGTAAGGAGAAGAATTGCGCTAGGCAAGGAGGCTTTCTCAAGGAGGAGGGAGTTGATGACGGGGACGTTGAGTAGGGATGTTAAGACAAAAGACTCGTAAAAACTCTGATATGGAGCGTAGCTATGTACGGCGCGGAAACGTGGTCACTGAAGCAGGATAGACGTAGATTGGAGGCTTTTGAAATGTGAGTGTGGAGAAGAATGGAGAATGTGAAATGGACCGAAAGGAAAACAAATGAGGAATTACTGGAGATGGTGGTAGGAAGAAAGTAATAGAGGGGAGAATTTTGGGCAAGCGAGGTAAGGGCAGGAACAGGATAGGGATGTTGGACGGGATGAAGGGAGGAAAGAAATACACAGATGAAGAGGGACCTGATATAGATTAGTTTGCTAGGTGCGGAGTCACAAAATGTTTATTTGATAGTTGTGTCCATCCAAAAACCTACCTTAAACGGTAGATTACCTAATAATAATAGGTAAGCCACTCCTCGAATGGATAGACTGTGACGATGATGATGCAAGTTTGTCAAGCCTGATTTGTTGCAATAAGCCAGTTATGCTTGAGGCTGATTAATAATCACACTTTTAAAAAAGTAATTTGTTTTAATTCATGTATTTAGTTGGTCTACAATAGGATATTCATTAAACTCCGCGACCATGGTGGACATGGTCGATTTGCTCAATAGGCACAATTCAAGCTGTCGAGACGATCGTCATTCCGTTCCATTTGTGGCGCTGTTGCTATTGCCCACCGGAAAAGGGAAGTTTTTGTGATATAGTTCGTTATTTATAAGGAGCCGGGTGAGTGGGCGTTGCCTCTGGCCAATCAGTGACCACCTTCCACCAAGGCGGCTGCGCCTTAAAGCCCACCATCAAACCTGTTCGCCGGTTATCCCACCACCCCTCTCATCTGATCTGCCGTTGAAGGATTTTAAGAATATGACCTTATGTGTAGAATTTTTGACATGTATATCTGCGTTTACGCGTTAGGGGATGCGTCAAATAAAATGCGTTTGAATGTTCAAAAAACGAATGAGTCGTGCGCTCCTAAAATAGATACTGTTGGGGAACCGTCCCATGGCTCCAATTCAAGTGCAACCATTCCACCCAAAGGGCGCGGTAGTTAATCCCGGATTGGAGAGGACGTTCCATCATTCCCCTATACTCCTATTTATGGTTTTCTCCTCCCATTCCTTTTCACCGGGTACCCCTTGTTTTTCTTCCCTCGGTATTTCCCATCCCGGTCCTCCCATACGCCTTAACTATTTTTCCCAGCGGTCTTGGGCCGGGGGTTAAGAGGCTCTTGCTCACTGCGGAGCACCAGGGTGATGGTCCATTAGCGAACGATTCCATCTCCGTAAACGGTTCTTCGGATTGCCAAGCGATCGGCTACTGTTCACATCTGTTTTTCGAACTATCGCAGTAAATGTTTCATTTACTCGTTCGATTAAGGACATTTTTCGCTAGATTTCCTTCAAACAATGGTGATTACTGAACTCTTCTTTTGAACAAGTGATTTTTTCGTCATTGGTGACTTGGCTGCATGGCAGTAAATATTATATCCATTTGGATGTTGACTCAAGACTTAAGCTTGAAATCATTTTTGGGAATTGTATCGTCAGATTTTTGGAAAAGATCGTTTCAGTACGAACCGGTGGAGCCATTTCATACGTTTGGTTTTTGAGTTTAATTGCAGCTATGTGTCTTTTTTCATTGATATCTATTTCTACATAGCACTCCGCAAGCCACCGCAAGGACGGGTGGCGGAGGTTGTTATGTCACCACCCGTAATAGGGAATTTGTCGGTGGTACGCACGATTAAAAATGTGTCGGAATATACAAGTATTGTATTATACTTGTATTTTGCTGCGGTATTACGTGTCGAGTCGCGATTGAGAGTAGCTTTTTCATTTTTGCAAAGTTTTCCGTGGACTGGTGTATTTTAAGGTGCCCTTAAAAGTCTTCTTCATATCTTCTTGGGTAGTGTTGAGGGTGCCCGGGAATCGACCTCGGGCCATCCGGTCAGTAGTACCAGCTCTGGGAAAGGAATTGCTCCCCCTACCCTCATGTGTGAATTTCACACGTCGTCGGGCATAGTATTGGGTGAATTCTACCTATACCTACCAAACCCAACTTTTGGTTGATTAATGTGCTAATGGTTTTTTTTATCCTCTCCGGCTCCTCAAAAGTGTTTGCATAAAATATTTTTTTCTCACGTTCTATAATACGTGATGACTCAGATGTGCCGTGAAGTTACGATCACTGCAAGTCAACCGTTATTATTTCTATTTCAATTTTACTCCTGGCATTGAACTTCTTCATTGGGGACGAGCATTATAACTCATGCCGATTCTAAATTGATTTTTTATTAATTTTTAAGTACTTTTGGAGAATCCCCTTAGAATTTTTACAAAGGAAACGTTTTATAATTATTTTCAAACCCCTGGAGAGGCCATCACTCTGAAGAATTAGAATTGTTAGAGTCTTTAACATTCAAAGTTAATCCTCTTGTAGAATTCCACATCGACATAAATACCCCGCGATATACCAAAAAGGTGGCAGGGCGTGCGAGCGCCAGGTGGGGGTGAGTGATAAGGGAGGATATGATTTAGTTTCTCCAACAAGGAGCTGGTTTCCGACTTATTAGTTGTTGGAAATAGTTAGCGGGACTGACCCCGTGAAGGGTTGTGTTTAAACGACAATCCTAATGGCCCCGTATGTTTGTACTCTTAATTCTTTTAAATACCGTTTGTCAGGGATGAGTTCGATTCATATCGGGACGAATGTGAAATCACTTCATTTTGGCTGTGTCCGTCAGGGTTGCATCCTCGGCCCGATAAGTTGTAAGCATTTATTTATTCTTCAGCGAGGGAATTCGTGCAACGCACGGGATTTCTGCCTTTCCACCGAAGCTCTGGTCGATGTCAAATGCCGGCCTCCGTCTCATCCCACGTTGCTTCCTCCCTGTTTCTACCACGCTTTCCTTAACCTTCCTCCCTGGTCCCCCCCTCTTATGGTTCCACCCCCACCCTTTCACGGTCGTGCAATGCATTCCGAAACCCTTCCCGCCGAACATCTCTCCCCCCTCCCGTCGTCCTGTCTCCTGAGACCTGTTTTCGTGCTAGATCCGAGCTGAAATATGGGGTCCGATGGGAATCCATGATCTTCCGATGATCCAGTCGGCCTCTGGGAAGACTAATGGAAGGGCGACGGGAAGCGGGGGGGGAGGGGATAGCCGAGGGGGTCGAGTGGAAACCACCTCCTTGTTCTTCAGCGCCAGAGAATTTTTGTGCCGGCCCAGAGGACTGGTTCGAGAGGGATGACGGTATTTTGATGGGTAGGAGGCACGAGAAGGGCTCTCTTCTCTTTTTCTCTCCACTCTTTTCTCTCTCCTACGAGGTCGCCTGCTGCTTTCCTGAAAGGTGATGTTCCCTTTCTTCCCTCCTGGCTTATTCTGCTGCTAGAACATGAAGGGAAGACCGCCTTCGTGAAAGGAATTGGTCGCCAGTGCCCGATCCCCAGCTCGTTTCTACATTTTGCACGATGGAGGTTTGGGCGACGTGGATGGTGGACAACTCTGCCCTTCAGCTGTGGACGTTTTAGTCAATAGTTGTTCAATGTGTTTCAACCCATTAGGCAAAGCAGGCCGTTTTGCACCTTTCCCAAAGTATTTCTTTAATAAATTTATTCTTGTAAATTTTTAGTTATGAAATGTTTCAATCTTTGATGTTAGAGAAATCCTTCAGCACGTTCAGACTGGAAAAAATATAGTTTACATTTTATGTTAATTTTTGTGAACGTTTTCAATAAGTTGCATCTGCAGTTGCAGTTTTGGATGCATTTTTCGTCGTAGGTTGAGTTCAAATACCAGGGTTTTTAAGTACGAAAATATAGGTGAAACTGGATGGAGATTAAGAAAAATGTGCATGAATGTGTCGTAGTTATTTTTAATATTTTGTTGTTTAATACTTGCCTTGATGTGTCTCCTAGTAGTTGAAATAAGGTGTAAATATGTCAGTCAGCTATTTGATTCCTATTAATCTTTTACAACCATATTATATATTGTTGTAGGGTTAGATTCCTGCAGGAAGGACTTTCTTGGAGATCGAAAGAAAGCTTCTAGAAGTGATATATTTTATGTAATACTCTCCACTCCGTAGCTTATATGTACGTCAACCAATGCAGTTCTTAATACATGTTGCGTAACACCCGGCCAATATATCCACAGAGATGGCGATTGACACTCGTCTGTAAAGAAAACGTCTGAAATTAATGATTGATATTGTTTGTAAATTCCCGAAGTTTATTATGAATGGAAATGTCTGAGTAAATGAAATTGTGCGGCTAATAGGAGACCTTTAACTTTTGCCAATGTCTCTTGATATCAGGATGAATTCGAGTTTCATATTTATTTTCTTTTCTCTTTGGCCGCGAATACGCTCGGAATATTTTCTTGAGTATTTGTGTAATACTGTAATCATTGCTTGTGCATATCATAAATATGGTTGCTTCATCGTTACATTTTTCATCTAAGAATTGATTATTTCGTCATGACATCCTACAAGCCGTCGCAAGGGGCTGTTGAATCAGCCTTTGATAAATTTTATTGATCTAAACATGCAGCTGAATGAATAAATATTTGCACAGATCCATAAATACAAATGTATAATTACGTGCTTGCATCATAAAATTATGGGGGGTACTTCCGAAAATCCTTGAATTTTGCCTTTTGAATTGAAAATTTAGGGATGCCTAGGTTTGAAGAAGAGTATGAATAGGCAATTAAGTGAAAATGTGGTATTCAACATCAAGCTGAATAATGTTTCCAATAGTTTTGTCTGCTTTGGCCTCCTATGCGCAGGAGATATTCTCGAGTGTCCCTTTAATATTTGTTGTCATTCCTCGCGTGCAATTGGATGGAGCGCCGTCGGTTGCCGAGGGTGTAATTAGGTCTGCTGATCCCATGCAATTATCTAATTTTGTACTCATGAGATGGGAGAGGAAGGAACTTCGTTTCGTTCGCGACGACCCACGTGAAAACTTAATCGGTGCCCGCGATCGGAGCTGCTCGCTCTCCGAGGAAAGAGGGGCGGTCCTCTCGTGATAGGGCGGGAAGTGTGAAGGAGGGAGGCCGACGATTCGCGGCATACACTCCCCCAGTCGCGCTTCAACATTCGGCGGGGCCGCAAGGGTTTGGTGTGGGGGGGATTGATAACGAGGTTGAAATTTTCGATATCTGTATCGCCATATCGGAAGATAGTCCATATGAATAGCTGATTAGTTGACTGAATATTATCGATATTCGAAGTCGTATCGAATCGAGTACCTTTTGGAAATACTCCGACATACTTATTTTACTCTACAAGCTCGCCCAAGGTATATATTTCCACAATAACCTCCCTTCGTTGAACGTGATTATCAAATAGTACGTTGAATCGTTGGTTCCGTGTAATTAAACAAGAGGAAAGTACTCTCTGGTCTGTTCCAACGAGAATGATTTATATGATTCGCTTTTATATCCTGCTCGCAGTTATAATCTTACCGGTATGGCTGAATTTCCCACAAGACGTCAATCCGCTCCGCAAGCGTGTATGTGTTAATTGAAGGAAATAGTAAGACTAGAGCGAGTATTAAATAAAAAATTGAAACAAAGTAATAGATTAGATCAATAAACGGAAAAGTTAGATGTGGTATTTGTAGTCATATTCGTGGAAACTACCGATGTGGTCTTGTATCGATGCGTATCCCGCTTGCTTCGGTTGGGGGAGATGTGGTAGTGCCGAGTGGAGTTTACATGCGGGGGTGGGTGCGGTCGTTAAATAGGACTGCGGGGCAAGGAGGGAGTCGTTAATCCCCACCCACGGGCCCACGCCCACCCCGTGTGAACTTGGCCGCCGGCCAATCCACGTCAGAGGGCAGTCATCCGGCTCTTCAAGATTCTTAAAGAACTCGACTCCACCTCTCTCGCCCACTCCACCTCACCTCATCCTCTCTCCCCCTCTCCAAGTGCTCATCCCTCCCCCCCCCCCCCCTTAATCCTTTCCCGAGCCTGCCCCGCCCATTTTGTACCTCCAGCCCCCGTTTAAATTCCGTTGTGTCTTCAAAAACGCGATTCGACATGTTGCGGTTTATCGACTGCCCTTCCTGCGCTGTGTCACATAGCGACGTTCTTTCGATTCGTGCGATACATTTTGGTTTGATTTGTCGATTTTGCAGTTTAAATCGATTTAAAATGTCCGTGGGGAAATTAATAGGGATATGTGAATGAATATGCTTTTGCTCTTCTATTCGATAGGTTTAAAATTGAATTGTTCATTAGATCACTGTTCACATTGGATGAGGATAATTTTTGCGTACCTGTTGTTTACCATTTAATGTTGGTCATGCCTCTTGTCTGTTTTCCTTGTTTTTGTTAAATCTAGTCCTGCCAGGGTAGGTTTTTTGACCTAAAAATGTGGCTATTCTGCTCATAGATATATTGACGTAGAGAAATGTGTATCGAAATGTTTAAAGCGTGCGTGGTCGGTGAATGAAATGATATCATGGAATTGTTTGTGATTAATTTGTTGAGATTTAATTTGTTGACACTGCCGCAGCAGTTTTGGCTTCCAAATTGTGAATCGTATTTTCGTCTCTAGCAACAATTCACTTCTGTTCGTTACGGCGAATTTACGATGAAAAATTTTTATTTTGGCTTTTAAACGCCGCATTTCGTGGAAAGGGGAAGATAATTGTATGCTTTCACGGACTTTTTCTTTGAATTTCGATTTCAATTGTCTACTTACCTCTAATAATAATAACAGTGCAAACCGTGTGTTTTCCAGGTAATGCTTGCGTCAGTTACATCTTGAAATCATTATTCTAATTCCTTTTAGTGGAACATCGCTTCGGAGCTGCTAGGAATTTACTCTATTCTCAATGGACACCTGCCAATAGTTTGGATTTTCAGCTTTTAAACCTTGAATTACGAATATTACTTGCGAACTTTGCTCATTTGCCAATAAGTTTTGCCGTTAGTGATCATAACATTGATGACATGTAGCAATAATTATTGTAAAAACTAAACTTTAAAGTTCTTATTCCGAAGATTTATTAATCTCATACTTCCAATTTCACCAAGCTTCTTATTTCTCGTGAGCGCTCGCCGAATTTAGCCGGTCTACCCTTCCGGTCTTATAAAATGAATCGCACCCGAGGACGACGTTGGAAATCTATATTATTTTATACCCATTCGGCATTTTATGTGATGGAATCGTTTCCTGTTTTTTGAATAATTCGGGGGTGAAAAAGGGGGTGTGGAATGGGGTTTCGAAGGCCCTCCGAAGGCGGCGGATCGAATAATAAGCGAGATTAATTCTTCCCGGGATAACTAATTCGTTCCCCGTCCTTTCCCTTCGCCTCACCGCGGTCCTGTCCTCATCCTGACCCTTTCCTCGTACCATTTTCCGCCCGAAACCGTTTCTTTTCCTTTCCAGCTCCTTTTTTCCATTCCTAAATCCTTTGATGGGAACGTCGACGGTGAAAAGGATAGCTCACCATCTCATTTCCGCGTCCTCTGCAGCGTTTCGAATCCGATTGTCCCGCCTTTTTTTATTTTATATTCCTTTGCACAAACCCATTTCCTGCGAATCCCGGGGTGATGCTCTTCTCTCTCTTCCCTCCTCCCCCCGTGCTAGTTGACTCGGATCGTGGTCTCTGGCCGGGAAAAAGATTGGCTCTCTAAATAATTTTAGATAAATGGGGGCTTCTTCCCAGCCATGATTCTATTGCTACGTATAAAAAATAATTCCCGGTTAAAAAAATCGGTCAAAATAACTACTGTCATCGATCTTCGTCGGCATTTCATTTTGAAGAGTGGCTTTCTCTGATTTAGGTTTGGTTTTCTCAACTGCTGTCGCTCAGATGTTGCCATTCTCAGATATTATATTAATTTTTTCAACGTAATGCATTGCTTTGTCTCTTGGCTGAATTTCCTGTTTCGTCGTAATAGTCATAATGCTCGTCTTGCCTTCATTTTCAATGCTTACAATTTTCCCTGCTGATTTTTTTATTACATCCTTTATCCATCAGCTCTCAAAAATCCTCCTTAAAATCTTGGATGTCAAAGAATTAGTTTTCTTCCACGTTTCGCAGTTTCCTTGATAGTTCCCCGAAAAATGTTTTTCTGAAATTTGCTCATAAGAAAAACGAGTGTAGTTCCGTTTTGATTGTTAGGATAATAAATACCTGATGCTAGTGTTAGATATTTACGGCGTTATGCACAGTTCTATGCTGACATATACAGGTCACCCAACTTATTAATAGCTATCTGACGACGAAGAAAACCGCGCCACCAATTAACTGAAGCGGACTGTGCGTCCGAGATGCGTCTCTCTACCCGTCTTCTTCGGACCTGCTGGCAGCACGGCGTTGGATTAGGTGCCTCTTGGTTATTACTGTTGATCAGTTTATTTGTGTTGGATATGGTGAAATTGTTTAACTTTCCTTTGACCTCTTGTACCTTCTTTAAAGCTAGTTGGTCTTAGAAAGTCAGAGAGTTACTTTTTTTCCTTCCATAAACGCGTTAGTCCAGTGCTCGCCAATGATATTCTATATGCGTAGAAATTCGAATCCATTTTCCGTTCCTGGAGATTTAATGCTTGCTCTATCGCGTGATCCAATGTCCTACACTCATTTTTGCCCTTGTATTTTTCTATCACATATTAATTCTTTCGCAAGCTTCGTCTGGGGCAGCTGGTTACACAGGGTGATGCAGCACATACATCGGCGCTGAGATAAGCAAGAGAAATGTTCACATTAAATTTGGTTCAAAGGCCAGGCTAAAGTACGGGCTTCGTATAATCAGCTATAACATTTGAGCGCTGCTAGCCTCTCATCCTAGACTTTTTTGTTCTCACGAGGAGCGTTGGGCGTATGTGAGAATTATTTGTCAATAGCTCTGTGCTTTAATGTGTGCCCAGTTATCACAGGCGCTCGCGGTTGGGCAACGAAAATCAACGCTCGTGTTAGAACGTTTCACCATCCCTTTCTGCCTCAGAATAAAATCATTAGCGATACTATCAGCAAACTTTGAGTCCTCTAAGTCATCCAGAAAGCGTTAATAAGAAGCTCATACAAAATGGAAGACGCGTTTCTTTAGTGTGGGGAACAAATTTAAGGCAGAATCAGTTTTAAAACACAATGTTCAATAGTTTTTTTAGTACGATTTTAAAGGGGAGAAACAGTGAAATATTCTCACGGTGGAGTAGGGCGTGATCACGAAAAGGTTACGTGAATAGCCTTCAAGTGAAAGCTCACTTACATATGTAGAGCCTTTGTAGTGGGGTTAAGTTGAAAAAGAGTCTCCAGAGCACTCCTGTTGTTTTGATTTTCGAACAGCATTATAGACGAAGGTGATAACTTAGTACTCAGTTCGATGTTGTACCCTACAATTAGAAAACTATCCATTTACAATTTGAATGTATTCGGGTGAGGTAGTTTCACTTCATCCTCGATATATTAATAGCGTCATCGTAAACAAAGTAAAAAGAAACTTGTTAAATTTCCTGAAAGATTTTCTAGGTGCTTTTTTTATAATTAATATTAGGTAGGCAGAACCCTAATAATAAATCTAAATCTTCAACGATCAGTTTCATTTGAAGGTTATCAGGAGTTTCCTTTTGTTAAGGTTTTTTTTTCCAAAACTGGGAATATTCGGCTAATCTGGGATTCGCGCTCAATATGAATATGATTCCGTTGGTTGTCTTTGCCCCCTGTATCTCATATTTATGGAAGGCGGTAAATTCTCTTAAATTGGAAGATATTTCATTATTCCCGCGATAGCTCCGGACACATTTCTCTACTAACCGTTTGAAGAGGTTTGGTTTCGGCATATGGGTGCAACCTGTTGAATTCTTTAGCCTGCCAGTAAGAAATGAAATGAATTGGTGTTGAACCTACACCGACAAAAAAGTCAAAGAAAACGTCACCTTTCAGAAGATATCGCCATTAGGGAAATGTAGCGATACTGTTTGATCAGCGCATACCGCTCTTTTATATGCTATTAAGGCTCTCCAATTAATTTCTTAACATGTGTGAGTCTGTGCGCAAAAACCACGACTCTTTATCACACCCATTCGTGGTTTTATTTAGTGAACAGAACCTGTATCAAAAAGAAAAAATTGAACCAAATTGGAATTGTGCGTATTGAATGTAATTTGCTCATGGGAGTTTCATGCTTGACTTGATTAATAATTATGTAGTTGGCCAGCAGTTATTTCACTTGAACAAGACTCGGAGGAATATATCTTTTTCACATATTTTTCAATTGAGGCTTTCATTTTTTGACCGTGTTAAAATATTTGCTCGTGTTAATTTTAGGATTAAGAATTACACTGCGGTTATTATTCCGAAAAATTCAAAAACTCAGCAGAGTTCAATATATGACACTTGTTTTTTAACGAGATTGCTTCATTTTAGTTTGGTTTAACGAAAATGAAAGAAAATACAAAATTAATCATCACAAAAATATCAATTCAAGCATGCAATGAATTATGCGTTTTCATTTCAGCTGTACGTTAAAAAAAATTATTTCTCGTGTCGTTGTTCCATATAAATACATGCGAGAGAAGTGAAAAAATTGCTCCCCGATCCGATACCCTCATCGTCGATGGGGTTTAGTTAGCTCGATTTCACTTTCTGTGACTGTGCGATAGATGCGCTAAAAATGTCGACATGTCCCAAAACTGTCGACAAGTCCAGGTTGTGTTGTTAATGTTTGAAAATGCATTTACACCTACGTAATACCCTAAAAGTCGACGCAAGGGCATGTGGCAGGGGGTTTCAGATCCGAGGCCATTCTGAATCGGTGTATGGGCTGGTGGATACAACAAGGGATTTGTCGTAGTGGTCTTGGGCTCTTAATACAGTTCGGTTGGCCAATTCCTCCATCCATTCTGCTCAGTGCGTACGAAATCGATGTCTTAAGATGAAATTTTTCCTTGTCGATACTAAGATGTTATTTTTTCCCACGAAAGTAAGGGATCAGAATTACTGAATGCCCAATCAATGTAAACCCTTGGGGGAACAGTATTTTGTGCCTTCTAAGTATTTAGAATATTATCTTCATTTCATCAGGCCATTGTCTTTTTTGTTCCTAACAGCTCATCTCTTATGCATAGTGAAGTACGTTGTATGAATTATTTGACACAAATATTGCTGCTAACAGTTAAGAAAAACTTCATTTTTGTTCTTGCATCCTTGGCGTTGAATTGCACCCACTGCCACACACCCAGCGTTGTCTTGCAGGGTACAGTGAGGATGTTGATTGAAACGGAATTGTCAGAAAGGTTCTCCCGGATACATTTTCAGATTTATCATGATACCGATATGCCCACTCCCGTATCCTCATAATGACGATAATTTTTTTGCCGAGGGTCAAGTTAAGCAGAAAATCTGTAAGAACTGGCGTTAACCCCGCAGCATCGTTTGTAGCAGCGCTTGACATGGCAAATGGGTCGTCGTGTGTGGGCGGGGATGCTTTCGCACTCGGCAGTCGATGCAGTATCGCGCGGAGTCAAGACGACCGAGCATCTCGCCACCCTCCTCTGAAACCCTTTCAGTCCCCAACATTCCCGGCTTCCCTCCATCCCCCTCGGCTCGTCCCCTCTCCCCCATTTCACCCTGAAGTGGCAGGCGAGGAGTATGCATCGATTATTCCCGCCCTCGAATGCGGCGTGCCCCCTTCCCTTTCCCCTAGGGTGGGGGAGCGGAAGGCTGCCCTGGGAGGTAGTGAAGGGGCGGATGCGGGGGCGGCCGGCGCCGCGCCCCGGGTTCCTGGGTGCTCTGCGGAGGTATGTACGGAGGGTGGGAGTGCACGAAGGAAGCCAGCGACTCCGTCCCCTCCGGTACCACTTCCCTCCTCCCTTGACTCCCTTCTCCCGAGAGTTCAGCTCGGCCGAAAACATAAAGTCGGCGTAAAAAGATCTCTGAAGGTATCCCCCCTACTTTCGAAGAGTAATTGAAACGTCTCTCGGCCCGGATGGCCAGGTGACTCCAGAACTGAGCCCACGGGTCTGGACCCCCCTCCCCGCAAACTCCCCCAAGGCTCACCTTCCACCCCCCGGAGCGTTTCATGTCGTTATTGGGATGATTTATTGCATTTGCCCAGCGGCAATTTATTTCTATTATTGGATCAGTGCTCACTGTCGGCGTTGGCGATATCTCCAGAGAGTTGAATGCCTTCCTTAGTCGGTAATATAATTTTAGTAATTACATCTTCGGTTTTAACCACGTCGGGTACTCTTCCTCCCTCCTTGCAACTGTGTGAAAATCAAGATGTCGATAATAGGTGCATGCATTTCGGAGGCTTGATTTATAGTGTTAGGGTGTTAGGTCTTTTGTTAGGTGGAAGTGGGGGATATATAAGTGGTCCTTATTCAAATCAAATCTATGACAAACTTAAACGGTAAGACTAACTTACTCGTCAAACGATCACAGACGACAAAGGGTTATGTCATTTAATGGCTTTCCCCGAAGAGTATTTTTAAAGAATGGAATATAATCCTTTAAACTAGGCGATGAAGAACGCGCGCCTTTTATTGATGTGTTTAAACTACAGTATCGAAGTTGTGAAGGCTCCTATTCAAAGGAGTCCCAATGTACGATAGGTGCGGTTGGGAAGGAACTGTTTCGCAGCAGTCGATAGGAATGAGATTAGCCCATCGGGTAGAAGAGTAAATCTCTGTTACCCGTCCGGAAATTTAGGTCGTAAAGCGTTCACAGGGCAGTCTAAGTAAATCCAGAAAATCGCACAGCGCAGCATCTATGCCCACGACGGGATTTTCACCCAGAGCTTAAGGTTATCGGGACTGACGTGAACGAACACGCAGCCGGAGGTGGACCGATTCTTGACCCTAGGGCGGTATGCTTGACCTAGTTCCAAAGGAAATACAGTGCGGACATTGAGTTCCATCACACCAGTATTATCATGGAGGGAAAATATCCTTTTGCCCCGACTTAGCATTTTCCTTTGGTGAAAAGAGATTTAAGTCATTTTTCCCTTTCGAAAAAAAAGAGGCGGATGATCTAGACCAAGGTGAAATGGAGGAAACAGATACGATAGAGGAGGCGCAAATCATACATAAGCCCAAAATACACATGGCGCACGAATAATGGTTTATTGAAAAATTTCACCAAAAAGAAGAGCAAATTTAGCAGATAATGCATAGTCTTAATTTCACTGCACTCGGCTACGTTCTTATATTTGATAAGGGAAAATAGGTGTCTTCAGGTGAAAAAATACCATTTTTTTCTTGCGAAATCGATAAAATCTTGTGTTTCGCGACGACTGCAAGGTTATTTTCATGAAGGCAATTTTTGTCGGTAACTTAATACTTCGACTCAAGTGGCATTTTGCAAAAATTTGTCTCGTGGAAAAGTGTAAGTTGACGGGTGGTAGGTCTTTCGTTGCGTCAGCGCAGGGCCCGTAGATAGATCTCTTGGAACGACCGCGTGGCCATTTCGACGTTCCCTCTGCGAAATGCGCCGTCGGCCCCTCTCCCTCCGTCAGCCCTCCCACGTCGTTCGTGGAATGAGCTCAGCCATTCTAGCCTCCCCATACCCCCCCCCCCCCCCGCCCGCCCGCCCTCTTGTCGGAATCCCGGGAGAATTCGAAAGAGAGAAGGCAAACTCGGAATCGAAGAAAGCAAAGATATGTTAATTGAGAGTTTGACGTAAAATCGATACGGAAGTGATATATTGGTGATATTTCGCGGTCTCATTATTTTTATGTTTGAATTTGCGCTCGTCAATGGGGTGTGTTTTTTTACGTTTTCTTTTGGAGTAAAAGGGTTTCGATGGAGCTTTTTAATGTGGGATTTGTGTCAAGGGAGGATTATTATTATTATATCTGGTACTATATCTATTGCATAAAATATTTTACCCAATTGATGGAAGTGGTGTTTACGAGCACGGTCGTTAATATTCATGATTGATAAGGTTTGATAGTTTTAAGTGGCCGTGATTAATATTTCTGCTCTACGGATTAAAGTAGGATTTAACGTAACTCAGACTGGTCATCATTTTACTTCTTAGCCCTGTCCAAAAAGCCACAACCTGGCGCCCCACACTACATGCAACTGTTCATCAATTGCGAATGTATTCTACCTTCCTTAACTCTGCCTGACATGCGTATTCTTTTCCTCACCCTACCTCATTTCTCTTTCCTTCCTAACCATGCTTTGCTCTTAATCATCTTGATTTTTTATATATTATTTAAGGCTTAGAGGAAAACATGTGTTTGAAAAATTAGTTAAAATTTCCATAACAATCGTTCCGAACTTATCAATGGTTGAAATTTTCCAAGAATGTTAATCCCGACAATGTAAAAAAAAGGTTATATCATTTTCAACATGCCAATTTAAGGCTTAAAGTTCAAATGAAAAATGTCAACATTCCTCAGAAATATATTTGTCAAATAGGGCGAGGGAAGATAAATAGTTGAAAATAGATTATTTTTCTTTTTCGACTAGTTACCAGTTGGTCAGTCTAGAATTATTGTACGTTATTAGTTTGGGTGTTAGAGAGCAATCACCACAGGATTAAACTCCTGTAAGCATGTTTTACCGAGTAGCATTCCTTAGCATGTACAGCCGAATACAGGGCCGGCGTAGAATAACAGTGGTGTGGTAGATTGCATTTTACCCACTATGCGTTCGAATATTTTCCTTCCATTAACGATCTTGTCAAAGTCTTCTAAATATCATTTACTGCGTCGTGGAGTGACATGGTTTCTTTTGTCCCGCATGATGATTTTTGCCCCCTTCTCTTCGGAGGAGTCCTCTTATACAATATACATATCAGCACGTTCGTCGTGTTGGAATCGCAATTCCTCATCGAATTAGTGCGTTGGCTCTTCAATTTCCATAAGAATCTTAATTCCAATAACACACTAGGATTAAGTGCGTAATGGTCCATTCCATTAGCTCCCTGCCATTAGGGACTCTTGGGTGGGAGGGGAAGGCCACTTTAGAATCGCGTCACTCGTGTTTAATCCAGGTTGCCATGGCCTCGGCGTCTGTGTGTGAGTGGGATCCTCATTTTCCCGTCGAGCGTCAAATCCACCTTCGTTCCCCCGGCTCCCATTCAAGCCGGGTCGGTGTCTCCTCCCTCCACCCAAACCACGCTCTTCCCATGGCTGTTTTAACGGCCGGGCGAGGGCTAATTCATCCAGCGCTCATTTCGGCGTTGTTCTTACCTGGAAGTATTGGGAAGAGTAACATGCATGGGGGTTTTATCCAAAGTGCGATTGTATTTGTTTTGGGCGAATCTGTTCCTCCGGATTGGGGCGTGACTTTGTTTCGCGAAGTCAAAGCAACGTGCGTTGATGCAATTCACAGCTCAAATCATATTTCTTCAATGCGGAAACACTTGCGGTAGTACCAGAACTACACGTGTAGTCGTTAATCAGCTTATAGAGCTCAACTGGACCGCTAATATAATGGTTACACTCACCAGCTGCCTTGGGGCGGTTTAACGTTGCTAATATTCATAAAACCCGCTGCAATTATGCATTAGAGAATCTTTTTCAGCATTTAATGAACAGCTGAACAATTAAGGAAAACTCACGTGGGAGCGTATGTCGTATGCGACTACCACGTACAATAAAATATATAGTGGGTTGGGCGTTTGCCTACCGCCCGGAGGGCCCGAGTTCAATTCCACGAGCTATGTGATTATTCGGGTACCAAAACTCATGATGAAATGAAACCCATAGGTGGCACATAAAAAGGAACTGGACCCCTACTCTGATGTGTGAATTTCACACGCCGTTGGTCTTTGTGCAAGGTGAGTTTTATTCTTCCTTCAGCCAGCCTTAGGGGTGGTTACTGTGGTAATTAATGATGGAACAAACGCGAGCGTTAGGCCCTGTGGGATAATCACAGAGGGTCACTGAATTAATTACTTTAATTCCGTGATTTATGTTGATGTACCCAGAAGGTGTGGCCTCCTATGTAGAGTGAAACAATAGGTCATTCATAAATGACTGCTTTTTATTGTTTCGTTGCCGTGCAAAAGTGTTGAAGATGCCATTCCAATAGCATTCAAATAAACCATATCCGACGAATTGAGTATAACTCTTCTAAAAGCAACCAATTACCCAAAATTGTTGCGTCAAAGATAGCGGAAAAATGATCCCTGTGTCAGTATAAGGAATTTTTATAATCTGTCTTCGACAATAATCGATTGTGGGCAAGTTGCAAGAACTATTCCTATATAGACAAACTCGTTTTAGGCTCTTGTAGGCTGAACTAGATTGAAGCTGTTCTACAGTGAATTTTTATATACCTATTCTACTGCGAATTTACTGTTAAATAAATCCCTGCAGTAAATTCAATATGTTTTGAAATCTTATAACAATTGATGGAGATATTAATTTCGAAAAAAATTTTCTGTCAACAAAGCTTCATGAAATGGGGATAATTTTAAGGTAATCTACAGGTTAAGGTAGGTTTTTGGATGGACATAACGGAAATGGGAAAGGAAGAGGATTATGCTGCAGTGAAATTCTTTATTCTCTAAAATAGTTCCTTAAGTTTCTCGACGCCTAATTTATCTGATGCGATTAACAAAACTCAATATAGTTCTCGCGTATTTTGCCAAATCCAGATTGTCCCGAAGAGGTTGAATGTTGGTTCAGGTCCAAGATCTCCTTCAAGTCACCTTCTGACTCCCAAAGCCTAAGCGGATGATCTAGGGATCATCTGGAGCATATTTTCCGCTTCTTCCCAGGTTTTGGGGCATGGGAGGGATCCGTGGTGGGGGAGAGAATTCGAATGCAAATCTATCGTGGGCCCGGTGAGGAGGGAAGCTAGAAGCGTGGGATGTGTTCACTCCCTCAACCGTTTGGATCGCTGGGGTCAAAACGCTCAGCTCCGCCGTGCCCCGCTGCATTGTGTCGCGCTTCCTCATTCGCTTCAAAAGAGCGTTCTATTTATTTTTTTCCTCCATCGCGGGAAACCCCAAACAAATGGATAAAAACTCCCCGCGTCGCGGCGGGCTACAATGGAGAGATGTCGTGAGTCTTCTTTTTTTTTCCTCCCCTCCTACCCCGAGAAACAGCATTTCCCCTCGCCCAATTTTCACCTGTGGATGTCGTCGCGGCCCGAAATTCGTGTCGCGTCCGAGACAACAGCCCCCCCCCCCCACACGTTTGGTTCCAATCTTTTAGGGACATCGCTTCGCGGCATGGGGTTCCGGTGCGAAAAAGGCGCAAACAATCGAGCCTCGGAGCGTTGGGACGTTATCGATTTTGGAAGTGCGCTAATCGGGGCCGTTTTATGAGGCAAGCCGATTATACCGGTTCCGTCCTTCGCGACTCTTGCGGCGTTGGGCATATCTCTTGCGGTCTTGTCAACATTCCCCTTCCCGCTCATACACTAAAGGGGATTTTTTTCTGCCGAAGTCATATCCCTGTGATTCACAAACACCCCTCGTGGGTTTGTATGCGTATTTTCTGAATCCATGGGCGGCAGGCAGAGGCGCATCTGTCCTCTGAATCGTGTCAACGCCCACACGCACTCGCTTACCTCTCTGTGTTGCCTTCATTCCCCAATGCTTTTCCGACTGCGGATAATTTGACACTTGTTATTAGGAAAGGGGGAATATCAAGGTTGCCGAAGCTTTCAATTTTGTGTTGGAGGCCCTCAGACGTGAAAAAATTTTGTAATTCTTATGAAGTTTTCTGCGTGTTTCCTAGCCGATTCGGCGCAATGCTGCACTCAAGTGGCCATATTTCGCCGACGAGGGTCTCGCGTGGAAAACATACCCATTCTAATTTACCGGAATAATAAATTGATCAGCTATTTTTTCAACTACATTTCGAGGAAAGGTGAAAATTTTTTGCGTGTTATTTACTCATCTTTTTCGGATGTGTTGTGTCTGGAAAATTATCAATATCATGGAAATCATCCACATTGCTAATAATACGATTATTACAATCGTATTCAAGGTAAGCCAGTGAAATAATTGCACCCTTGATTATGAACGTTGAGAAGGACATACCGAGTTAAATTTTTGTGTACTATCTTTTTATAGGTACATAAATACGAAAGGCGGTTCAGGGAAAGGAATAGTATTCTGGGTGAATTTCACACTTCTGGGTGAATTTCACACGTCATTGGGTTTAGTCCTGAGTGAACTCTACCCTCACCTCTCAAACAGACCTTCAGGTTGAAAACGGCGGTTTGGTTGATCCATTGGATACGAATTAATGTCTTAGTTCCTTTAAGTCTTGAAACATTTAGTGTTCATAGTGAAAACGATTCATAAAATCTTTCCCTTTAGAAAGATTTCACCGTTTTTCAAATTGAGCTTGGGTTTGCAAACATAAACTGGAATGGTGGTCGTGCAGAGGGCAGTAAGAGGCATAGAAGTAAATTAGTCGTGGTTAAAACATTTTTGTGGAATTTTCTCACGGTCATTTTCTTTTGAAACTTTTATCAATCCTTTTGAAATGTTGTGTAAGTTCTGCTATGTTGGATTCTCTGCATATGCACACCACTATTTTCCATATTTTCTCCATTTACAATCTCTATTCACCGATGAACTTTGCCTTTGGACCCCAAACCCTTCCATTGTTCTGTTACTTTGAGGATCTTATTAAAATTAAGGTTTATGCATAATTCATTCGGAAGGAACCGGAAGGTTGAAGTAGTCTTCGGTGGCCCTTTGACCTTCGAAGAAAATATGTAAGAGGATATTTTAGTTCAATGCGTAGCCCACAACATCTCGGTATCAACCTGAAGGTTGGTCTGATATGTGAGGGTGTAGCTCAGCTCGCACTGATCCCGAAATTTATACTTTAACGTTGTAGGGGTCAAGTTTCTTTCCCTCTGGTGGCTTCGCAGGTTCGTGTTGCCCGAAAAATTACACAGCTTGGTTGAAGTTGCTTGTGCCCAGAGGCATCACTCGGAATAAAGCCCGGACCCTCCGGTCAGTAGTCCAGCGTTCTACCAATTGGACTAACACGCTCCGACTAATAGCTATGTATTGTGGAATATGCATAAAAAACGCTCTTGCTCGTAGTGTTTCCAAGATTCACTTCTTGCTAATGTCGACTATGTCGACACAGTACTTGAATGAAACCGTCTTACAAACGTACTTATATTCTCCACTCGAAAAATTCGAATATTTTGGGTATAAATGCGAAAACCTGAATTGGATGATTTTTTTCCGGAGCCTAAGGCTTGATGCTGCACCACCCGCCACACACCTCTCTTCACTCCCTTCGCCGGTTCTCACCCTCCCTCACCCCCGTTCCCCCTCTTCGCGTGACCCTCCCCTGCTCTTCAATCCCTTTTTTTTATCCGGGCCCTTCCGCATCCTCTCCCGGCCCTTGTGCCACTCGACTGCCGGAAACTCCGCTCCCACGGCACCATCGATCTGCCCGCCTCTCTCCCTCCCTCTTCCTCCCTCACCTCGCCTCCGGGTGCGGCAGAGAGAGGCGTGCTTGGTGCCGCACATACTCCCCCCTCCAAACCCCTGCGCCGCTCTCTTACTCCCTCCCTCCCTCCCTCCCTCGCGGCCACGCCTCCCCACACAGCCACCACACCAACCCCCGGAGCTTCTCCCCGCACTTTCCAACCCCCTCTCATCTTCTCCGGATACATGCTGCGGCGTGGTTGTTTATTCACAAGCGTGTAATAGTTGATGGGACGGGGGGTATATTAGATTGATTTCGTTACACGTAGATGCCCTCGGACATATTTAATCGACCAAGGACTCCATGATATTGATATGTTTCGAAATCTTTCTCCTGTGTTTCGTTTTCATCTGTTGTTAATTTTCCATGAATGGTTTAGAAATGTATCCGCCATAAAAACCGGTCAACAAAGATTCGGAGTGAGATCAATAGTTTCGGTCATTGTATTTCCATTAGATGGGGCAGAAATTTACATCAAATGTTCAAACAAAATGACAATTAACGGGGAAGTCATCGAGACACACAGGGTATTATTAATATGTATTCTACCGGTTAAAGTAGGTTTTGGATGGAGACAGCTCATACAATTGTACAGTAATACAATTGTGTGCTTCTCCTAACAAAAAAACGCTACCTGACGTCTGATTCTACTGTAAGTCCCTCTGTAATCCCGCATACTTATTTCCTCCCTTCATACTGGGCAATACATGCACGGAAATGAATTTTTGATTCGATGGCCATCGTCCTACTGAACGAGGTTCGCAATAACGTACGTTTCCCCTTCATAAGTATGCAGTTCTAATGAAAACATGAAATATTAATTAAAATTGTAAACACTGTTTTTGAGTGAAACTATCGATAGAACCCATCATTAAGTAATAATTTGGGTAATAGATGTGAATTCTCATGAAAATTTCCTAAGCTTATTTTTACTTGCAACTACGATTGATTTGCGTAAATTTTATTTTGTTTTTCCTTTCGTTTCAGGTGAGTGATATAACCATGGCTGTGTTATTTGGGGTATTCAATGTGATGAAATCTTGCGTGCGCGGTGACCGCGGTGGTAAGTTTCCTTACGATTAATGAGCTCTAGCTCCAATATCTTTGATTCTTCGATTAGCCCTACGATTTCTGGAGTCTCTCCAAATTCTTAGCTGATTGGTAAGAGTAATTTCTTTACCGCCGGTGGAGTCCAAGAGTTTGTTTCACCAAAAACTACTTAAAAGTGTCGCCGCTGTCATTCAGACAAAGATAATTTCAATATTATCCCCCTGCTGCAAGTGGATTCATTGTCCAGCTTTCTAACAAATTTTTCGTTCATATATCCAGTGAATTGACGCCTTTAAGGTCTGGTACCTTTTGTCTCTTGCAAATCGAGCTCCCCTTAAGGAGGTAAAGAGGAAATAATTTGATGTTGTTGTAGAAGAGAAATCGTTTCTTATAAATGTTCCCGGGAAAATGTATGTAAAGCATGGAGTTTCCCAATTTAAATTCCCATTTTGCTTGACTTGAGGTCATCGGGGGTGTTAGACCATACTATTAATAAATAGATATTAAAAAAAAGTATTTGAGAAAAATTAACAGTAGCAATATATAAATAAATGAAGCTACTATTGCCTAAGTGATGCAGTTTTTTTTACAATTAAAAAATCCTATTTTTTTATTTTAAAGTACCAATTAATGAGCGATAATTACGGGAGTTAACCGGAAGAGTTCCTCTGAAATATATGATGCAACACTTGCATCGACCTCATTCGTCGGATGGCGCACTGTTGTTATAATAAGACACCTCCATCCTCGCAAAAATTCTGGACCCATTCCGCGAGCCGTGCACAAAAATTGCAGTGGTTCCATTCCTCCGACCTTGGTGGGCGTTCCGCAATCCCGAGACCTGGCCGCGAGCTACGCGTAGACGTAGGGTTGTCAGCTCGAGTAAACCGGTCTATTTACGTCTTGAGATCTCTCGCACCACACCAGTTGCTTGTTCTCTCTTTCTCTCTCTTTCGCGCGTGCCCATTTACCGTTTCACCGGCCGTGGTGGGGTGCACACGCATCTCTCATGGTACCACGCCCTCCGCAGGTGGGAGGGGTCGGGTGCCTCGCCCGGCGTCCGACGGCGAGTGGGGCGGCGGCGTCTCCCACGCGCCGCGCCGTCCTCCGCCGGCTGCAACTGCGAGCAGAGGCCCCCGGGGAGGTAGGTCGACACCGCCACTTTTGAAACCGTCTTCGCGCACATCTTCGGGGTTCTCGGATCTGCCGAGCGGGTTCACGGCCGCATTGGGAGCGCGATCCCCCGCGATATATGTTGGCTCTCGCGCATGAACGACCAGTGTCTTGCAGATGAAGGAGCTCATCCGGGGAAATGCGAAAGTTAGTATTATTTCATTTCGCAGAAGAGCAAGTAGTTATTTGTTTCAACCTGGGCATGGTAGTTTGGTGGTTCGGGTACACGGGTGTTCCACAGCGGTAGGAACGGACTCCCGTTCTCGGGGGCATCTGCCTTAAGAGGTCTAATTGTTATGCACGATTCCCGAATTATATTCCATAGAAGCTCTTGCCAATATTTCTCGTTCGGTCATCAAACAATGCATATTGTGCCGAATGTTTCCCGAGTGTGGAAGATATTTTAATTGAAGGAAGTGCAAAGAGTTGAATGATAAACAGGCGGGGAAACTAATTGTAGGAAAAATTGCGGTGGAAGACTCAGGGCGAGAATATGGAAATTTCCAAGGTAAGGGAGAAATTGGGGCGCAATACGCAGGGAGGTGAAAGCACTTTCAGGAAGTATGAAGGGAAATCCGGGATGATCACTTGAGTTCAGATAGGGGAGAGGCATGCGTGGTGTCACACGCTCAGCAGTAATTAGGTCAATAATAAAGGGAGGAATATAAAATACAACCATGATTGTTTGTTACAAACAGGGTTCGATCAGGAGTTTGAATCAGTGAATTGGTGGAATTAATGAATATTTTGCAGAAAATGGAAATGCACTGATGGGATAGGAGCATTATCCGCAACTCGGACTGCTCGGGAGCGAGTGGGGGACGGAAAGTCCAGATGGGTCGTGGGAGGAAGAGGGGTAAGGTGGCGGGGTTTTCCATTATCACTGTTGCTATTCAACGTATTATTGCAGAGAATGATTGAAGAGGCATATGAAGGACTGGAGATATGAATGAAAGTCGGTGTAAAATCCACAAAATAAGTTACGCTTGCGTATGATCTAGATTTGGTTAACCAGTTTTGCCAACCAGCAGTTTTGTTAACAAGCCAAGGATTTGTAAGCATCGCTGAGGGCATTGGGAAGTCAGTGCGATAGGTATGGGATGCGAATCGATACAAGAAAAACTAAGGTTAGGAGGTTCACAAGGAGGAGGGAAGCTAAATTGAACTTAAAATGCGAGGATAAAAACTAGATCCACTGAAATAGTTAACTTCAGAGACTAAGTCTTGGAAATGTCTTGGAACAATTCAGATTAGTAGGGATATAAGGAGGAGGATTGAAGACGGGGAATTTGGTACGGAAGTTAAGGAAAGCCTAGTTAAAATTTCGATATGGATCGTAGTTTTGTATGGTGCAGAAACAAGGTCTTTGAAGCAAATTGATAAGCATAGTTTGGGAGGCTTTTGAAACCTGGGTTTCGAGGAGGAGGGAAAAAATTACGTGAACGGAAAGGAAAAACAAACAAGAAGTACTTCACACTAGTACAGTGATTGTTCGGGTGCCAAATCTTCCTGGAAAACCGCAGGTGGCACATGAAAAGGAAGTGCCCGAGTGCTCTGGCGCTTGATTTTTACACGCAGGCAGACTTAGTACTCCGCCTTCGCCTATCAAAACAACCTTCGTGTTATTCACACCGTTAACTCGTGTCGATCGGTCATTAGATATATGTTTGGGACTAGTTCGATCTCTCTCGCCCACGCCTTGTACCCGACATATTGCCTCTAATCTTTTGTTCGAGTGGTTTGTACCATTTGGAAGGAAGGCAGGTGTATCACACTTTCCGCCTTGGTGTTTTCGGAGTGTTAGGAAGGAAAGCGGTATAAATGGTGTTCTGGAGCATCTCCACTTCCACGGGAGGGTCGGTTGTATCTCGAGGTCGATATACCCCTGATTCTTTGATAAAATGGTCAATTTTTATCATGCTTCCTTGGCACGGTTTTTTGTTCTTATAAAACATGCCAATTTGAATTAGTAGGAACGTAATTTGTCTAATGATTCTTTGTTTTGATTCCGATAGCGTATTCTTCCGCAAGTGTTACGTTTGAGTCCATTGAAAATGCACCTTAAGCGGTAGACTACCAAGTAATACGTCCTGGGTAGGCGTATTAAAAAAAATATGACGGTTAAAGGCCTTAAAACAAAATAACCTGGAATGTCTTGTTGTCATTATAATTTACATGATCCTGTATAATTATAATCTAATCTAAAGATAGAGGTATTACTTTGTGGTGATTGATTCCGCTCTTGGACTGTAAAGAAAGTGTAATATTTGACGGTGGTGAATTCCGAAATATTTATGTTTAGACTTTTCTCTAACTAATTGGAATTCGCTAATTGTTTTGTCTAATTTATGATATGAACGCGTGCGATTTTGTAATAGTGGTCGGTAAATATTGTTCATCATTTGGTTCAGGTGCTGAAAGTAAACGTGAGGGATGGTAATCAGTTTCTTGCATTGTAGCAAATAACCATTTGGAGTGTTGTATGTGTACCCTCCCCCAAATACGCCATCGTCATCCATTCAATTTAAGGTGACGCAACTCTGCATTCGGATTCTCTGCTTGCTGTCGGATGCAGCGACAGTGGGGTCAGTTGATGAGTGACGACCGGTTAATTTCCTTCACGATTCAGAGAGCTGCGCTCGACGTTCCCTGGAGTTTCAATGGTTCGTTATCCATCGCCAGGGTCCTGTCAAATTTTTTAGTAGAATGCCACAAATGGTAATCGTTCGGCATCGTGTTTATAAGGGCGACGTGCATGGTGTTGCAAAAACTTAATATCGCTCTCCTTTCAAATTTTGAAGCCGTCATTTTCTGAGAATATTGTTTTTAATGTTCGGCGTAGTTAGTTTTCGTAATAGTGTCGTTTTCTTCGTTGTTTATTGCCTATAATATTATTCCTCTCAACTGTTATCTGTGGCCGATTGTCATAGAGAAGCACAAATAACACGCCATTGTTTTATGTTTTTTTCTTGACGCATTATCTCTGGTTTTGGAACCAGTTGTATATTTTCTTTGCATACGTTTCCACGTTTCGCTAATTATGTTTTTAATTAGCCTAATTTGCTTGAATTCATATTTATATTCGCATAATATGTGGGCATAATATATGTTATTAACTTGATTTAATTTATTATAATGATTTAATTAAGGAAGCAATTGGTGGTAACCCGCGGAAACAATGCATAAATATTTATCGCTTGAATTACTCTGTTGAAAAATATTTTATTTCCATTGTAAGAAATGTCGTACTTACCATTCTACTTTTAACACATTCGCATATTTTTATTAATTATGTTCAAACTTCTTATCGTCCCAGTTGTATAAGCATATGCAACTCAATGGAGCGTTTCAATCGCTAAATCATGAACGAAGTACTTTATTTGTATGCTTAATGCTTAAAAGTAATTACTGGATCCTGTAAGTACCCCCTGTGTCGGAGAATATCTCCAGGAGAAATGGAATTTTGTGGAATAACATGGAAAGCGTCATGCATCATTAACTCGGATAATTTCATAAGTTTAAATTACTCATGTGCTCCACTAATTCTAAAACTTTCGCATTTAAATAATTTTGAATAGACATATTATACAGAGATGCTCCTCCTTGCTCGCTTTTATATATATGCCCAGTGTATTGCTTAAATCGTTAAGTAACTAATTGTGCCCCACGGGGTCAGTATGTGCTTTCATCCAGCTAATCGCATATCATGTCTTTTGGAAAAGAAATCTTTCTCCTGTGCTTCTTCAGAAATGCCCTTTTTTTTTAATAAAATCTATTTTATTTCCAGCGGTCTGGAAAAAGAGAATTCGGAGTGGAATTTGGATTGACTCTGAGTACACTCTTAAAGGCTCTTGAGAGTAGGAACCTATACCGAAAGATTCCTCTCCCCTTCACGATATTGGGAAGACGGATGAAAAATGTCGACGTTCGACGTTATTTTTTTCCCTTTTTCTGGGATTGGCGACGAAGCAGTTTGCTGGGGGATGTTGCTCATTTCAGGATGTGGATGTGGTTCGTGGTCTTTTTGTTGTCTGGTGAATACGTGTTCAATTGTAAACCCCGGAGGTGTGGCGGGCAAGAAAGTCGGTGGGCATTGTTGTGTGAGAAACCCAGAATCCCAGTTTTTATCTGCAATAAATTTAATGTCTGCAAAAGTAATGAGAAAGAAGCCCGAAGTTAAAAAATTGCAGCATTATTTCCTGTGGAAAAGTTGGGCGTTTAATCTCTTAACTGGTTAAACGGTCGAACGGTTGGTTTAATCTCGGAACTGGTAAGGTTTTTTTTAAAAAGCGAGCAGTCTGATTATACGCCTCTCTTTAAAACGATGGATGTACGTATTAACTTTTTAATAGGAAATACAGAATTGATTAGATTTAATGCGCTTTCAAAGCAAATTGCCCTCTTTTGTGGTTCAAAAAGTACCCACTTAGTCCCAAGTCCATTTCGTTAAAATTAGATTTTATTCCTCTTCAATTTTTTTCATTACTTATGGGCCATTTTATTACGGCGATAATTTGTCTTTCAATTTATATTTCGGTCGTCAATTCATTGAAATCGTTGAACTATTGATAATATTATCATTTAAAGTTTTGTTGCCAACCTAAATGAAAGTAGTTTAGAAAGAGAGTGGTTTTGTTACGCCATTAAACCAGCTGTTTTTAATTTTCGTTGTGTTTATCGATATAATAGAACTTAAGTTACATAACGGAGCGGTTCTATTTAGATTCAACCCATTCTATAGCTCATAATATCAATTGTAAACATTTAGTATTGCTTTAAAACATTTGATGACGGTAGTTCATTTATTTACATTTCTAATCTTTTTTCTCTTCTTAATTCTATTCATTATTTACAATATCCTCGCAATAACATGTGATTGTTGAGTAAGCCATCTTTATGGAAAATGAGTCATTTTACGTAACGTTTTTCCACTCCCAACTTTCGGCGGTAGATTGAATTTGTGTATGGGCTTGCGGGAAGAAAAAATAAATAATAATAAACGTGCTTGGCTCGGATAAAATAAGTAAATATCCAATGGGAAAACTATTGGACAATCTGGCACTGCCATTGTTTTATAAAATTCCGAGAAATAAATGAGGAAAAAATATTTGCGTCGCGGGGTCTTCAGGGATGTTGTAACGTCGTAGATGCTACGTTTTATGGTCAAGCGTTTATTTTGTGAAGGAAGTAGTTAGAGCGTTCCTTCCTGCATTGCAGGCCTTTCTTATTTTTCTCGCGATTCTCGTTTACGTGGGAAGATCCCGCCTCTCTCCTCTTTCCCTTCCCCCGAACCCCCCCGGCTTCCCTCCCCCATCCACAACTCTCACTCCTAAAATCCGTAGCGAATCCTGGCTTGCTGTGAAATTAAAACGGGGGCTGGTGGAGGCGCCATCAGCGTGAGCGAAATGGGAAATATGTTTTCGCACGCGCAGGACGCCACTAGGCTGATGTATGTGTGTACGTACGTACGTATAGGTGAGTCCGAGAGGAGGTTCGAGTACTAAGGGGTGATTGGGGGAAGGGAGGGAAAGAAATAGGCCTATGGGATGTCTATTTCCGTCAGTGGGTGGGATCCAATCAGCCGAAAGCGCGGGCGGATTCCGGCAGTCCGTCCGGGAAACGGCCCTCCGTTCGTTGGCGTACAAAACTTATCCCCGAGGGTTTCGAGCAGTTGAGAGGCGATTGACCCTTTTAATGCGAGTTTTCTTCCCCGATGGTCATTTTTGTTCTTTGTTATCACAGTTGGGTTAGCGTGAAGATGACCGTGGAAATGTAATAAAGTGAAGTCAGGAGAATGTTCTTCGACAGGGAAAAGTCTGATTAGTCCTTCTACAATTTTGGCCACAAAAATATCAAAGAAAGAGAGCAGTTTTCGTTCTCTATTTTTATTTGTCATCTCCTGTGTTGAAATTTTCGTGTTTCCTTCGTCAATTCTTTCTTCTTTTCTTTTCCTTCAATTCCTTAGTCAATTTCGTGCAATTTTAAGATCCTATATACCTCTCCCGTGCCGACTGGTAATGCGTACATTGAAGTCTAGTCGTGAGTAATAAAATGGAAAATTTTGTGGAAAAAATATTTTCAGAGAATGTTCCCTTTATGTTGCTTATGAGGCCTTCTAGACTCTCTTTCACTTCTTTACCTTAAATAAAAAAATGTGACGATTTGTAGGGTCGTAAGCCTTCCTGATGGCAAGGTCTTCTAGTGCATAGCGCAACTGATTTTCAATGGGATCATTCGGTCGACACAATTTTTCCCCTCTTCATGTCGCCTAAGCGTCTGACCCTTAATCGTAAATTCGCCATCTATTCTTAATTAAATTTTCTCACTTCTTATCCTTGGTTATAAACGAACAGAAAATCTTCTCATCGAGCATAGAGATGAAGAGTCGAGGTATATTCCATGATTGTGCCACAATTTTTTGTGTTATATTGATAGCTGTTTTTTGTTAATGCAGTTACACAGTGATTTAATCGGTGTTTACTTAGCTATTTTTCTACCTTCTAGTTTTGAATATTCTTACTCCGAATAATTTGTCTTCATCGAATAATTCTCGGAAACGGTTTCGGTGCGCTAGGCTCATGTTAAAGTTGGCTTTGGCTTGACGAAGTGACGAGACGGCCCAATTATTATAGTGCTGTGTGAGTATTTAACATTATCCCAACAATTTTCCGGTAGCAGCTTACAATAGAGGAGTCATGTTTTATAGTGCATGTCTCGTGTTGAATCACCACCTGCTATACACCATAGGGGAGGCCTTCAGGACAACGTGTAGAATGTGTTCCTTACGCCGGCAGAAGATCGCCCGTAAGATTTCATTCCACCGAGAGTCCCTCCCGGTACGCCTTGCATCGGCATCCGATACGCGATTATCGAACCGTTACGATATATCGAAGCGGGCGCGCATCGCGACCCCTCGCCTTCCTCCGCGCCACCTCCTCCGTCGCCTCGGGCAGAAACAGTCCCGCGGCCCGCCCCCCTTCGTGCGTAGTTTGTGCAAGTGAAGCGATTGAACGCTCGAGATACTGCCAGCCCAAGGTTCACGGCCGATGGCTGCTCTCCCAGTCCTCCTCCTTCCCTTTCTTCTCCCTCCCCCTCAGTCCCTCTCCCCCCTTCCCATACCTTCCTCCACCCCCACCGTCCCTTAATCCCCCCTCCGCCGCCCTCGCCTTTGATACCCTCTCTCCCTGGCTCCAACCCACGTCATAGCTGCTACTTCCCGTCCTCTCCCCCGCTTCCCCTCAACATCCTCGTGGCTCTCCCACTTTTTTTACTACCAAACACGATAAACGCCCTCCCGAGAGGTTGTGTAATTACTCCAAATTCTTTTTGTTTGCTTTATCCTCTCGTTAATAGGTTATGATTTCACACGTCCTTGTGCCGTCCTATCAACTGATTCGAAATCCGTGGTACATGCCAAAATTGCAGACCGGGAACTTCTCCCATTTTGCATTTGGATTTGCCTTGTCAGTGCCATTTTGTTGTTTTAAGTGGACTCTGCGATTAACAAACCTATTATCCTCTTGATCGACTTCCTGTCATTGTTTTTCACTGGCATTGGGGGACAATGTAGGCCAGCTATTGACTGGGAATTGATGTTAATCGAAGATAATCCTATATGCCAATCATACATTATTAATACCGACACGTACGGGTATTTCTCTCTATGACTTAGATTAGGATCATAGGAGGTTGTGGCACAAGGATAATGCAGCAAGTGGTCCATCCGTCCTTCTCTGAAAGTGTTGGTAATAGGTTGGTGTCGGAGAATATCCGCTTGATTTCACAAAAAAACCTTGCAAGGGAAGATAACGCCAAAATATGACGGGAAAGTTTGAGGGACAAAGATCGGGACAAGGATATATCATTGGCTATTTCTTTTAAGAACACCATAGGAACGCCTTCACTTGATTAACTCAAGGCTTGGTTTTGTAACGTCCGCAGACTCCCTCCTGGCCGCTTGGGGTGGAATTCTAATTCATCAGCGCACCATAAGGTCTACTAGTTGACGAAATACTAGGAAAAACCTGGGAACACAACACCCGGGGTCATTCCGCACTGTGTCAATTTCGTTGTGAGAAATCGACAATAGCCGTGATGTACCGAGAGTAGAAAGAATAGACGGCGCATGAATCATAATGCCCAGCTTGACTCATTACGTGAGCTCGAGGGTGTCTTGCAATTAATCCTCACTCTCTCTCCCACCCCAACCCCGCGTGCGGAATGAATTTGCGCACCTTCCCGTCCTTCAACTCTCGATATATTCTCATGTGATCCAACCCTTCGCTTTCCCCTCCTCGTGGTTCCCCGCTTACCCCATCCCTCCACTTTCCTTCCCCCCTTTTCCTTACCTCTAACCACGCCCACTTCGCGCCCGCGGTAGAGATAAGCCGGCATCCGTGCGGAAAAACTTTCCCGGGGACAGGTTTGCGATGAGTAAGACCCTTCTAGTAATGAGTCATAGGTTTTGTCAAATCGACTCCGAATGATTTGAGTCTGTTTCGGGATGGCAGATGTGATGGATTCGCAGTAGCGTGTTCGCCTGCCGTTTACTTTGGGAAAATGGAAATATCAGGATCAAAACATGGCGCAAACTCACCCATTGGCATTACTAAGCCCTTGTTGAGAATTACTCATTTTAGTGAACACGATATGGTCGTATTCAAGGTTAGGACATTTTTTTTCAGCTCTCGTGGAATGCCCGGGGGTTTGATCAAAATCTGATACATCACTTAGAAAGCTTACTTTTTGGAAGGAGGAAATGTTTTTAAGGTTAATCGTGCAAAATTGATGAGGCGTACGTGCCTTCAAGGCTTTTTTTGGGTCACTGACTCTACGATGTCAAGAGGGCTACCATATTTTTTATGGGCGAGCAGTTCTCTAAACAAACCCTTGAAACATTACGTGTAATTTTGATGTTTGTTTTGGAATAGTAGACTATTGCACAGACGCAATTGACCATTTTTTTATCAGCCTATGTTCCAGGTAACTTGTGTTTTTTTTCCACTTTTATGCGGAAAAGCCATCTGAATGCTTCATTTTCCCTCCATCATGAATACACAACAGCATGAATTTCGCCGCGTATAATATAGCGCAGGCAGCAGATTCTACGTCCCTTACGAAAGGCGTGCTCCTTTTAGTAAGCCTATTGAATGGTAATGCAATGGGGTTATGTGTTGTCGAAATCGGTGGTCTTGATCCGTGTGTGACGATTGCGGATTGCGTCATACTGCCCAGGTCGGAATCGCGCTTTCCGGCTGAAGTTGGCTGGTTCGAATGGCGTCAACGTTGTAGTTTGTAGCATAGGTTTTTCTTCGAGTTTTCGCATTGCGAGAATCGGAGTTATCAAAGGAAGGGATCGGTTCGAATGATATCACGTGAATTATTTACCCCTAGAAATTGAATCTTAGAACATGTCTCAATATCGGTTTGATTTTTTTCCGGGTTTTAATCGGATTTCATGGTATCGAATCGGAATATTTGGCGAATCGGGGAAAGTCGTTAATTCAGTTCGAGTTCGCAAGTCAAGAAATTGTCCCAGTGTATAAATAACGTTACCTAATCGTTAGGGTTTGGATTATAATCGAATCGAGACCACGGCAAGTAGTAATGTGTGGTAAATAGGATTATATTTATGAGTAGAATCGAAATGGATTCGAATTATTGGCAAAGAAAAAAATCGATAAATTAATTAATTACTTTAAAAAATTAGTATATGTGCGTTGTCCTCTTTCTGTTTACAGCCTAATGGTCGACTCACGAAATGAATCAATTACAATTACCCGAGTTTTAACATTTGTTCTTTTAGTATTTAGGGTAAATTGGGTCTTCATGTAACCTGAAACCCACAAATGGTGATTCCATAAGTGATGCATGCATTTGAGACAAGCTCCTGCTGACGTTTCTACATCTACATCATACCCCGCAAGCCTCCGCAGGGGCGTGTGGCGGGCGGTGTTAGGTCACCACCTGTAAAAGAGAATAAAACCACATTAAAAAACCATTTTAACTTTCGTTTTCGAGTATTTTGGGATAGGCAAATTTTGCGTTAGATTCTGTACTCATTTTCCCGTGTCTTTCCCTTCAAATGATGATACGTTGCTCTGATTGCACTGAATCTTAGATTACCATCCCGCATCACTGGCCCTTTTACCCATTTGTCTAACGTTAAATCCTTTCACTCCCTTCATCCCCATGCTCGGAAACCACGCGCACCCGGGGCCGCGCTCTTCCCATCGCTCTCGCAAAATGTCTTCGCGAGTGCGAAGAGCGGATTCGCGTTGTTTTATTCAGCTTGCGTGCGAGGGGGAGAGGTATCTCCAGCCGCCTTCCTGTTTTCGATGGGCTCTTAGCGTCGTCGCTCCCCCTCGCGGTACCTTTTTATTCTCCCCCGAAATGTTTCGGCGCGCGGAGCGATTCGAGGAAGTGTTTTACCCATTTTTTTTCAGGATCACCTCGCGTCATTTCCTGCATCCTTTTTATTTTGGCATTTTCCCATCCCGAAAAGGGCAGTAGAACGAGAGTTGTTTTGTGGTCTGTTGTGAGTGCGTGCGGTTAATATCATTACTTATCGATGTTGAAGTGAGATATGTTTCAAATTGTCGTGGGATGAAATGATTTTTTTATATTCGCATGGATTCAACTGTTTGGGTGGGTGTTAGTTAGTCTCGCAGAGCATTAATTCGGTGTTTTATCCATCTAAATCTACGCAATACTTCGCTAGCCGGCTCAAGGGCGTGTGGGGCGGGGTGTTCAAGTACGTGTCATTCATACGTAAATATTAGTGTATGCGTTCATTTGTATACATATTAGTTCGTATACCAAAATACTCGTGCACATTGGTGCATTATGCGATAATTGTCGTGTGTGACTAGCTAGTGTGTCAAATGTTAGCATTGAACAAATTGAGTAGCTTCAGGCGTGATGTGGTGGAAGTCAAACATAATGAATAACTGATCGTTGCTTTTTTCGACTGGATAAGTGGAAAATTCCACCTATCAAGTGGAAAAGTGCTACGATCAGCTATTCTATCCTTAGCATTTAAGTTAATTTTTTCTGGCAATTGGGTTCAATTTTGCAGTCTGACCTGAAGAAGGCCTCGGAGAAGGGCGAAAGCTCAAACAATCGAAAACGTGTGCCCTTTTAAGTGTTATCTATTTTATTTTGTGTTCCATTGTGCCGTTCAAATATTATAAAAATAATTTTTTTGTGAAAATAAACTGGTGATAGTGCACCCATTACCATCTATGTAAAAAAAATCTAGTTTACACTGTCATCTGAATTTTGTTGTTAGCAGATTTTGGTTTGAGCTTACTTTTAAAGTTTCGGTTGTTGACTCTTGGCGTTAACGTTATTATGTGCACACCATTTTCTTGGTCAGCATAAGAGTCAGATTTAAGTCGAGCCGGGAGTGGGACGAGTGGAGCAGAGTCGCGCGTAGAAGGTTTGCAGAATCATGAGGCCAACATCGAATTTTCCACGATGCACACAAAGTGAGCCATTAGAATAAGTTCTTTCCGCACTCCAGCGTGTGGAGAGGTCGTTTGTCAACTATACACATATCTATTGTATAGTGGAAACTCGCGACTAAACGGTGAAAGATTGTTGTTTCCGAAACTGAGGGGTAGGCGTGACATAAATTAGAAGAGTGAGAAACGTTTTTAGGAAGTGTGTCGTGGAGGAAGCGGAGTGGTAAAAAGGAAGCAAATAAATGGGGTGGCCCTTTCATCCGAATAGCGCACAGAACAGCTCTTTTTACAGTTTTTGCTGCCATAAAAATAAACTCATGTTTAAATATGTTCATTGTGGAAATTATACGGGGTGTGGGGAGAACTACTGCCGTCGAAAAAAATCAAAAAGGTGCGGTGATATCAGTTCCAAACGGGTTCCTCTTGGAGGCATTATCAGGGGTCACGGCTTCGCTTTGTTCCAAGTGTTTTCGTTCCTTGGGGATAGTCGCTAAAGTAAAAGGCGGGTCTCTTGTTGGTTTGGTTCTCGTTGCTGTCGAAATGGGCCTGAGGTTGCTATGCCCTGGAGGCGATCGCATGCTACCCACCATCGATTGAAAATTTGAATTGCGTGCCTTGGTCGCTCCAGGCGGAACAGTGTGTCGGATTGGGGGCTTCGAACTGCCGAAGTCAAATGGGCCACGGAAGAAAAGAGAGACAAATAGTCCTGGAATATCGCGTCAATTTTGATTCGGTGTTTGGTTCTCGTATTCGCGTAGGGTAGGAATTTTTATTAATTGCATTGCCATCACCCCCGTTATTGCCTCTCCGGTGTTTACTGACCACGCCTAATTTTTTTTGAAAAATCGAATTTCATTCGTAGGACAACCTGTGACGTAATAATTTTTATTAATCGTTGCATGAGAAGATTGAGAAGCGTATATCAGTCGCAGTACGATTTTTACTTCAATTTTCTATCCTTATCCATCATGTGAGCATCCGGCCTCTCGAAAAACTTTTTATTTTAAGGATCATTATTTTGCTAACGTAATTCGTAGTTCAGGTCGTGACCACGATGTCATTCACCGAGCTAAACTCAATCGTTTCCTTAATGGTAAGTTTGTCTGCGTTCTGTCGTCAATGGTCGTTTAGAATTTCTTCGGAGAGAAATTTTTATCTGTCCTGAAAATTCATAATACATCTACGAAATAACTGAAAGGAGATTTTTGAATGTTATGAACATTTCATGCGGCCATCACGCTTTATTCTCGTCGAAATGATTCGCTCATCCCCTTTTACCATTGTTTTTTTTCCACACCGAATATTCACCGATTTCCTTTTATTTAATGATTTTTGTCGACATTGTTACTTTGGTTTTTTTCGATTTTTCCGCCGAATTTTAGAGTGATCATCCTACCTTATCTCAAATAGCCAGCGAGAAAAAGTTAATAATTTGGAAAAGTAACTGTCTCATTTTGAGCACGATACAATTAGAGCTGCTGCCAGAGTCTACGGTGAGACTTTGGAAGGTGGAGGAGGAGACTAGGGCGCGTGAACCTATGGAGAATGTGCATAGTACGATGGTGAGAATGTCCGATGAAAAACGGTCAACAGTCGTGACGGATCAAAGGGCAAAGGCCGATAAGTTTTCCTCATTTGCTGGGCTCAAGTTAAGACCCTAACCTCCGATAATCTAGTTTAAATGAATCGTAGCATATTCTGAAGTTTTCACACGTTTTGTCAATCTTTTGCTTAAAAAGAAACCTACTCTTCTAATAATTTCCTTTGAACGTTACCTCTCTTTTCCATTGTGAAAGTTTCCAGTTACCATGAGCGCTAAATTTCAGCTCAAAGTAAATCCATCCATGTACAATATTGAGCGCACTTGGTGTTTCTGTTTCTTTGAGCATCAATGGATTCAATCTGTAAATGTAATCAGCTTGAGCTGAAAGTGATAGAAGGTCCCAATTGAGTTACTTGATGCTAATTATATTGTTACTGGGATTGTTGCTTACTCCCTCTTCATCGGGGTTAACCTTTCGTTTAATTATAAATAATTTCCGGCGTATTCATTTGAAACATTTTCATCTCCAGTAATTTGCCAAGTGGCATGCTATACCGTTTCGTAGTAATGATACGTTTGATCATTTGAAAACCGATTGTATAGAAATACCCATGGGCGTTGCAAACAAGTTAATTTATTATTGTGTTTGGCCTGGGCTGCTCCATCGTTTAACTGGACCTCCGTTGTCGCAACAACATCGTCTCCCCGCGGTCGCTGGGATTGGATACCCCAACTTTTCGGTTTATTAGACGATACCCCACCGTCCGGTGGTATGGCGATATATCCACGCAATGCCGATATTTATTTCAGATCTACCAGGCCAATATGGAAAATTTTAACGAACCGATACATTGAGAATCGATAAATAATGTAAATATTGCCGAGTTAGGCATTAATGTCCAGATGTGCCCTATTTGCTAATATGGACGATATTACTTTAGGACGATAAATGATATGGTCGATATTTATATCAAAACATAACTTGATCTTCCACTGTGTTTTACGTTGTTCACTGGCAACGACCCAGGTCTCATCGCGCCGCTGCATTATTTCCTGCGGAAACAAAATTTTTGCGTTTTCATACGGAATTACATTTCATGGACATAGTATGTATTCCATGACGTGAAGCGTGTTACCATTCATTGACTTGGCGATCGATATTACCCGGGATACTCGAAAATTATCGCCAACTCGATGTTTGCCCGCCACCTAGATATTTAATTTATATTAGCGTTCGATATTAAAAAATGATTAAAGCATAGCCCTGCCCGTGAGACCAGCTCGGTCATTGTCACCTGTCTCGGCTCCCCCGTCCGACGGGAGGGAACATTAGAAAAGACGGCAGCTTGGTGACAACCGCGGCCGGAAGTGGTGTTCCAGTGTCACTGGGTGACCCGGTGTGGCTGGGTCGTGCAGCTAAAGGAAGAGAAACGAAGGGAGTGGGTGGCTTAGGGTAGAAGTCGCGCTCCCATGTCGTGGTCGAAGCCTTCTCCCGGATCTTGTGGCCACGGTTTGCTGACTCGGGCGCACCCTCCTACGCCGTCGACGACGCGAAGAAAGTGGTCATATCCTCCTCAAAAGCGATCTTGCATAGCTCGGGAAGGGAGAGAGAGTTTGTAGCAAAAACTCAGCCGGTCTGCGCTGGTCTGCCGCGGTGTCCGACCGGGGAATTAAATTTGTACGTGGTTGGGTGGTTGCCCTCGTCTGTGATTGACATAATCGATGGAAGTTTCCGTTAGATTAAATATTTGCCATGGGGGAAATATGTAAAATTTTTATGATCGAAGTGACCTGAATTCCCGTCGTTGTTGTGATAATGCACCATATCGGCAAAACACACAAATGTTTTGAGATATCTAAGAGTGTCATTTTTCGAGGTTAAATGTATGCCTTTAATGTAACAAATTTTTACGAGTGATCTCGACGAGTATGGCCTCTGAATTTCCTATACAATATGCGCTATTCGGCCATAATCCTAGGACGAACGTGCACCAATGAATGAAACATTTGTATTTTCTGGGTAGTCTACCGTGTTTGTTTTTGAAATCGTAAAAATATACAGGATCGTATATCGATCGAGGATTCGATTCTGGTTTTTTCTCCACCTCGGGCTTGGGTGTGGGTAAATGTCAAACTGTTATGTCGATGTTCAAGTTCGATGTAAAGGTCGAAGTGCTGTTTTCGGACTAATGCAAAATAAATAAAAGTCCTAAGGATTTGGAAGAAGTAAATGACCTCTGCCACTTTAAGCTGTAAAAGTTACTAATGTTTTTAGGTTTCATGAAAGTTATGACCCTTTTGTGATGAGAGGACGATGTTTATTTCCGTTTATTTGTTGATAAACACATTTTGCCGACCCCGGTAAAGGCGTGGTAACGTTATCTTCTTTCGACCCAGAGGTCGCGGGTTTGATTCCCACCTAGGTGGATATTTATCCATATTGGGGTTTCGGGGTTTGTGATTGTTTATATTGCTATGTCATTGTTAAAAAGTACGACGTAAATGCCACAGTGCTATTTTCGGATAAATGTGAAATGAACCAGTGAAAGAACCAATGATCGAGGGTCAGTGAAACCAAAGTCAATGTCAGAGACCAGTGAAAGGAC